>VZTX01011451.1:0-268738 GCA_013400915.1 Pardalotus punctatus
AGTCTGAAGGACAAACAGGTCAGTTTTGGAATGCCTCTGTGATGAAGAAAAAACTTGAACACCTTTGAAAAAAAAAGTCAAAATGTCCATTTTCCTTTTAAACAAAACAGAAGTTTTCTGTATTAATTTCCTTTGCTTTTTGTTTCTATTTCTGGGGGAAAAAATCACCAAAAAGAACTGCTGTTTGTTATACTTCTTTACATTGAAAATTTCAGATGCATTTACAATGTTAATGCTCTTTATAATTGTGTAGCATATTGGGCAGGTTATTTTGTTCAAGGCAAAGTGAACCCTTCTGGTTTTGTCCAATCCTCTCCTATGTGAAAATAGCGAAAGCAGACCTAGCTCAGAGATCCCTCCTTCAGACATCTGTGTCATATGTCACATGTCATGTGTCACTTGTCACATGATGACACAAGGACACGTGACATATGATGACACATGATGACACATGACACGACATATGATGACACATGACATATGATGACACATGATACATGACTCGTGACAATGCATAACATATGATGACACATGACATATGGCAACACATGATAACACATGACATATAACAACATATGACATTTGACAACATGCCACATGTTACCCACGTTATCTGTATGTCATTCACATGTCACATGTGACATGTCATATATCATATCACATGGCATATTCATGCTATTGCAGTCTGTCCTACTGTAGCCATCCTACCAGCTCATCTGCCACATCTGCCCATCCTGACTTCTGTCAAACACTCCTTGAATGTCTACCTCTCTGCTTCCACTATCTGTCCTTCCCTATGCCCTATATATCCCAGATGTTTAGGGCTTACAGCTGTCTTGTTGAGAACGCAATATAGTAGGGTCATGTTGCCTGTGGATGTGTACAGGCAAAGTCCCTATAATTTGCCTTTGGTCTTACACACATTTTACTCTCATTCCGCTGTCACAAGCCTTTGCTCCTGTCTCACCCCAAAGGGGTGCTAGCAGCCCTGAAACTACAGCAGCAAAGAAGAATAAAGGCAGGAGTAATTCCCTAGTCTGCAGTGGAAAAACTGGCTTGACAGACTGAGGCCAACTGTTGATCTTTGAGTGCTCACTGCCACAGAGATCATCAGCACTTCTGCAATTAGCCTCTGATCAGTGTGAGAAAAGATTGGTAGAATGACTTCTTCTGCGCAGATAAGCCACATTATTTTTTTTTGGTGCCACAAACTCCTTTCCAGCAAGAAAAATTTTCTGCTGCCTCTGAAGTTCCCAGTTGGCACTTTGCAGTTGAGCAATATTCTCAGGGGACAAATTTTAAGAGGGTTTGTGAGAAGACAAATAAAGATGTCTGAAAACTGACAGGATTCTGGCACACATGAAATTAAAGTATTTCCCTTCCATGGTGGTGCTTTTGTCAATTCAAGACTGACATCCAAGCATAACCTGGAAATTGAGACCTCATTAGCACTTCTATAAATGGTGTGTTGGGTATATCTCTTTTGAGTGTAGGCACATGTTTATTGGTGTGACTGGAGGTGGTTTCTGTGTGATACAAAAAAAACACTGACTGGTTTATCAATGGGTCCATCTCTCTGTATCTGTACACAGGACCACAGGTACTCTTGTATGGCCATTGCTGCTTCACCAAGGAGCATTTGTCCTACTGTTTTATACCTTACTGCTTGAATTCCATCTCAAAAATAATTTGTATTTTGACCCTGAACCTCTTCAAAGAAGATGTGAGCTTTCTGCACTGTAATGAAAGAAAAATACTTCAACCTGTTGGTTATGGGATAAGGTTTTAAAAATGCCCCCTTTCACAATTTGGATTTATTATTTTTTTCCCCTCACAATTCTTTATTCTTTTCTGTCTTGAATAAAAAACCCGAAAAACAATTCACAGGCCTGAGATATTCTCAATATATGTGGAGCTAGTCTGGGACAGGAAGCTGCAGGATTGGAAAGAAAGTGCAGTTGGTGGATCTTCTTAGGGTAATAAGGAAAAATAATCTGGATATCAGACAGCCAATGAGCAGAAAATTGACTACAGTTTCTTCTATGAGGAGAAAAGTGTAGTCAGGCTGAGGGAGTCATGCAAGCCATGTAAGAGACAAGATGCTTGTTGTAGCCTGTACTTTGCAGGTATTTTGTGCCTTTCTTCTGTGAACTTGTTAGCTCACCTCTACCTTGAGCCTCCTCCACTGTTGGCTATCTCGTTGCTATGTCAGGCACAAAACAGTTCCATCGTGTGCCCTTCAGCAAAAGGTATTTCCTGCTCTGAGTGATTTACCATCCTAAACGGGCAAAAGCCTAGAGGAGAAAAAGGCACAGAGATGCTCTGTTGTGTCAGCCAGCAGGTCAGCAATGCAGCTGGGCACATGGCTCAGGTCACAGCTCCCCCCATGCTGCCTTCACAGGGCAACAGGGTTACCAATAAAACCAATTTGGAAAATTAAGCTGTTAAATATAAATGTGATTTGGTTTTAACTGCAGTGGAAGGCTGGGAAACAGGTCATGTCCGAGAGGGCTGTGTACAGCTATGTTTGAAAATAAATAGTTTCTCTGGAACAGAAATGATGGGAGATTGTGAATATTAGAAAAAACCTTATCAAAACCACCAAAAATATTACAGCAAAATCCTGTATAAACATATACAAAGCTTGCTGGTTTGTCTTTTCATGCAGACTGTGTTTTATGCAAATAAAACTGAAAAAAAATTAAAGCAAATCACCTCAGAGAGAATGAGCAACTAATGCACATTGAATATAAAAATCCATATGGGTTCTTCTCTTTTGCAGAAGTTAGCAAAGGTCATTGAATCCTTTGAAGACTAATTCCCTTTTTAAAAATCCCAATTCCCCCAGATGCAATCAAATTGTTTCTTCCAATGACCACAGATACAATCTCAGAGCCAAATGCTGTATTGTGCATCTGTCAGAGCTGCAAATCACTGTCCTAGTACCGTGTTTCTGAAGCATGGATGCAACCTTGTGGCATATTCTTGTTTGTTTTCTGCACTCTCTGCTTGTGTTTAATAGTGTTGGCTCCTTCCCTGCTATCTTTGCTAAGAATATCTCTGAGTGAATTGCACAGCTACCAGTGGGAGCCTCAACTCAATTTCTAAGTCAAATGTATCTTTTTCAAGTCTGGGTAGAAACTAGAGTATGCCTTTTGTTACCCCTCCAAATAAACCAGTGTAAATCCTGCTCCTTTTCCCCCTGCTGTTGCATTTGGCTGCTGGTTTCTTTGTATTGCAGATGGAGTCCTTTTCTACATAAAGCAAAGTGATGGTCTCCAGGTACCATGTACCAATGCAAATGGCCCTCTGTTCACCTGTGTCCCTTCCCTGACTAGCCAAATTGACCTGCACTATTTCATATGGCTTGGAGGAATGGTGATTGCAAAGAGCAAGCATATCTGAGGGTTAAAAGCTCCATAAATCATGTGGTTTTCTCTTTCTGCTGGCTTTTCTTTCGTTTGAGTACACTGATTTTGCCAGCTTTTCTGCATAGCCTGTAGTGCTGATTGCATTTGAGATTCCTGTGTGATCACGTGTGTGCAGGAGCTGGTGTTTTAAGAAAGACAACAAATATTGTGTGAGTCATGAGAGCTGGGGAATGGTGTTGTCTTAAATCTCTTCCCAGTGAAATCGATATAAATTTCCATATGAGCAGAGATAAGCCCCTGCTAAGAGCTTTGTGGGGTGTACAAGATTCTGGACTATGCATCTTATTCCATCCAGCACTGCCTTTTATGGAGTAAGTAAATTCTGGTCCTAGTCTGGCCTTGATAATGCTAAATTTCTGCAGTTAGTCTTTCCCTGGTTCAATGACGAGAAAGGATTCCTGTGGAGCAAAATCAAAGGCTGTAAGAATGGAAAGGTCTATATGTCAAAAACCCCCACCAGCCACTCAAAAGTGCTTGAAGCTACAATCTCCTTCAGCAGGTGTTCTCCAAGGGAGAGCCACCTCTCTGTTCAATGCTCCATCTCTTATTTTATCCTGAATATATCCAGCTTCAGCTATCTCAGCCTCAGTTTGGGGCACTGTAGAAAGGCTTGGCCCATATATTAGTCTCTCAAGTTCAGCCTACAAAGATGAAAAGACCTAAACATGCCAGTCACTTTGAAATATTAGGACAATTTATATAGTCAGAAACGTAACAATAAGAAGAGGGAGTGTTTGCTTACTTTTCTCTTCTTGCTGAGTTTTATTTCTTCTTGATTGTGACTTTCAAATATAATTCAGTCACCCTGTAAATTTTATTAATTCTGTGTCCTTAACCGAGTTCTCTAGTTTTTTCTCACTCTTAGATAGCAGGCTGATGATGTGACCTACATATTTGACATAACATCAATGAAGAAATAATGAATTGAGACCTTCTTTAGTGATAAAGCCCATTTTTTAGGATGGACAATTGGAATGTGTTGGCTCTGATTGCTACATCAGGTGATAGTGGGTGCTTTGTCATCTCTAACTTTTATTTTCAGTAACATTCACTTCTGCCTTATGGGATCATTTTTCTTCTGCTGGTAAATTCCCATCTGCACTCAAAATGACTTTTCAGTGCTGTATCGATGGATTGGTATAGTCAACCTCTGTCCCTTTAGTCTTCATCTGTGTCGGTTCCCACGTTTTTTTGTATCACAAATTATAGAAGGGGTCTGTTTACAAAAGCACTTCTGTTGTCATTTTTATGCATGTCAATTTATCAATATTTTTTGCTTCCAGAGTGATGTTTGCAGAAATAGCAGATGCCATTTAAAGCCCACTAAAAATACTTCAAGAAATGAAATATTAGTAAGAAAATTTTGGTGTAAAATCAATTGGATTTCCCTGAAAGTCAGGAGTCCCTATTTTAAAGTTTATTAATTAAAATTATATAGCATTTTTAGGTCTGATTCTTCAGGTATGAAAGCAATCCTAACAATCTTCTTGGGTACTTTTGATCATCCAGTCCAAATCTGTATTGCTGCCTACAGTATAATATAGTTTTTCATGGTGCTGAGCTTCTGTGAGAAGACCGAATCAGTGATTACATTCGTCTTTTCATTGCTTTTCAGGAATGAAGAATCCATAGGAGTGTTCAACAGGAAACAGTCCTTGTGCACTCAAATAACAGTGCAAGGATGCAAGTGCTGGAGGAGTTCTGTCACCAGCTCTTGGGATTGCTCATGATTACATAGCTGTCCATCACAGAGACTGAGTGATCCCTGCTTGATGGTGTATTTTACTTATGTAAACTCTTCCAAAATAGTTTTCACCTGAAAGGCACTGCATAGTCAGACTGAAGTGCAAGAGGACAATATGACAAAAGAAAAATACATGACCTATATTCCCAGTGGTGAAGCACAGTAGTCTCACTTTCAGTCTGACGCATGTGCCACAAGCAAATGACATTTCTGTGTATCACAGATTTCTTTTTAGCTCAGTGTTATCTCTTTTGGAAAAGTTTGCTTTGCTTTAGCCTTTTAAATGTCATGTTTTAACAGCATTACTGCAGACAGCACTACTAGTTGCAGAACTTTTAGGGCCATGTGTGTATGTACCTCTTATCTCTGTGTCACAAGTCCAGGCCCTAGATCCACAGGCTAATTTCAGCCACTGTCAGGACTAATTCCCAAAAAGCTTTTCAAGTGCTTTGTCTTTTCTGAAGTAAGTATCCTCTATGAACTCTGCTCCCCTACCACCCTTCATTTCTGTCCTACACCGATTTGCAAGAGTCTAACCCATGCTACCATTCCTGTTCACCAAACTTAGTAACACACAAAACTTTGAAATTATTTTTTCTAGTAATTTGATAATAAACTGTAAAAAGAGTAATTTCTTCCCTCTGGTATCTGATTACTAACTCTCTGGTAAATACTAAGTGCTGTGATATTAAGTGACTGTTCTTTAGGATGTTTAATTAATCCCCCAAAAGACCCTAAAGTGCTACTAATGGATCCTCTGGCTCATGACACACATTACTGTCAGCTTCCTTTGCTTCTGATTCTTATTCCAGTAAAACCAAAAAATGTCACAGGTCCTGCAAACAGAGGAGTTTTTTGCAACATGATCTCAGCCTGTTTCAGTTCCAAAACAGAAGATTTTTGTAGTTCACTGATCTTTAGACATTCTAAATAGGTCTCTTTTGGGGCTTGCTTTGCAGTGCAGTGAAACTGCAGGTGCCTTCCTTTCTTTTGTGTCATGGGAAATCAGGTTATTGTTTCAAAGCCATTCCCCTGTGGCTGTTTTAGGTAACTTGACTATTCATCCCAGTCCTTACACACATTGCTACCCTGCCTCCCTCTGCAAGGAGGAAACAAATACCTGACGGTGACAGGCTGCTGCTGAAGACTTCTCTCCTTGGAGTAGCTGAGTCCCTTGGACAGGCGTGTCCTTTGGTCTCCTAGAAAAACAGAGCAAGAAGTTTGAATTAAATGGCAGTCTTGAAAAGCCAGTCAGGACAAAAGCAGTTAAGAACACCAAGTACGTTTTCTGAACAACCTTGGCAAAGATGGTCAGTTGTCTCAAAGCTGGTTTTTATTTCATTTTTACATCTGTATGGATTTTAATTGCTGTAGCTTGAAATACATCTAGTCTGATTCCTGGTGACATGATGCGTCTGGTGAAAAATGAGGATGATAACTTCCCAGGGAACAGCTAGTGCTTCAGACCAACTGCTCTGTTAAATGTCTTGGCTGCCAGATGTATTTCAGAGCTGCACTGCTGCATTTCATAAGCCATGGAATACAGTTTGTAAGAGCAATCATCTTCCCAAATTGGTCATTACCAAAGTTAATGACCTGTTTATTAGAACATCAACCTTGGCTTTGCCTCATGCTGTTAATTAACAAATCTGTCATTAACTGCTGGTAGCCATGACTTTGTGCATGTGTGTATTTGTGGGGGAAGAGGATAGAGATCCTTCATTCGGCATTTTTAAGGTGGTATCCCTGCATATTGGTAAGAACTCATTCCTCTATGATTCTCAGAGAGTGCACCATTCACATATTGTCCATGAGTTTGTCTAATGCCTTTAGGGACCTGCTTTGTTTACTGTTTTAATCAAATTCTGCATCAGTTTCTGCAGGTGCTCCCTGGTTCTCATATACAATATACTCTCAACAAATGACAACTTTGCACTGACTTTACCCCTGCCATAGCTGTGATTTATGATCATTGTGCATTTGGAAATGCACCCTGAGGGGCAAAGGGTTAGCCTCAAAGCAGAGAAATTTTTTATTATCAAAACTTCTCCCTGCAATACAATTGTTTGTTATGCAAGCGGTACCCATAACTAATTAGCTATTTTTTATTTTCAAGAAGAATGAAATCTATAATTGTGAGGTCGGGCATAACATCTGTCTCCTTAGAGAGGGTTTTGAAAACCATAATCCAGGTGAGAATTACAGGTTTTATCCACCTTTGTTGAGATAAATGTATTTTGCCACTCCTCTCAGCCTCTAGTGCTAATTACACTGTCATAAAATGCCCTGGATTAATGAGGTTTCAGAACACATACATCCATTTTGGCCCCTTCCTTGGTTCTGCTGTGAGCTGTTCCTTCTCTCTACAAGTGAGTCTGTTTGTATGACTGTGCAGGTGGAGACCCCAGTTGAGTGTGACTTACCAAGAGGTCCTTTGGGTAGTGCCCAGCATGAACAGATTTCAGAAGAAAGTGCATCAAGGGGGTTTGCAGTCCAGGGGCAACCTTCTATGAGGTGACTGAGTTGGTCTCATGATGGTTTTCCCAACAGGAAGATCTCCATACCCTGGCTCCCATCCATTCATTTCTCTACCTGCCTTGGCATCCATCATGCATGGCACTGACCCAGTTCGTCTCACTGACCATGACCATGAAAGTAGCTGTATTTTCCACTGTTAGTTTTACTAAGCAGCAGTGACTTGAGGAGGGTCTAGCAAACAACCTGTCTGGGTGGAGACAACAGAGCAAGTGTGGGTGAGCACATGGCATGGGAAGGACAAATGGAGGTGCAAGGGTGATGGTGATGGTGAAGCACCCGGACAGCTTGAGCCAGCCTGTAGCAGAGCTCTCTATAAAAATGAACTCTCAGACAAAATAACTAACTCAGAAAAAATAGCTCCTTAGGCAGATACCAGATTTTCAATCTGATGGGAATCTGTTTAATTCTAATAGGACTACTTAGGGATCTGAGGTGGTTTTTCCTATGTGCTGAGACAGTTTGTTATCCAAATCTCAAATCACCTGAAAATTAAGTCCCCTGAGCACAATTAAAAATTTCCACCTTAGAGCTGTATTGGCTGAAGGTATAGATAACCTTTTGAAGGTCACAAAGAAAGGCAGGAGCTAAACCTTCCCCAGTGCCACTCTGAGCAGGGCATCCTGCCACCCTGACACAGATAAAGGGAGATGACACTGAGGTTACCACAGAGATTGTTGCTGTTTTCAGGCTCTGTAAGGATTGTCAGCACCCAAAGCATAATGTATTCTACAGAGAATAGCTGAGTGGTCCTTTTCCTGCATTAGGTGGTTTTACCTGGTGCACTGGATTAGCCAGGAGTTGAACTGTTTGCAAATAGGAGCTCCCTCCCACCAGTCCTCTCCCAGCAAACTGCAGACTCTCCTTTCCTGCTTCCCTCCCCACCTCCCTCCCCCCGGGTACTTTGCTGTTTTAAAATAATCTCTCTATATTTCATCAGTGGACAAAGGAGAGAGAAGAGGAATGGACTGGTGAGACCAGGGTATTTCATACAACACCTGTTTTATGGACAGATAAAAACAAAACAAAATGTAAATTTCAAGAGTCACTCAGACGAAATCTCAATCCCTGAGCTCACTCAGCTGGCATAAGACAAACCCTTTGCTTTCCATCAATTCAGGTCCAGTCTTAGTTCAAACCTGGAAAAAGAGAATTAATGGGCTATTTCAGAACAGGTGCTTCAAAGCTATTTTTACCTTTGAAATGTACCACTGAAAACAACACCTTCTAGGTAAAATAAAAAGAAGAAAATAAATGTTACCCTATTCACCAAGTTTTCAAGGAAGGAATGCAATGAAAGACTCAAATCTTGTAGGGTCTCTTGGTTTAACCCCAGACAGCAAATAGGTACCATGCAGCTGGTTGTTCACTGCCCCACCAGAGGGACTGGGGAATCAGGAGAGTAAAACTCGGGAAATTTGTGGGTTGAGATAAAGATAGTTTAATAGGCAAAGCAAAAGAAGGAATTATTTTACTGCTTCCCATGGGCAGGCAGGTGTTCAGCCATCCCCAGGAGAGCAGGGCCCCATCACACATAACAATGACTTGGGAAGACAAACACCATCACTCCAAATATCCCCTGCTTCCTCCTTTTCTCCCCTCCTTATCTACTAAGCATGATGCCATATGGTCTGCAATATCCCTTGGGTCAGTTGGGGTCAGCTGTCCTGACTGTGTCTCCTCCCAGTTTCCCATGCACCCCCAGTCTTCTTGCCAGTATGTCTGTAAAAGAAACAGAAAAGGCCTTGACATTGTGCAAACACTGCTCAGCAATAACGAAAACATCTCCATATTATCTACACTGTTTTCAGCATGAGTCCAAGTCATAGCCTCATACTAGCCACTGTGAAGAAAATTAACTCTACCATTGTCAAAACCAGCAGGGAAGGCAAATCCAGTTTTAGGGTGAAAACACTTAAATTTGGTTTTTTGTGATTTTGGTTGGCAGGTGTCTTAGCAAGTCTGAACTCAGAGGTTCTTTGTAGGCTCCAGGCTGCTCTACCATCTAATCAGAGCCCTGGTCCCTTTGGAGGTCTAGTGTGATGCCTTGTGCATGTAAGCTAAATTAGAGAACCCATCAAAACAACCTGAATCTTTCACTGGACACTGGAGCCTTCATACAAATGACAAACAAGTAAATTATTCTCGCATTTGTGGCAAAAATGCTACCCTTTAAATTCAGTGTTTTATGTGCTAATTATAATCAGGCTGCTTATTGAACACATTTAGAGCAGGAACGGGGACAGAACAGAGTTCTGAAACATGTTTTCAGTAAATAATTTCTTTAAAACAGCAGTCTCCTTACCAGTTAAAGACCTTCTCATCTTAAGTGTATCTGGCATTGTCAACAAATCCTGTGTCTTTTTGCTTGATTGATCGTGGAGTTTAAAGAAATGGTTATTTCCCTGATAAATGAGATATCATATATATATCCATCTATTACAGAACTCCTGTAGATAATTAATCACTGCCATCAGCTCATTACAGCTTTTAAGGGTATGTGTGAATACTCTAAGTTAACAGAACAAAAACTCCAGGTGGCAGGTTAATAGCACTTTTAAAATCAAAGTGACGTTGCAGAATAGGTCAGCCACTGCTTTTGTGGTTTTCTGCTTGCCCCACAGGATCTCTCGTGAGACACCATTCCCGGTAATGACAGGCCAAGGTTGCACCTAGTGGGAAGCAGAGCAGTTGTGCTGAAATCCGGGGAACCATTCCTGCCAGAGATGCAAAGCTCTGTGAGTACTGCCAACTGAGAAAGAACCCTGCCTTGTCATTGTGAAGTGTGACACAAGGCTAAAAGCAGAACACAAAATGTGTCAAACACACATGGCATCCCACCGGCA
The DNA here is from genome assembly GCA_013400915.1 of Pardalotus punctatus. Lineage (NCBI taxonomy): Eukaryota > Metazoa > Chordata > Aves > Passeriformes > Pardalotidae > Pardalotus > Pardalotus punctatus. Next base: position 10,557 of record VZTX01011451.1, read on the forward strand.
AATTGCCTCAGGACCTCAGCAGTCAACAGTAGGCATGATCATTTTATGCCTCCCTTCACTCTTCCTTGCAGTGGGTAAGAGTGGACCTGCTCAAGAGTGAGGATAAATGTTCACTTTAGGAGAGGTGATTGTCACTCTATTGGTTTGTCTGGGTGTCTGCATTGTTCTCTTTCAAAGGCTTGTCTTTAAAAGCAGCAGCATAAGATCAACTCTGCCTTGCCGAGCTGTTGGGAAAGATTATAAGGATTTTTTTTATTTCTCCCAGCAGTGACCACATCAGATAGCATGAAATCTCTCACCTGTATGTGCACAGCTCCTTGGGAAGTCACAGACTTCACACCTTGCTAACTGATGCCGTTCATCTTGATATATTACCTCCTACTGAACCTCTCTCTCTTTCAAAGCCTTTGGGGAAAAGTCCAGATAAATGGTGAAATATTTTTTTTCTTTTCCCACGCAGTTCACTCATTGGTTTGTACAAATACATATGGGGTGTCTTGAGTCTCTGTTCACAGAGTAAACAGTCTTGGAGGGACCAGTAGAAATGACCAAACATGCCTCCTATAGGATTTTTTCATAATCAGCTTTGAGGCTTTTGGTTGCAGGGTCTGTTCAAGATATGGTAATAATAACTGCAACAGAAAAAGAAGTTTCAACATGAAACAGTCAGGAGAGCATTCTAGGAGAATAATTTTCAAAAAGAAAGACTTGTTTTGCATGCTTCTTTGGATTTCTGAGTAGGATTAGCACTGTGTTTGTGGATAGAAAGGCATTCTGGAGGGTAACAGTTTTGTAGAGAACATTTGCTTTTAGCAATGTATTTCTGAGTTGTAACAAATTCGAAGACCATCTTGTTCTGAAATTAGAGTGTTCTAGTTTTTGATTTAGAATTGTCACAGCAGAAGGAATGAAAGGTCCCAGCTTGGGAAAAAAAACAAAACCAAGGGCTCCACCCAGTCTTTTCAACAAAGACTTTTGAAGTATATGCTTTTAAGCACAGGCAAAGTAAGTGGTTGAAGAGAGCAGAAGGTTATGGAAACAAGATGATGACAGTGGGACGAATGGGATATTTGAGACACGTTCTCCTATGAATTAAAAGAGGAGTTTTGCTTATGGTTTTCTCTGTCAGCTGTAATAGTCCTTCCACTAGTGAAATGGAGAAGAGCTCTGGCAGGTACTTCAGGTTGGAACTCCTTCTCAGGAGAGATCAGAACAGGCAATTCAGGCCTTGATCAAGTGAAGGATCTCAGCTCGTCTTTAATTTGACATTAGGGAGTAATCACATCTTCAAACAAGAACAGTTTTCTCAAGTCTGCCCTGCAAGATGGTCTTAAAGTGCCAAATGTCCTTTCTTTAACCTTGCTAAAAAATTCAGATACATATGTTTTCATAGGGAGCCCATTCACAGACCAGAGAGGGCACCTGGAAATCATGAGAGAGCAAAGATTTTGGCTTTACTACAGCTGGAATCAGAGAAGCAATGCATAGAGCAGCAAGGAAAAAGAAACAATGCAGGCAGCTCTGCTGGCTGATGACGTACTAAAAGCCCCAAAGACTTCAATTTATTTGAAGGCTGTTAAGGGGTATGAGCCCATACACTTAAAAGGAGCTTCCTTTTGAACAAAAAACAGAAACAAGCCAGCCCTGTGAAAGGAAGGAATAAAAGCAGCTTGATGTATTCTGACAGTGAAATTAGAAAGCAGACATGTATAAAAGCCAATGTGCAAGTCAAGAAATATGATGTGCCCCGTATTCTTTTAATAGTTTATTACTTAGCAGATTACATGATATTTGACACTGATGCTTGAAAAGTCTCCTGCTGTTTAACAGTACTCTGCAGTAAAATGCTGTAATCTGTTAATGCAACACACTGTCACTATAACCCAGAGTTTGTAGGGGAGTATTTCCCTTCCTTTCAGTATGTCTGTCATTTTGCTTAAAGAAAGAGAGGTGTGACTTCTCTCCATCCTCTTTTCGCTGATTATATGCCCACAGCCCTGATTGCTGCTCTCTGAGAGCTTCCTTCTCTCTGGGTTTTCCTTGCAGTTAGCCTTTCCTGGTGTTACTGAGAGACTCCAGAGGGAAAGGCAAAGATACACAGAAAATTGAAGCAGAGGCAGCAAAGCAGCAGTATATGGAGGGAAAGTTGCCATTTCCCACATTCAGGGAAAGAGGCTGTGCCACAGCAGTGGGTGAAGGACCGTCAGGCATGGGGAAAGGCGCTTCTGCATGGCATTAGGGCTCCAGCTGAAAGGTGCTGGAGGGGGAATGATGTTGCTTTAAACAACAGGCCGGAAAGATGATCCTTTGGCAGCATTTGGAGTTGGCAGAAGGGATAGGTAACAGCAAAAGATGAACTCACCAGGCAGAGAGGAGAGGCCAGATCTTAGAAATGTTATCTAGTAAATGTACAAGACGTGGATGTGGCTTTGACTGGAGAGAAGGCCATACTAAGAAACAAGAATGAGTTTAAAAAGACTTTAGTGTTTTTTGCTAACTATTTGGGTGTGGAACGGAATGGAAACATGAAGCAGAGCTCTTATTTTTTCACCATAACAGTGCTGTAAGCAATCCCTGACAGTGCATTTCCTTAATATTTCTCTCCTTCAATAGTTATAGCAGTAGCTGCTGGAATTAATTATGATTAATTTAATTATAGGTATAAACCAGGTCCGTTTCAAAGTGAATTATAGTTTCCTTCAATAGTATGTGGTGGTTAAGCGCTGGTAATTAAGGGTTTGAACGAGAGCTTGACTGTGCATTTTCCCATAATTGAAATTCCACTGCAAACCCCATAGTGTTTGCAATCCAGCACACAGCAATGAGCTTTCTCTGGTTGGTTTTTTTTTTGGTGGTAATATATATATATATATATATATATATATATGATATAGGTTACCATGATGGACTGCCTTTATGAACCTGCTTTTGAATGCATAAGCTCTCTAATAATTAATTTAACATGTTTATCTCTGTAGTTCAGTCTTAATAGGGCAGGTAGGGAGATGATTATGCTGTGATTTTGAAACTCCAGTGTCAGTTCCATTACTGTAGGGAGAGGATTTGCATTGAGCCTGAAGTCTCTGGCTCTGACGCTCCAAGGGGGAAGACCTTTTTGAAGACTACAGGGAGAACACTCTTCAGGGAAACCTAGTTCTTTCACAGAAGATATATTTGTGGACTGTGCACTTCTGGGAGCTCAGGTGACAACAGCACGTCCTGCACAAAGCACAAATCCACCTCAGCACATGCTTCTCTCGGGAATACCTGTCCTTCTTGGACTGGCTGCAGGCATGCCCCACCTAACCGGGTGGTTTCTGTGGCTTTTTAATCCTATGTGAAAATGAGCAGGTTAACCAGCTGTTTAAGGAGCTATTAGTTTACTCAGCTTGAAGTTACCTATAATTTCCAAGAGTCTCCTGCTGCAGGTTTGAGTGCAACACCCCATGCTGGATTCAGGTTCTGTGCACAATAAAATTTGTCTCGGGGTGCAACAAGGAGAAAAAGGTGTTTTTTGGGGTTGTGATAGGAGGGGGTGTTAGTGGAAGCTTGATGCCCATCAGGGAATGGCTAAGGTCTCTCCTGCTTCCATGCAGTGGCTCCATAACCCACAAAACTAGGGGAGGTTTGCACACCACACTCTATTGACTTTGTACTAGACCAAGCAGTCTGTTGTGTAAAAATATGCATCCATTCCCTCCCATGGGATAAAATGACACCATTGGAAGTGTGTGAAGAAGGAGCAGGGATTCAGTTCAGCTGATCATAAAGGTGATGTCAATTAGGTATGAACTCAAAGGTGCAGGATCATGGCGGAGGCAGCAAATGCCAGTCCCTTCTCGTGTCTTCTCCGGGCTTTCTCCTCAGCCACATAGGGAGGAAAGGTTTTCACATTGAATTTGTGGTATTTTGTCAGGTTGTCACAACCTTAACATTATTTAAATGTAATTTTTTAGTCTATGAATTTGAATTATCCATGCATTCGATTCATTACCAACACATGTCTAGTAGCCAGTTTCTAAATTATGTTGCTGCTGACTTGAATTATTATAAATAAGACTGTGCCAAATGTCAATTGATTATTCAGGAGTAATCAATAGAGAGAGAGAGAAAAGACAGCTTTTGTTGACTAACAGCAGGTGATTTTTATTCCACAGTCCTGGAATTTAGAGTAGGTGGTAAGCCAGGCTGCATGCCAGACCCCCAGAAAAAGATGTAAAAGAAAAGGGATGCTAGCCTCTGGACAAGTAGAACCAGCAAGGCTGCAGTGGGGCCACAAGAACAAATGTCCCTGAGAAAGGCTTGCAGGTGGTAAACCTCCATATTTAGTCACTGACTTTTTCTTAGACTAGGTTTTTTTTTTTGAATCTTCAAAACTAGAGAGGTCCTTCTGAATCCTCTCTCTGCAGCACTGCAGTTGCAATGCTGGTGTGACAGGTTGGCAGTGAGCAGCTGCCAGGGCCTCACATGGACACTCACTCCCCTCCCCAAAAGGATGGTTGGGAAAATGAGGTGAAAAATAGGCTCATGGGTCAAGATAAAGAGAGGAAGATCACTTAGCATTAATGTCACTGACAAAACAGTCTTGGGAAAAACTAAGTTTATGTGTTTTCCCAGAAGCGCCACCACCTTGGCTGAAGGGCTCAAGAAAAAAAGGCAAGGAGAAGTACCACAGCATAACTGAAAGCAAAGCTTTGCTGCCAGAATTTGTTCTTCTTTGCAAAAGACTTTCTCCCTGCTCACATAGAGGAGGCCATCACCTCAAAACTTGTCCTTTGGTCTCCCTTCTCAGGATGAAAATCTGAATCCGAAGGGAAAAACAAATATGTATGTATTTTGTGTGACTGGAAGGAAGGCTGCATTAGTTGTTTCTTTTATATTTGCATACAGTTGCCGAAGGAAATGTGTCTAGGTGTAGAGTTGTGTTTGCCAGTGCTTGGAGCAAAGAGGGAGGGTTTATACTCGGGGACTGAGGTCTGGGAGCAGTTTTTCTTTGCTCCTGGAGGTACATGGGGTTGCCTTCAGCACAGGCCTCTGAGAGTGAAAGTATTTTAAACTGCAAAATCAAAATTCACCAGAGAAATTCATCAGAGCCCTCAGTATGGCTTGAAGGAATAGCCAAAACCAGAGCAGATGAAGGAGCTCTTTTTTGGAAAGCACTGTCCTGAGCTCAGGGTCTCATTGGTCAAACAGCATTCATGGAAAAGAGCAGCAATTCTGTCCCAGAGACAGAGCCAAGGCCCTATGTCTACATACAACCCAATGCCCAGGCTTATTTTAATGAGCAAATTAAAATACAGCAATAAAGTTCATCCCTTGTGAAACTTCATGAATTTTATTATAATCACAAAGGAAAAACCTGTTATTGCTGTGACAGATCTGCAGACTTGTCAGTTCTCATTCTCACACTGTCATGGTGCTTGCTGATTTCTGAAACACTGTTGGAGTCCTACAAGTGCAGGGTTCCCTGTAGAGGAATGAAGCACTCAAAATAAGCAAATAAGTAGGAGACGTTTCTAGATTCTGTAGCTGCAAAGGGAAGCTTTAAAAATATGAACTTAAAAGGCAATTTTTAGAGAATCTTTGAGAAGTTTTAAATAGAGAGGATATTCAGCCAGAGTAAGGTTGGGTTGTTTGGGTTTTTTTGGGGGGGGGGTGGTATTTTCTTTTTGTTTGTTGGGTTAGTTGGTTTGTTGTTTTAGGGTTTTTTTAGGTAAAAAAGCCTCGCTAATGAGAAAATACTCGACGTTTTTAGCTATTTAACAGGGAAACATGAAAATTGTTGCCTGAGGAAGCATCGCTAGGTCTGAAATTTTTGACACTTCTCTCAAATCATACCATAGTAAAAAAAAATTAAGTCTTATGATTTTAAACTTGGGGGCCAGTTTTAAAGTTTTAGGCCTTGGTGAGCTTTGGGTTCCCAGGTATGCTGATGTTGGTAAGGGCTATGAAATCACCTCCACCGGTGGTGTAGTTAGGTCTTGTGAGTTCCACCTGTGAAATGCAGGCCTTGTTCCCACAAGGGGAGGGTAGTAGCTGGGGAAAAGAGTGTGAGGACCTACGAGAAGAAGACAGTGGGTTGGTACTTTGGCTGTAAGGGAATAACCTGGATGTTCCACTTTGAAGTGAAGCAGGTATGTGCTTCTTGTGGGTGTCTACCCATTGCTGGCTGTGTTAGGAAAGGAATTAGACTTTTTTTAAACTATATGTTAGTGGGAAAAGCTGTGTTTTCCTGTGTTTAATGTGAAATGGGGTAACAGCAGCTTCCACAACAGCTTGTCTTGCTTCAGTCTACAGTGTCTTGCTTCAGTGGGGCATTTGAGCATAGCTCTGCAAGTAAGTCTGGAGCTGTGCTGTAGTGCCATGGGAGCTGCCCATGGTGTGAGATATGGGGAAGTGCTTAGTTGGGATGGGCGTGAGGAGACTGCAGATGTTTTGTGGAGTTCTTTTCTCCCAAACCCCCAGTCCCTGTGCCATGGGGGTGAGAGTTGTACATGTCCCTATGCTCTGAGTTCCACCTTTATCCAGGCAGGCTACATGGGTATACCCCTCCTATTTTTTTGCAATATCTGTGTACTACAGTAGCTTTTGGCTTTACCCCAAAGTGAGAACACAAAAAATCTCCAGCATCCAGAGCAAACCTGCAGCATATGGCATGGCTGGACTGAAATCTCATCAGAAAAACATTGTTTTCTTTGTGCCAGTCTGCTCTGGGCCCCTCTCTGACTAAGTATGCTCCTGTCTTTTATGGCCAAGTCCTCATACCTGACCTCTTGTAAAGAATGTGCCTGGCAAAAAAAGTTAAAGAGTGCTTTTGAACAAGGTGAAGGTACTTGTACTTTGTGCTGCTATAGGTGATTCCACTGATTTGAAGACGTGGAAAAAGCTCCTCGTAGCATTCAAATAAAGAAACAGACTGGGATGTTTAGCAGGGAAAATTCTTGCAGATGGTGATGGGGAGAATGGCAGCCAAGCTATTGCAGAGAGCTGCAGGTTTCCTCCAGGCTAACAGCGCATGCAAGTATCAGTATTTCAGCTGCTAAAATATATTGCCTTTAATTCTTTTTTTCTATGAAATTTTAACTAAATGGGAAAGAATAATGTTCCTGTATCTATGTTCTCAAACAATTAACCCCTTCCTATCTGGGTTACCTCTGCCCCTAAACTGCTTGTGGTACAGGTGAATAGGATGTGCTTTTAAACTGACTGACAACAAGCTTTTTGTGAGAGACATCCAAGTACCACTGAAGTGACAAAATGTTCCAGACGTGTCGTACTTATGTGCACATGTGCTGCAAAGCCTGCTAATATCAGAGCAGTTCAATCTGTGAAGTATGTTGGCATATGACTACTTAGCATCTTTCTGAGAGACTCATTTCTATAATGCTACGTGTTGCACCAAAAACCTTTCATGCACTAGAATTTTTTTTTTAAAAAACAAGAATTAATTGCTTGGCTTGAAATATAGTGGAATAACTCAAGAGATCTAGGCTTTTAAATGTGACATAAATCAATGGGAGTCCTAACTTAAGATTTTCCGCAAGCAAGAAACAATCAATGTGCTTGGAAGGGTTGTTTTCAAAAAGCACCTTACTTCAAATTCTTGGAACAGCATCCATGGCAAAACTAGTGATTTTAAAAATTTTTCTTATTCTTTCTACTGCAGCTGCACTGAAGGTCTGTGGTGTGGGTGTTTACAGAATGACTACCTACTGATTATTCTGTTTTGATGCTGTGGGTTGTGGAGGGTGGGTTTAAAGCAGCAAATGCTTACCAAATTAACAGTGGCTTTCAGGGGAAAAAACTGCAGTGGATTGTTATGTGCTTGCCAGTCCTGCAGTGTAAGGCATGGTTTCATTTCACGTGACTTGCTGGCTGGGAATATAATACTAGAGCCTTCTCCAGCCAGAGTGCAAGGGCTTCCTGGCCCCAGATGCCTCCCCAGTAGCAATGCAAATTTGCACTACTGCATCAGTCTAGACAGAGCATCAGGTGGCTTGGGGCATATCTTCCTCAGATGGCTGCTGAACATTAACTGGCCTTTGTGATGCCAAGTAGTTCTGTTTGCCAAGCTGTGCAGCTGACACTGGCTGTTGCTGCTTGGAACAGGGTGGGCTGGGTCACCTGAGCACGTTTGCACCAAAATGGTGCAGGGTGGGTACCTCTTTGCACGTGCCATGTAAGGAAGTGTTGGAAATACAGTGTCTTATAGAGGGAAGTATTTTGAAATGTATCTGGTACAAGTCGACTGGCAACTAAAACCTCTTCTTGCATCTTGATGGCTGCTTAAGGAGGTCTGCAGTGATTGAGGGCCTTCAAAGGCATCCAGTTCTGTGGAAAATCTCACAGGGAGGCTATAAATAGTTTTTCTCTGCCTGCTCTTTTTTCTAGTCACAGGGTAATAGTTTTTTTCCTGACTTGTGCTTTTATCCTTTGAGCCATTTCAGTGTTGTAATGGGGAACATTGTATGTAAGCAAGGCTGGTAAAACCCCTGTTTCTGTGCTTGTGAACAGAGGGGCTAAATTCTTTTTCAAGAAACCGAAGCTCTCCAATTCCAGGATACTTTTCCCCTCTTCCCTTGGTTTGTGGGTGCAGGGAGCACTGGCAGTCCAAACACACATTCTCTGCTTTGAGCAGCACAGGCAAATCCTATATGTATGAGACAAAACAAAATCTATACTGTCATGGCTGGAGTATAAGAACAGCCCATGTAGCCCTTCAAGCCTCCTGTGCTGCCTGATGAAGTTTGTGTGCAGTCATTACCGCTACCGGGGAGCTGGGCTGCCCAGCATTGCTGCAATTTGTAAATGGCTTCATTTAGATGTCACCAATGAACTAATTTATGGAAGCTGTAATTAGTGATGATGGGACTGCAGGTGGAAAACAGTGAGTGGTGACATTACTTAGTGACTTCATGAGGGATTTCAAATGTCCAGCAGTTGGCTGCTGCATGCATGGGAAGAATGACAGCAAACGAGGAAAAACAAAACAGCAATCAAAAAAAAAAAGATAAAAAAAAAGCAAGCAACAACAAAACACACAAACAAATGGAAATACATCTAGGAAGATGGATGGAAAATTAAAATCACCTGAGTGATGAATAACCTGATTTTAGGTGGTTACTTTCCAAGCACAGAAGCATGATGCTGCCATATACATGCTGTCACAAAAGTAACGAGTCAAATAACTTCCCAGTGGTGCTATGTTTGTTATTCCCTTGAGGATGCTGGTTAATCTCTGGGCAGGGGGCTCTGTGGGAACGTGTGTGCTCTAAAGCATTGCAATATGTATGGCCTGTCCTGACCACTAAAAAGTGATGTGTGTGAAGCAGGGGGCACAGATTAGCCTGACTTTAAAAGCAGGGTTTAAAATGATTGCTTGCTCCACAGGTCCTAGTTCCCATTCCTGCAGATGCCTACCCTCTTTTACCTGCAACTCTGAGTGTTGTGTTTCCTTGCTGGATGATGTTCTCTGGGAGTGTACAATGGAAAGGAAATGCTCAACTGCAGTGAAAAATGGCAGGGGGGAAGTTCACTGCCCTGCTATCTGATCCTCACTGGAGGGCATACTCAAAGGGACAAAATTACTTGCATGTGGGTGCCAAGTTAGACCCCTGCAGAGGCATCCTGTTTTAGTTGTTGCACTGTTCATATTAGCAGCTGTTGTATCTAGTCCTTGCTTGTGTTCCAGCACAATGTGGGGAAAAGAAACCCCCCAAAACAAAGGAACAAAACAGGGCAGAATTGTCTGCCAGTGGGGATATTTTTTAGCTTTTTAAGAACTGTATAAACTGAGTTTCTGCCTTGTGAGTTGAGATTCCTGTGACCCCCACAGAAATGTGTCAGAAATAGTTCTGTGTAGTGAGATAAGCAAGTTGTGAGGGCATGAGAGGGAAACTGCCCAAAGGCAACATTCTGGGCTGCCGGTGTGACTTGTCTCCTTATGCCTGCTGCAAGAGAAATGTGGTGACTACCATTTCTGTATGCACAGGAGCAGTGGGAAGAGGCAGTCTATAAAAAGTGATTGTGCAGTTGCTGTGATAATTTTTTTTTTCTGTGTTTTCTCATCCTAGTGGCCTCTAATGAACTCTTGCAATATCCACAGTGTGGGGATACATGACAGATTGAACAAATGAACACTAATAATTGTTCTTTGCACTTAGTGAAACAAAAGGAGTGCTTGAAGCAGAGTAAGACAAGTACCTTGAGGGGGTTTGAGGTAGTGGTGGTTTTTCACATGAAGGCCACCCACCATGAAATATCCATTGCAAGCAATTGTTGGCCACTTTCATAAGCTGTGTTTCCTCTGTGTGAAAGGAGGGAATTGCAACACGAGCCTGGTGAGAAGCTCACATGGGGCAAGCCAGATGGAGGGAGGGAACCAAGCTCAAGTGTTATTTTATCTGGGAGAGTGGGACTACCTTAAATGCAAAAAGGTTTGCTTTCTGGAGATGCTTTCTCCTCTTTGGGCCTTTGCTGTTTGGCATTGCTAGTGACTCTTGCTTTGCCAGCTGGAGCCAAGAGCTCTCCTGTGCTTACTCCATTCTTTACCCCATTAGCAGGGTGGTGCATCTGTGGGTTGGGTTGTTCCTCTGGCATCAAGGGGATGAAAAAGCAAAAATGTGCACCTGGAGGCACTTTTATTGCAACTCCCAAGCTTGAGAAGCACATCTGTAGCCTCCCAACTGCTGAGCTTGGCTGAAGGAAGGTGATTTCTAAACTGGCTCTGCAGTCTCAAGCATGGTAATTTCCCCTTTTCTTGCATGCTAAATCAGCTTTTTTTTTTGTCCATGATGCTCCATTCCCAGGACTTGTGATTGACACTGAAATTGCTTTTCTGTTCAATTAAAGAAATACCTTTTAAGTAAGAATAGTGGGAAGAAAGAAATGGAATAACTGTATCAATCTTTTCTTGTTAATTAGGGGAAATTTCTGAGCTACCACCAATGTTTAAAATCCTGTGAATATAAGAAACTCTATTTCAGCATAACTTTTGCCCTAATTGCAGATTGAAAATAATTGAATACTTTCCAATTAAATATTGAAATGCAACTTACTGATTCTTTAAATCAAATTTCGTACTTCATTTTCCTACACAAGTATGAAATGTCACATTTTTGATGAGTTAAAAATTAAAACCACCATTCATCTAAAATGCTACTTTATCACACAAACTAAACTGAGAAAACACGTTTTGCTTCATATTTTCCTGAGCAAAAGTATTTTTGCTTTTATTTTTCAGAAATATTTAAATAACTGTAACAGAAGTCTGATGAATTGTTCTGTTAGTACCTTTGATTCAAGGCTGAGCATCAGGCTTGTAACACTGTGAAATTACCCAAAAGGTGAAAATCAGACTTAACAAGGAGTTGATACAACTTAATCATGTGCTGACTAATAATGAGCCAGTATTTGTGCAGCCTAGGCTGTCTGAGAGCTGCAAATTCTTTAAAATAAAGCTGGATGTGGAGTAGCCACAAAATGAAGCAAAGCAGGATGTGCTGACCAAGGGAGCGATGCTGATCTCTCACAAAACCCTGTCCTCAGAGGAAAAGGAGCAGCACTGGTGGTTTGCAAGCTGGCATTGCAATGCCTGTGTCCTGTCAGAGAGCAAGAGAGAGCCCAGCACAGGAGTAATCAGTCTAGTATTCTCCTTGGGTTGTTATAAACAAAGTCAATATGTACTAATGACTGCAGCAATAAATTTCATCATGCTTCATATGGTAACATTCTGCACTTACCCTGTTGTTGGTTTGACAGAGAGCAATAGAGTTTACCCTTTTAAAGTTGTAAATTACTATAAAAATGCTGAGCCTCATGATAAAATACATTCATGGGTGATTTTAAGCTTAGGAAGTATTGTAATACTTTCACTAAGCATACTATTAATATAAATAAATAGTATTTATTGCTTGGTTTCCTAGCTGCAGCTGGGTGAAGAAACATGGCAAGCATGTTTATCATGCCACTTGTGGTTTCATAATGTTTATCTAAAATTGATTCTCAGAGAAGCTATCTGGGAGGCTTATTTTTCCACATATTTATCCAGAGAAAAATCTTCCTCCCTAACAAATTTCTAGCATGTAAAATCTTGAATATTTTTAGAAGTGTTGTTTTGTTTAGGAGATGCTTTTCTATTTAGACATTTCTTCTTGCCTATATATTTTTTTTCTTGCTGGCAAATATGCACTTGGAAATTGGATTAAATGTTTCAGCCCCAAATGAAACATTGCAGACTTTTTGCTCATATTATATTCCAAGCTTCAACACTCAATGCTTTCTTCTGAATACAAACAGAGTGCTGAAGTTACAGGAGTGTTCCACAATGCAGAAATACAGATTTACTTTTGCCTACATGTCTACTACCGTATCTTTTTCTATCTCAAAATTTGGAGCTTGTGATGGAAAATCCAGGTGCTTTGAATTATACACTTATTATTAAATCAGTCCACCTGAGAAAACCTTTGCAAACTTCACTGAATTGTGCACTCTGTTGGCCCTCAAAAGAGAACAACTTTTAAGGTGCTGGTATCTATAACGCCTTCAGAAAATATCTAAATGAAAAGTAGCAATTATCTTTTGTTTCTCCTGTGCTTCATTATTTAAATTTTGTAATCCGGTTGCATTTGTATAGCCAGATAGAACTCTTTGAGGTGTGTGGTGCTTTTTGAGCCATCCTCAGGGAGGGGCAGATCCATCTCAGTGAACCCCTGCAACAAGCTCTGCTTCTGCATTAGTTTTGGAACTTTTCCTAAAATTCAGCCACTGCGCTTCTAACACAACTCAGACAGAGTTGTCTGCGTGTGAATAATCTGAATAATCTAGGCTTCCCACACCTGAGGGCAAATGACATCTATTCCCCAAGTCTGCTTCTCCACAATGATTTCTCATTGATCTGGAAATAAAGCAAGCTGCCAGAAGCCACAGTCTGAGTGTGTTACAGTTGAGAATAAATCAAACCTGCCATAGTATTGGCAAAGATCAAGCCTGCCCTGCTGACTTAAATTCTGTGCAGTATGGTTGCACAGCATTTGGTCAAAGAAAGCAATAACAAGTGCAGATTAATTCTTTGGCAGCTGCACCTCTGTGCAGGGAAGGGAGGAAATCTGGACTTGCTGCTGTGCTTCACAGCCAGCTGTTGCTAGAGTTTGGCTCCACAAAGCCAGACCTGTGCTACCCAAATGCAGCAGGTTTGCTGTAGTAGAGCAGAGGCATCCTTTCTGCACTTCCTCACAATACCTGGTAAAAGGAAATATCAGTCTGCAACTGCACTGCCACTGTCCTGCACCCTGAGAACCTCTGCAGTGCTCAGCAGTGGAGCTTTTGGATTTGAGTCTCTCCATCCTGGAGAAGAGCAGTCATGAGATTGCAGCAGAGCTGAGCCAGCAGCATAATGTTTAAGGGACTACTCATTGCACACACTGTGGGCAGCTGAGGGCTGGCATCTGTGTTACAATACATTGCTCTGAGACTTTTCAAATTAAGCTCACTGGTATATACAGAAGACCAAACATGTAGACATAAAAATGTAAGTCTTTTTTGTCTTATAGTGTCCTGACTCTGAAATGGTTAATAACTTGGGTGATGTACCATGCTCCAGTATCCCAGAAGAGTGGCACTACTTCTTGCCCCCTCCTCCTTCTTGTTTCTTTTGGGTGCTCTACACACGGTACAGTTTGAGAGATGCTGCTACCCCTGACCTATTTCCAGTACTATCTAGTGGCATTTCTAGGAAGACTGTGGGGTTTTCCCCATATATTCATTGCTGTATTAGAGGGTGCCTTATCAGATAGTAGATGTGCATTCTCTAGGATCATCACAGTGTTTTCCAAAGAGAACAGGTTAATGTGCCCACTTTTATTTTCTAAAAGGAGAAATAATTGCAGTTGAAAGAGCTACATATCTGTGTAAGGGGAAAACATGACAAAAACACTGCAGTCATGAAAGGAAACATTACAGTGGCCCTGCACCATACACTAAACAACAAATCCCTCCAGTGCTGCAGCTCCTGAGGTTGGGAACTTAAAAGCAGAAAGAGTGCAATGGATGCAGCTGTATAAACATGAAATTTACACAAATCCAGGCTCTGGTCTTGAGCCTTTCCCCTTGTCTGGGGCTGCACTGCAGAGAGGTGCTTTGTTCTTTGGATTGGTCATGGAGGACCAGGGCAGAAAGGTGCGGGGGTTGCCTGTCCTTGCCATAGCTTGCTCTGCCATCCCTTTCTGGGGACATGAAATCAGCCTCAAATGACCCTCAGAGAGGAAAATGAGCAGCATGAGTGCAGTTGCCTTCTGCTTAGAGGGCAAAGGCTGCTTCTTCCCAAAATATGTTCCCTGCTTCCATCACTGTACTCCTGAGGCCCTACTGGCAAATGAGCATGAAGTGCTATTAATGATAGGTGAATCTTCTTTAAGGTTGAGTTGGAGGTCTCTTGTTTCTCTTTTGGGGGGATCCTCTGCACTGTGATTTATACTGCAAAATGTGCTGACATCTCAGCACTGCCCTTGAGCTGAGCTTTGCTGTTCCAAGTGCAAATGGATCACACATAGCAAGATGGTGAGCTTTTACAGCTCCATAGGCAACGTCCATTTTCTGCGCAAGCTGAGGATCAGGCATGTTCAGGGAGTCAAATATTGCTCAGTGTGGTGGCAGAGAAGCACCTCTTGCCAGAGCACAGTGGCTGTCTGGTCAGTCTGAGGGATTTCCTAAGCCACAGGTAGCATTGCTGTCCTTCCTAACTTGAAAAGGATTTTTCTGTTCATTAATTTCTCAAATTCCCAGAAAGATTCTAGCATTTATAGTATCCCATGGCTCAACTGCACAGCTTAACCATACATCTTGGGAAAAAGTACCTCTTTTGGTCTGCTCTTGAGCTTAATGGGTTTTTTTAATTTCATTTGGTAACCTTGAGTTTATGCATCAGGAAATTATGAGCAGTCATTCCCTACACTCTTCTCCATGCTGTTATAGACTTTTACCATACTATATTTTCCAGGCTGGAGTCCTATTCTCAGTCCCTCTCTACATAAAAGCAATTTCATTCCTTTAACTATTTTTGCTTTACTTCTTTATACCTTGTCCAGGTCTACTGTAATTTTTTGGCAGGTGAGGTGGGTTCCACTTGCAGTGTTCAAGGCACCATGGATTTGGATGGTAACACCAGGATGTCTCCTGTTTCATTCTTTGGCACTGTCAAACTGAGAGAACTGTGGGATTAAATAAAATGGTGCTGCAGGGTGTTAATGAGCTGGCCGTGATCCCAGGCTGTTACTTTCAGTGTCCTCTGCTGCAAGGTATGTTTTCTTGTATCAGAGTCCTGCTGTTTAGGAGTACCCAACCAAGGGGCAGACCTGCCTGGGAGCCCAGCAGATTTCTTGGCATCGTGTTTTGGAATCAGCAAAAACATTCCTCTACTTTTCACATGTAAAATTAGGATGAGCTGTGGTTTTCTGCTATAGCAGGGGATTGAGTGAGAAAAGAGCTGCTGTAAGTGCATAAAACAGAAACATGATCTGTCCTGCCACTTTGTCTGTACCTGCTGTCAGGGCCTGACTGGTATTTCCCTGGGAGGCAGGGAGCAGCTTGCATCTTGCATGCTTGTCCCCTGCCTCCCAAACTCGCCCATCTGCAGTCACTCAAAGGCCACTCACTGCAGCAACTCAAAGGCAAATTGCCATCTTCACCCTGCTTCTTCAGCTAAAAATGTCCTTTGCTGGTGCAGTGTCAGCCCTGCTATATTTCATGTGGAAAAGCTGCATTGGGAAGGGAGAGGATCAGACAGCACATTACATTTCTAGTTTGTCAACTGTCTCGAAGCTGTCTACAAAAATTAGTGTAGCATCATAACTTGTCTGTATATCTGTATCGCATTACATCCCACAAAACAGTAAATTGCATTTGAGTTAGGACATGAAGCTGCTATCAATGCGTATGTTAATTTTCCACAGTTTATTAAGAAAATAACAACAATGCATGCTATTTATGCAAGATGTATTCAGAGATTTATCTCCCTAGTTGTGTATTGAATTAGAACAGTGACATTAGAGACATAGATTAATGTATTAGCATTTCTACTGTATCTCAGAGCCAGGATTATATCACAAAAGGAATTTGTTTTGTGATCTCTTCATAGATCCATTTTCAGGGCTGTCCTTCACCAGCTCATTGCCAATCACAGTCACCTGAACAGATTCATGTTTGTGTCACTTTTGTTATGCTCTTTGCCATAAGCCATGGGACACTGGGAATTTGAATGCTTAACAGGATCTGGGGAGTAGCTTGTTCTACTGCTTTAATCCTTACTTTTGGGAGTTGCTTAGCCAATAGCCCATGTTTCTTCCACACCTGTTGCAATAATCTTGATGGCAACATCATAGGGCATTGCAAAAGCCACATTTTCCTGCTATGACTGTCATTCACTGAATACATATGACAACAAAAATGTTATTTTTTGAACAAAGATTGGGGTAATTGGCCTCTCATATTTGAATACTTACATGACCTGTGATCTCAGTAAAGAAAGGGAACTTTTGTTTAAGGAGTGATGTTGTGAAATGACAGAGAAGAACTTGTGCTGTGTGTGTCTTGGACTAGTTGTAAAATAGTCTGCAATGTAAGCACTTCAAGGCGGCCTCTTGTCTGTTTTGTTGCTAGAAAATAAGGACATGGTTCCCACTGCATTAGTCCTGACACAGTTTTATAGTTTTGATGTTGGGAGTTACATATTGACAAAGTGCTTTGGAGTGTATTTCATGAGCCCTGCTCTGGGTTGAGGTTTCAGTTTTCACACCATGAGCTAGGACTGCAAGTGAAATTCAGTTCTTTGAAGAAAAACACTGAGAGAAATCACCACGTGTTTTCCTCCTCCAGAGAACGCACAGCATTCTCCAAAAATTAGTCTGAGATCAGGGAAAAGTCTACAGCTGCTATTTGGTTACCATATGGGTAAAAAATTTTGTTTACTCTTCTTCCAAGACAAACTAAAATTGCTCATTTCCATCACTGAAGTGCCAGTCCTCAGAAAATTGGCTTTTCTTCAGTACCAGCTGAATTCTGTGAAAGTGGCCTTCTCCTTTGCTCTACACTCTCCTTGGGGAGTCCTGAGCACGTCTGGTGGGCTGAACTGAGAGCCAGAAGAAAATCTCCTAGGCTTTTCTGCACGTGTATTTACAGCCTTTCCTGTCATTTTCTGGATGCCTTAGCTGTGCTGAATATAAAGATGTTGAGGCAATGACTGTCCTTTGTGATGTTTACCCACTGCTGATAGCAGTGGTGCCCAGCCGCTGTCCACTGAGCCCCCCATAGCAAAAACAATATGAATTTAAATGAGATTACTTTTTTCTCTGTTTTGCCTTTTTTTGGTCTTTTTACACAATGAAATGCTGCCAGTGTGAAAGGATCTGATAGAAGCAGGAGATGAATGATTTGACTTTAAAGCTCTGTGGCATTTTTTGGATTCTGTAATTTCAATGCAATTTTGAATGCTTAAACTAAAAGAGAAATGAATTAGTATGTTAGACATGACTAAGATTTTTCTTTCCTGCATCTATTTTCCAAACAAATCCAATTAAATCAGACTGATTGTATGAAATATTTCAGAATCTCTTCTTAAAAATAGAAATATCTACTAAGTAGATGTTCTTGATCATCTTGTATATTCTGTCCTAAGTCACTTAATATGCCAGCCATGTTCCACTCACAAAAACTTTTGCTTTCAGCAAAATTCTGAAGGAATGTGGAAAGTTAGTATGTAATTAGCAAATATTATTATGTGTCATAGAAAGATTAGTATGTGCCTTAGATGTAAAGACAGTTGACGCTCTTCTTTTAAGAAAGAAAATGATGGCTTAAAAGTGTTAATCCTCATTTGACATTCTTGAGATGCAAATGTGCATGTACAGATTGTTCATGTGTGGGTGGGCTGGCCCTGGCTGGATGCCAGGTGCCCAGCAAAGCTGCTCTCTCACTCCTCTTGTCAGCTGGACAGGGAAGAGAAGATATGTTGAAAGACTCCTGGGTTGGGATAAGCCAAGGAAGAGATTGCTCAGCAATTACCATCATGGGCAAAACAGGCTTGATGTAGGGAAAAGTAATTAAATTTATTACCTATCAAATCAAATTAGGATGTACAGAGATAAAAATTAAACCTTAAAACACCTTCCCCCCCCACCTCTCCCTTCTTCCTGGCTTCAACTTCACTCCTGGCTTTCTCTACCTTCTCCCTGCACTGGCACAAGGGAACAGGAATGAGGACTGTGGTCAGTTCATCACATATTGTCACTGCTGCTCCTTCCTCCTCAGGGGGAGGACTACTCACAGTCTTCCCCTATTCCAGTGTGGGACCCTCTCATGGGTGACAGTCCTCCACCAGCTTCTCCAATGTGAGTCCTTTCCACAGGCTTTGGTTCTTCATGAACTGCTCCAGCATGGGTCCCTTCCATGGGATGCAGTCCTTCAGGAACAGACTGCTCCAGCAAGGGTTCCCTGCAGGGTCACAGGCCCAGCCAGCAAACCTGCTCCAGCATGGGTCCCTCTCTCCATGGGGCATAGGTCCTGCCAGGAGCCCAATCTAGTGTGGGTTTCCCACAGGGTCACAGCCTCCTTTGACATCCACCTGTTCCAGCAAGGGATCCTCCAGGAGCTGCAGTGGATCTCTGCTCCCTGTGCACCTCCATGGGCTGCAGGGAAACAGCTCCTTCACCATGGGCTTCCCCACAGGCTGCAGGGGAACCTCAGCTCCAGTGCCTGGAGCACCTCCTGCCCTCCTTCTGCACTGCCCTGGGTGTCTGCAGGGCTGTTCCTCTCTCTGGCAGCAATCTCTGCTGCCCAGTTTGTTTTTTCCCCTTCTAAAACACATTATCCCAGTAGCACTACCACCAATGGGCCTTGGCCAGTGGTAGGTCAGTCTTGGAGCTGTCTGGCATTGGCTCTGTTGGATGTGGGGGAAGCTGCTATCCCCTTCTCACAGAAGCCACTGCTGTAGCTCCCCCACTACCAAAATCTGACCAGAAAAAAACAATACGTCTTCATAATTTCAACATCTGTCATTTCTAAAACAGCCCTTTTAAAAAAAAAGTCA
Source organism: Pardalotus punctatus (assembly GCA_013400915.1). Classification (NCBI taxonomy): domain Eukaryota; kingdom Metazoa; phylum Chordata; class Aves; order Passeriformes; family Pardalotidae; genus Pardalotus; species Pardalotus punctatus. Next base: position 29,635 of record VZTX01011451.1, read on the forward strand.
ACAAATATTCTAACAACTCACAAATTCTTGGAATTTTTTAGCCTTTCAGAGATACTGATGGTCTCATTTCCATAGTAATGCAGTTTAGAGGTTAGAAAATAACACTGCAGAGAACAAGTTGTGTTTTCACTCATGCTGCTCTTATTTCTGCGTCTTGATGAATTCAGTCACTGCGTCACTGTGTCTGCTCCAACAAATACACAACCTTCTCTCCGGTGATGCTGTTGGGTGAGTTTAGGTACTCTGGTCAGCCAAGTGAGACATGTTTGCTGCTTGCACAGGGGGAAGCTGGACCTGAAGGATGTAAAAATAACTGCAAGTGCTGTTTTGTACAGTTTTGAGCTCCATTTCCCTGAGCTCTCTTCCCTTGCAATGCCCACAGAGGCTTTCAGCAGGGCCTGGGGCTCACCTGTGTTGCAATTTCTTCTATGCTGCTATTGAGGAGTGGCGGTAGATGGGTACCAGCAGCACCTGAAGAGATGGAGAAAAGGATATGAAGCCTTCAGAGTTTTATCCCCAGGTAGTAGACCTCAGTGAGGGAGGGTACACATCATTGTAGTAACTGTAGTGGTGCTGAGGTGTTACTTATCTTAGTGATTGACATTGCAGGAGACTTCAAACTGAGAGCTGGCTTCCTGTGGTCCTGCGATTTTCAGACTTTGCTCTCTGCCTGAAGCTGATCCTTTGGAAAAGTTATAGATTAAAATTATTCAACCCTTTCTAGTATTGTGGCTAAGGAAAAAAGGAAGTCTATTTTCCTCCCCTATCTTGGACCCAAATTCATAATGGGCATTTTCATTTAAAAAAAATAAAATCAGAGAAAAGCTCTGTCCTCTACCTGCCTGTCTCTCCTTGGCAAGATGAGATAGCCTTAAGGTGAGAGTAGAAGTTTCTCATAGTCATTACCAGGTTTTTTTTTACATTATGCAGTGCCAGTCTCTCTGCAACTGTTTTGGGCTCAGGGCCTGCATGAAAGATGATGAAAATGAGCACCTGGCAATGTGAAAGGGCTCTTCTGCATTGAATATCCTTGGTACAGCAAGGAGCTGTGGGCAGAAGTGTGTGTCTGAAGTGGGGCATCCTGGTGTAAGCCACACTCTTCTCCCTGCATATCAGTATAGTGGCACCCTATCACACCTGGTCACTGTCATTTGACATCACTCATGCTCATCTCCAAACTCTGTCACATGTTTCTGAGCATGCAGCCACTCTTCAGGTATTTTCTCCAGCCACAGTAAAGCAGTGAAGCTGCAGTTGGCAGGACATGCAAAGCCACCCGAAGCAAGCCTAGCACATTGTGACTGCAACAGCTATTAGGCTTCTTCATAGGTAAATTCATAGCTTTGCAGGCTTGTCACTTCTGGTGTTTATCTGTAATCACACTACTTGTAAGGGAGAGGATTGCAGCTGACCTGTGAGCTTGAATGTGCAGGAGGTGATGAGGCTGCATCCTGCCATCATGGCAGCCTGGGACAGTACAAGCATCCTGCCCAGGCTCCACCTTTGTGTAGTCAGATGAGATGACGTCTGTAAGCCAAGCAGAACATGTTGATGATCCTTGGGGGTTTTTCCCACTGTGATTTCTCTCTTTGCCTTGAAAAAACCATGGTTCCATGCATATATACTTCAAAGTGTTCAAGTATGATCCGGACATTCTTTTGGAAGACTTGTCAACCATATATGTCCATAAAATACTGTTGGTTTCATCACCTATCTCTTCTGGCAAAATATCTCAGATTTTTCAAAGGTACATGCTTGACTAGAATTGGTTTGCAATTTAAATGGTACTTACTTTAACTTAAATATTATCAGACTCAGGTGGATTTTAGTGTACATGAAATAGCGATCAAGCCAACATGTCAAGTAGCTCAGCCCAGACATCCCAGGTAGATGGTGCTTCTGGCTGAGGGTTTATCTCATCTGCGTTGGTTCAAGTTAGTGTTTTATTTCTTTTGTGTCAGAGAAATTTGTCGATGAAAAATGATGATTCATCTTTATTTTTCCTCATGCTTCAGAAGACTTTTGATTCAATGTAAATGGAATTTTTAGTTTAACTGGAGAGAACCAGAGAAAATTATTGATCAATTTATCCCAGCATTGGATAGTACTGGTAGAATAAACTTGAGTTTTCAGTGTTAACTCATTATTTTTAGATGTCTGAGCACACCAAGAGAGGCTGATCCTTATCATAGGTGCCCCTAAATTTGGGCCTTCTGAATTGGCATTCATATTTGAGGATGCTAGAATTGCTAATTCCTGTATTAATTAGGAATCTGCTTTTGAAATTGAGTGTTAACCAGATGTGCCAATTTTTGTTACTTTGAGCAGATGAAAGATGATGAAAATGGTGCCTGCAGACTGAGGATCCTGTTAATGCTGGTGAATAGGCTAAAACCATAACACAGTTTAGAGAGAAATCTTTCAGATTTTTGTCTATCCAGAAGTAGATTCATCTCCTTTATATTTTTATTTACACCTCTTCAGGCAACAAAGGTTGAACTGCAATGCCACATTGTCTAAGGAAGCAAGCATGAGACAACTCATGAGGGAGGGCAAGGAAGCAATCAAATTGATTGATTCTGCTGGCTCTCCATGTTATCCTCTGAATGGGATGTCGTTGTCTGTTTGAACATTTGCATTGTCTAAGAGCAGAAAAGCCTCAGGCTCATAGTTTATTTAGGATGGGTTTCTGATACGGGCATAAACAACCTGTAGATCACACAAATTAAATACATATATTTCTGAAGAGACTTAGCATGAGTCCAAATTATGTTGGGCTCTTGTGTGACACATACACAAGGTGTGTGATTAAATCTAAAGACAAGGCTGGTAAAGCTTAGATCTACAGTGGTGTATCTCTAACAGCAATTAGAGGACTGCATGCTTGGCAGCTGCAAGATAGATGGATAGTTTACCATGCTTAAGGGACCTATGAGCATAATGTTTATTTTTTGAGGTTTCAGCAGAGCCTGATGCTCATCAGCAGGAAAACCTCATTTTTAAAATGAGGAGACTGTTTGAGGCTACTGATTCTGACCTTTTGAGTTGGCATGAATAAAAGCCAGGTTAATGAAATGTGTTGCTCCAGTAGCAAGTCAGGAAAAAAACCAACTTTGCTGCTCGGAAAGACAATAAATGCCACAGAGGATTTATACAGGGCTTTGGTGTAGCTCCATAGTCATGTGAGCCATCTGTGTGTAGGATACTGGGGAAAAGAAGTCCCCACTTGGATCAAGTGAAACACACAGCCCCTTGATGTCTCAAGGTGACAGATAACAATAGTCATAATGATTGTGACTTGCTTGACACATTTAGCATTTTTGCCCTTATCACTTGCTGGTTTCAGAGCCACAATCCTAAAGTGCAATCAGGAAAACTGCATTTGACATGGCTTGTAGAGGAACGGCATAAATCCCCAGCACCAATCACTTACATGGGTGTTAAACTGACCACTAATCATCTGTTCACTGAGGAGCACACAGGAAAGTTGGCTGCTAATGAAAACACTGGAGCTGGCACAGAACTGATAAGACTGTTGGGTCCATGATTGTGTTTTCTGGGATCATGCCAGTGTAACAACCCCAAGTCTTGCAAGCAGTAGTTTTTAAGCTCAAAATATTAATGTAAAGTGGGTATAAAATTGGCTAGGGACTTCAATGTCAGTGCTTAACAAAGGAAGCTATTTCTTGCTAAGAATGATTGTTATGTATTGGATTACTTGCTCTGTGGTAGTGCTGAGGTGTTGTTCTAAAAGGCAATGGGAGCTGCATCCCCCCAGAGCTCCCAGCCTGTGCCTGTGAGGCAGCAGGGGCTCTTTGCAGCCTGTGTGTCTCAGTGTTGTGCCAATTGTGTGCAAGCTGTGTCCAGTGAGCAATTTATCACCACTGTGCAAGCCAAAGTCTTTGCTGTTGTTGCAAGCACAGCCTGCTGCTATGGGACTTGGCGGAAGTTTTTTTGCTGCTACACCTCTTTGCTTTTTCTGTTGCTTGTAGGGATAAAATCCCATTGGAGAAGCTCATACTCCTAACAGGCAGCAGGACAGCTGGGATGCAACATCAACTGTCTTCAGGGTTGACACAGTGGGCTCCTGATTTTAGTGCATAGCAAGAACTCCCAGTGCTTTAGGATAGGGTGGTTCCTGGATGGGATCTGGAATTGAAGAGGCCTTCCTTGTCAGGTCCTCCAGCCCAGAAATTAAAATTGGTTTTGTAGTTAATAAACATGCTGCTATATGGGATAGAAGGAAAATTATGGGAGAACTTCATGCTTCTTTCCTTGTGCCTCCTCACTTCCCTCCTAAACAGAAATGTCGTGGCAAGACCCATTTTAAAAGCAAATCTGGTTATTTTCTTTCTACTTCTGCTTTCCCTAGTGTAAAGTAAAATTCATTTCTTTAGCTCAATTCAGCCTAAAATAGGCCTCTAATTCCAACAGAGTTGCCCTGGGGCACCACTCCTGGTCTCCAGCTGCCGTCCAGAAAAGAAAAGTTCTCTCATAGCTCCTTTGTTGTCTCTGTTGGCTCCACGTGAAAGCTTTGGCTCTGCTAAAGCATTTTGAATGACTCTGGGTGCCCAGGCAGTGGTACAGAATATATCCTCATGTCTCTCTCCAGACTCAGCTCTTTGGAAGGATTATGGAATTAATGAAAGACTGTAGATAAAATTTCATAGGGGGTGACTTTTCAGGGCCATTAGCGAGACTGAAAAATCAGACTTTATAATAAAAAGCAATCTTCCACCTGAACTTCGGATGGCTACTCTAGTTCCACAATATGTTATTTAAAGCCTGTTTTATAATAGAATTTGGTATTGCAGTATGTATAACTTATAATATATTAAAACCAATTTCATAATATATTTTAATCTCTGATGATGAATAGCAGTGACAGTCTTGCAGGTTCTGTAATATCACTATGGCAACATCCTTTACAAAAAGAAAAGTAGGACAATTGAGAGATACCAAGGACTGGTCAAGGAAAGAATAATGACACTTGTCAATTTGCATTCTTTCCTATAGTTTATTTTCTTCTTGGAAATGACATCTCTTCTGATATTTTTGCATGTGTTTTCAAGAAATCACTTGCGACGTTACTGAAATGTTGCATCTCCTTTAACCTTTGAGGGCTCAACTCTGAAAAGATTTGTTTTCCATTGCAGTGCTAAATGACTTAGCCCATCTACGAAGATGAGCAGAACTCAGCAGCTATTGGTGGACTGGAAATACATCTTCCATAAGACTTCCAGTGTTTCTCCAATATCAAAATAGTGCTATATGAGTCCAACCTAACATTGTTAATTTAGAAAAATGGGACTTGTCTTCCATACTAAATGGTTGGCTGTTTTTAAAAATCAGAACCCTTACTTCAAAGGCTTACATTTTGACTAAACCTCTAATGGCAATTATTCTTTTCCTGAGCAGTACTCAGCAAAACATGTTCATCATTCATTAGCAGAGAAAGAAGAAATCTCAGTTTGCCTGCCTTTCCAAGTGGAGGTGGTGCATCTCTAAAAATGTCATTGCAATATCTCCAGTATTTTGATAGAGATTAGAAAACCTGGAGATCTGTGGACCACCATTTGCTTACCAGGTGACACAGGGCTCATCCATGGAAGACTGATTGTTGTCATTCACCCCAAATCTGGCAGTCTCTTCCAGAAGAGCAGACTTTTGAATGTCCCAGGTCTAAGGGCCAAACACCAGCAGCATACCAGGTGTAGCCTTTTGAGATATTTCTGTTGCTGGGTGATATTCATAGTTTTATCCACGCTTGCAAGTATAGGAAAGATACCTTTTGAGGATTAAAGTTTATGGTTATAGTGGTTTATTTTCTGAGTGGCTCTTCTGTCAAATGCTCCAGGAATGAGTTCCTGGTCCACAGGGAAATACTAGTGGAAACTGAGCTATACAGGAGGTCCCTTGCCCTTTGTGCTTCCTACTTGGTTTTCTTAAATACTTCAGATCTCTGCTGTGTCAATCAGTTCAATAAACAATTCTACTCTCTGCATTCTCTGTGATTCTCGGCACAGCTGATTTCCTTCAGCCTCCACACTCTTCTTTTTCAGGGCTGCCCCTTGCCATCACAGGTTTTAACACTCCCTTGCCCTTCTCCACCATGCATGGAGCAGACTCAGTTTGACTGTTCCTTCTCCTTCATGAGCTGAAGTTTCTCCAGTGCTTTTCAGTATCCAGGCGTGTTTTGACTGGTGGCAGGTCATGCAAACCAAAGGCAGGTATTTAATAGCCCTAGTTATGTCAGCTGATATGAGGCTGAAAGTGAGAATACACCTAAAATGTCTGGGGACATCTGGGCATTCATTTCCCCCCCTGTTTATTCCAAAGCAGAACACAGATGTTGACCTTTACCTTACTAATCCACCTGCCTACTCAGGCTTTTGCTTGAGGGGTGACAGCAAATTAATTTCTGCCTATAGGGCAAATTCCAGGATGTATCCATTACTGTGCCATTGACATTTGCCAGCTGATTCTTATGTTTTCAAAGTAATTTTGTTCATGTGCCCAGGGAAATTAGCAGTGAACTGTTACTGGGGTTTAAAAAGCATTTCTGGAATAAAATTTCTTTTAACTCTTCCTATTTAACTCATTGCTTGCATAAAGCTACTGATTAGAGAAGAGCAGGAATCCTCATGAGAAATAGGAATAGTGAACTTGATGAATTTCTATTCTGACTTCTTTATTTTTTTTTTTTTGTTCTGCAATTACAGAAAGCCTTTTGCCATGGGCACCTCATCTGCAACATGGATCGCAGTCCACAGATAATGCTAGGATTTAGTTTTTCCAGTTGCACTGCTCTTGCAACATACCTTGTAAATGCGCACCTCAAATCTTGTAACAAGATATGTAAACAGTGAGAAGACATACTCATTTTCCCATGAAGGACAAGCTTCTATAATGATGGGGGTGGTGGCATAAAGATCCAGCTTTACATTTGGTCTGGTGCTCACACTGCTGTTCTAGTCTCTTATCTAGAGGAAAATACAACTTATACAAATTATGAAAGTGTATGAAAATGGATGCATTGAGTCTCTTAGCAAACAAGATTATAAGGCAGGAATCTTTCCGATTTGGATGATGTTGTTAGGGCTGATGGGGTTTCTTGGGGTTTCCTTCTGCATTTGAGAATGAAAACCAGCTGAGACAAGTATCATATAAACATATTTTCCTGTTCTTTATGGAAGATGAGTACTTTCTTATCCCAGAACCACTGGGCCCATTCAAAACTGAAACCTTTAAAGTTTATGAACTGTGAAATTAGGTGACTAATAGACAGGTGAATCATTAGGCTGGATGCATTCAGAGACATCTTTGTTCCTGTTTCTTGTATCTCCCTGTAGACAAATACATTTACTTCAGCACAGACAAAAAACATCATCAAAAACTCTTGATGACACTGAGGTCTCACCTAATTGCAGGAGAGTGGGATTTTTGCCAGGACACAGTGAATGTCTACTGTATCTGTCCATTTATTTTCTCAGGGTGTCATGCCTTGTGCCACACTGGGTCATCCACAGGCATGTAGGAATTTTTACTGGTTTCTTAGTTTGTTTTTTTTTTTGTTTGTCTGTTGGGTTTTTTTGTTGGTTTGTTTTTTGTGGGGTTTTTTGTTTGTTTTGTTTGTTTTTGTGGGGTTTTTTTGGTTGGTTTTTGGTGTTTTTTTGAGGTGGGGGATTGTTCGTTTGGGTTTTTTTTTGGTTGGCTTTTTTATTGTTGTTTTTGTTGGTTTGTTTGTGGGGTTTTTTTTGTTTGTTTGTTTGTTTGTTTGTTTGTTTTTGGGGTTTTCTGTTTTTTGGGGGTTTTTTTGTTGTTATATGTAGGAAAAAAACCTTTGTAGCCTCTATCTGCTGGAGATTTTTTTTTTTGCTGTGCCAGTCTGTCCTGTGCAAAGAGGTCTAAACAAGTAGAGAGCAAGGAACAGATTTGTTTCAGGTACTCCTGCCATAGGAATATTCTGATAATAAAATCTTCCCAGCTGTTTGGAAAAGCTTCAGCGTTCCCTGTGAGTAAGAAATGTCTGACACAGTCCCAGCAACAAAACAAATAAACCAACCCAATCAATAGCACTTCATTTGCTTACTGGAGTGAAAACTCCACAAGTGATTTTGGAGTGAAGAGTCAGGGGACTTTACATTGCAGTTTTGCACATGTCCTGGCTTTTAGATTTTACACAGGGTGTGATTCGGGAGCATTGAAGTGGTCCTCATCTTTATCAGAACTCTCCTCCAACTTAGTTTCACCAGTTATTTATTTTCACATGTGGAATAGGAGTTGTAGCCAGGCTGTATATCTTAGTTAATTAAAAGGAACATCTGCTTAATGTAATGCATTATATAAATTGTATTTCCTTTGTATGCCAGGCTGCATGAAATAATCTATTGGCAAGTGACCCTAGTTCCTGTGTGCCTATCAGATAACCCACAAAAAGCATAATTTCTGACATCATGAATGTCCCCCCCAGGCAACATATAAAATAAATATTGTAAGCTTACATAGAAGCAGGTGAGTCCAAAAAAGCAGAAGGGGGTCTATACATTCCCAAAGTACAAACTTAAGTGGTAACAGATGAATCCAGACAGTGATTATAAATCCCAGAGCTGATTCATAAACTTCTCAGGCTGCAATCTCTAGAGTCTGAGGGCAAAACTGTCTGCGATAAGCTTGTTTTCATGCCTTTATAGCAGGAATTACTTCAGTGCTTTGTATACTTAGGGAAGATGGATGAAGATACTGATGCTGTCGAGTGGTCTGAATGCTCAATAGCAGTGAAATCAAAATAGCAGACTCAAATGGTGAAACCATTAATGAATTAGACAAATTTTTCTGGTTGCGTGCAGGCAGAGCATTCTCATCAGGCCTGCCATATTTTTAGATCTTGTTTGCGTAACAAACATTTCAGTACTTGTTTTTTTTTTGTTTACAGAGCCTAAATTTCAGGTGGGACTTTGTAGGAGGAGGAGTTGGATCCACAATCAATAGTCCAGGGGATTTTTGGCTGTTGGTTTACCTGTTCCTTGCTGGAAGTTATTGCGAGAGGTCTTGTATTGTTGGGCAAATGTTGGGTGCAAGAGGAGTGTTGGGTGCTTTCTGCTCTGCTTTGATACTTTGCTGCATTACTTGCAAGCTGAGAAAAGGAGTCTCTGTAGTGCTCTGGCACTTCAGTACCTGACTCCTGCTGGTTTGAGAAGGAAACGAGGGTGGACCTCACTGTGCTGATTCCACCTTCATCATGTCTCTTCCCTGTCTTTTCCTTTGCTTTGGCAGCCAAAATAGAGATGTGCTAGAGCTAGGCATGGCTACAGGCAATCCATGCTGATATTGTGAGAGCTTTTGGAATGAATAAGAGAGGTCAAGGCTACAGAGGAGTTTATTTGCAAATCTCTTTCTCTAGATGGCTCATACAAGTATTTTCTGTGCTTATCCCACTTTACTCAACACACAGCTGAGAAGAGCAGCCAAGCCATTTTAGATGGCTTTGTTGCCGCAGACATGGGAGCACGGGATGCTACCTCAGTAGGCTGGGCTGTGTTTGCTGTTCTGATGCTGGAAACAATCATCTTTGCTCTCAGAACAAAACATATCTAACTGCCTGACTTTGGGGTTCCACTTTAATCCTACGTGCTAATGTGCTGGTTTACTGTATTAATGCAGATTAGCTGAAAATAACTTGGCACGTCAGGATTTGCTGCTCTTCTGCTTTATAATCTCTTTGCTTTGGATGATGTTTATTGCATACTGAAATAATAGGTTTAGTGTTTTTATGACCTCTGTAACGTGTTCTTTTTGTGATTCCACTCAGAGCTGCTCTTGCTTAGCAAACCTTCCAGCCAGGAATCAGTCCAGCACAGTTATCCTGGGCACGTTGGCAGCCATTTTGAGAACTGTCTTGGGTTGAGCCCCACTGCAGATCTGCTGCAAACAAAACAGGCATTTGAGTTTATTAATTTTGGCTTATTAATTTCTTTCATTGCATCTGCAATCAAACAAGAGCCTTCTTCAGCCCTCACCCTGGGTTCCTTCTCAGCTGCCTTGTTTAGGACACAGCATAAGATGTTTGGAGGCTAGTTAGGCAAGGTTGATAGAGAGCCTTCTTGGCTGCTAAAGAGCACCTTAGAAGGGCTGTTGGGGGGATTCTGCAAGCACAGAACATATGGGGAGGATGGCCTGTATTTATTTTGGTTGCTAACAAACTAGTTCTACTGTGTCCATATGTGTTGATATTGAGCTTTGTGTATCTCAGTGTCTCAGGTTAGAGACAACTTTCCTAGGTGGAAAACGCTCTGAATAAATGCCTCCCCCAAAGCAAAGGTTTCCGACACCCCCTCCCCCTACCACAACAGAATTTCTTGGATGAAAGTAAAAAAAAAACTATTTATTTAACAAAACGTGCAGGGTGCCCTGTAAGGCACAAGAGAAGGGGAAAGGGGAAAAGGAATTATTACACCTGAGTAAACAGCTGATGAACTTCAGTGTCCTTTTCCTCAGGCATAGCTTCCGCTCTTCGGAGGTCCCCGGGGAGTGGGTGGAGTTGCTCCGGTGGCTCCCTGGAGGATCCTGCTGTCTTCCGGGGGGCTTCTTGGGTTCTCGGGCGAGAAAACAAGTCAAGGAAAACAAAAGTCCAGAAAAGGAGACGATGAAAAAGCAATCCCAGGAAGAAAAATCTACCAGTGGCCACAGCAGCAGCAGCTGCCTGAGAGGAATGTCCTTTCTTCCCCCTCACTCCTCGCCTGAGAAGCCTGGGGGAGAGTTTCAAAACAACCCGCGCCCAGCAGTTTCTCCTGGCTGCTGAAAATGTACTTAAAGCTACAGGACCACATTTCTGGGCATGTACGCAAATGATAGAGAATACAGGATCATCATACCATCCTCCCAAAACACTCAGTAATCTCTAATCCTCTGGCCAGATGTTTGATGGTATTGGGAGGCCACAGGTGTTAAAACTTCAGAGGTCTACACAGACCCCACTTGCTTAAATGCTATGTGTTAACAGATTTCTGGGACCTTTCTTCTGGTCACCATCTGTGCTCTTTCCAGCTCTTTGAGTCTGCTAATGCTGCTGTTTGCTCCCATCTTTGTTTTTCCTCCCTTGACTCCCTTCTTTCTGCATCTTCCCAAGGATGTTTCTCACAGCCTCCATTATACCTTCTTCTTTTGCAGAGGGGATCTGAAGTTACACATCCAGAGCTGGCACTTTTGTTATTTTTTGGCACAGTTTTGCCTGCCCTATATTTTGTGTGGCAGAAACTCTCTGGGAGCCTTGCCAGGCAGCTGGGAATGGTAAGCGTTGCTGCTGTGCCCTGTGTTGTGCCTGGCTGTGGTTTAGATCCCTTTACCCTAAAAGCCTGCTGCTTGTTGTTGTGGTTTGATGCTGGCCAAGTGCCAGACGCTCACAACAGCTGTCCACTTGCTCTCCCCTGCCACAGGTGGGCAGAGGAGAGAAAAATTTTATGAAGGAGTCATGACTTGAGATAAGGACCAGGAGAAAACACTCCAAAGGCAAAACAGGCTCAACTTAGAAGTACAAAGGGAATTTTTTACTAACAAAATCAGAGGAGGATAACAAGAAATAAAATAAGCCCTTAAAAGAAACAGCTTTTCTTCCCCCAACCACTCCCTCCTTCCTACCAGCAGCACAGGGAGCAGGGCATGGGAGTTTTGGTTAGTTTGTCACCTGAGGTTTTCTTTCACTGCTGAGGGAGAGGAATCCTTCCCCTGATGCACTGCGGGGTCCCTCCCATGGGAGACAGTTCTCTGTGAACTTCTCCAGTGTGGTTCCAATCTCACAAGCAGCAGTCTTCCCAAAACTGCTGCAACATGAGTCCCTCCCATGGGCAAACAGTCGTCCCAAAACTGCTGCGGTGTAGGTTATTCTTCCGCGACATGCAGTCCTCCAAGGACAGGCTGCTCCAGCCTGGAAGCGGGGCTCCCTCCCTCCACTGGGTCTCCCACTGGACCACAGCCTCCTCCAGGCATCCACCTGCTCCAGTGTGGGCACCTCCCCACGGGCTGTGAGTGGATCTCTGCACCCCCCGTGGATCCCCATGGGCTGCAGGGGGACAGCCTGCCTCACCATGGCCATCACCATGGCCTGCAGAGGAATGTCTGCTTCAGTGCCTGGAGAACCTCCTGCCCCTCCTTCTCCACTGATCTCGGCACCTCCATATTGTTTCCCTCACATGTTCTCACCTCCTCCTCCTCTTCTCTGGCTAGAAAAAACTGCACCCCACTTCGTTTTGATTTTCTTCTTAAATATGTTAGCACAGAAGCATTACCATCATGTCTAATTGGCCCAGCCTTGACCAGCGGCATGGCCATCTTCAGAGACATCAGGGATTGGCTCTGCTGGACATGGAAGCTTCTAGCAGAAGCCATCTCTGTGGCACCCCTGCTACCAAAAACTAGGCTGTGCAAAACTAACACACTTGTGCTGGTCTAACTGAGAGCAATTCCCTCAGCTCTTTGCAAAAATCCTCTCGGAGTGGAAAGCTGGGCATGTGTCTTTAATATAGAGCAGGAGCAAAGAGGAGGGGAGTCAGCTTTACTAAGGGTAATTAGTTATGATGCTGACAGTGTGCCCACATGCTCCCTGTTCTAACTTTCTCTTCTCCAAAGATGACTTTTGCAAATGGATGGAGATTGTCAAAGCCTGTAGCTTCAGGTACTATGCCACCTTTAACTTTGAAGTCAGATGAGTCTTCACCATCTGTCATTGCTGGGAAAATGACAACATTACCACTGCCTCTGTGTTCATGGAATTAAGACATGACATCAGAGGCTGTCTATATCTTCTCTCTGGTTTTTGTACAAGGATTTCCCCCCCTCCTTTTCAGTTTGCTCCTGTTTGGAAGATAATAAGGGCTACTGTCTTCCATGTGCTTTTTATCAGGGAACAGTGCTCTTCAGCAGACTCATTAAATAATGGATGGCCTCAGATGGTTAATTATCTCTGAAACTTGTTTGCTGTCCAGCAGCAGGCGAGCTTTCTGACATGGGGTATGGATAAGAGGGTATAGTCTTACAGTGACAGTCCTTCTACCATATCCTTTAAGACATCAGACAGAAAAATTGTGTGTTGATACCAAGATGAAATTATTTGTGTCATTTAGGTGTGTGGCATGATCAGTTTGACCATTGGGAGGGGATGGTTTCAGATTGGGAGGACAACAATAATTCACCTGCTGGATGGGGGTTGCAGTGAAGTTTGGGAGGCATGTTGTAAATGTGTCTGAGAGAAATAAAAAGAAATCTTTTCTGGAGACCATCAAGATTGAGGGGAAAAGAACTTGGGTTCACCAAGCCCTTTAAGATGTCAAAGAAATGCATGTTCTAGTTAATCCATCTCTTTTGATGACAGATTGCATATGGAGAACTGATTGAAATGTGCTTCCTTTGTCCAGATTCTCATTCCTTAAAAGCTCACTTTGAACAGTATAGTAGTAATAGCAGAGAGTTCTGCTATTGAAAAAATTAAAAAAGCACAAGTCTATGAAATATGTCTGTTTTGCTTAAGGGAGTTCAGCTTGCCTTGTATAATCTGGGTCAGAATTCTAGATAAGTTTGATGGTCATGACTGCATCTGGCCATTTGGGTGCTAGGTCTTATTTAGACACAGATATTAGTACTGCTGCACTTTTGGTCCTTTGGACTTCTCTGGGGTTACTGCTACTGTTGAGCAATTGCAAAAACTCAGCTATTTTGTTACCTTACTAAATGAGTACTCATTCAGTCAGGAACTGTACAGTGACTGGTACCCAGATCTGTTATGTGATATCCAGTATCATTAAAATCAGGAGTTGTCTTCAAATAGCCATTAGTAATAGAGAACCACATCCAGATGGCACAGCAGGATGTGTGTGAACAAGGTGTTTTGGAATTCCTATGCAGAGTTTCAGGACTTTTTTTGCCTTTTAGTTTACTTGACTCTTTCAAGTAGCACTGGAGATGAGGTCCTCTGAACTGGTTTAGGGTGTGTGAGTCTCTGACATATGAGATTAAGTCCGTTTTGCTGTGGAAACTGAAGGAAAAGGAAAGAACAAACCCCTGTAGCTCACAGAAAGTCCATTTTTTTATATGTGTACAGGTGCCTTATACATAGCTTAGTAGAGGTGAGCCCCACTCTCCTGTATGTGCTGTTTTAATTCAAATAATAACAGGTGCCTCTTTGTAGGTTGCATTATAAGTATCTGAAATTTCTCACCTGGGTAACATTAGAGATCAAAGCTGTAAGGAAGTATATATATATGACCAGGAACCTAATGTTTGATGGGTGCTTACGAACTGTAAGGAACATCTTCTCTTAGTGGGCAGCAATTATTTTTCTATATTGAATATTGAAGTGGGTTATCACACCGTGGAATGGGTTTCTTTCTTCCTTTCATCTCCGTGGTATTTTTTTCTTCATGTTGTGATTTCATAAAGATTGAATAGGTGATGAAAGAACAGTGGGTAAATGCGTACAGAAACAATTTAGCTTTGTATTGTTTCAGATGCTGTTATGAGAAATAAAGTTTTGCAGGTTTCTACTTGAAATCATAACCAAAGAGCTCTGGCAAGTGTGGGTCCTCTGTCAGAAATGTCATTCAGCTGCCCTCTCAGATAAACATGACCTACTTGACATGCTGATATGGCCAGTGTGAAAAAACTCAGATTTTTTCAGAAATTAACCTCTAACATTAATTTATTCTTAAGAACAGTAAGTTCCTGGGCCTCGTGGTTGCAAAGAATGCCTTTAAGATGTGGCCCAAGAATAAAGCTTGTCTCTCAAAGTTAAGTCCCTCCTCTGACACTGGGAGGACACAGAGCTGGTGATTATTCCTTAAACTCAATTTAATAAATCTTAAAACTTTTAAAAACCACCTCTGAAGGCCCCAGGGCTAGGGAGGGGGAAGTGCAGGATCCAGTGCAGGATTGGGAAGAAAGACTCAAGTTTCATTTGACACTTCACAGTTCTTCTGTTGATGGCCAGGAGCCATGTGTGGGTCCACAGTGCCAATGCCCACCTTGTGTGCCCTGCCACCTTTATTGGAGGTCAGTCAAACCCCATAGGTTCAAACTCATCTTCTGGATGGTCCACCTCCATTGGCCTCTTGCCATTTTTCTCATGACAACTGACGCATTATTTAGCCTGTTTCTCAGGCTTTGTGGCACACCACCTGATGTTTGAGAACACCTGGTGTACTGTTCCTGCTTATGCTTCCCTCTACCAAGTCTACGCCAGGTCTTCTTGGCGCCCCAGGAGCAGGAGACTTTGTGAGTTACAGACCAGCCTGAAAAAAAGCTTGCAGGAGAGTGAGACAGAAAGCATTTCTCTGGATCACTGAGTGACATGTTCCTGTGTTTTGTGCAGTGAATTGTTTCAGTGTCTAGTAAATAAGAATTTAGTGTAGATGAGACCTCCCTCTGTCTTGATGCTCCCCCCAGAAAAACTGACTGAAGGCAGGAAGGGATCTAGGTAGTTTCTGGGAGAATTTGGTGAGAAAGACCCAACTCTTCTTCCAGAAGAGAGGGTGTATGTGGAACAGCAAAAGCAAGGAGAATGAAGCACTTACCTTGACAACTGCATTTAGTTCCCATTCTGTGTGGTCCCAAGTGCAAAGATAAGAAACCACTTTTTTTTTTTTTTTCCTAAGACACAGCTGACAGCTCTTGCCAGGAAGGGCTCGATTGACTTTTTACTGGCACCTTAGCATTTTTGATCAATAGCTTCACAAATGGGAGGGAATTAATACTCTGCCAGCTCATTCTTCTTTTTCTGTTTCTTTTTTTAATGCTTTATTTTAATCAATTTTTTGTCTTATTAAGTAAAAGAGTAGTATAAATGATCAAGAATTAAAGCAACTTTCTCAGTCCTACAATGTGAATTTACGTCACTTCAAAACCAGTTTCCTTTGAGGAACAGAAACAATGGATTAAAGCTTTACTCCAGATTTATAATTAAAAGGCTAAATCCCATATATAGCATTACAGCTGTAATGTGATTGGAAGAGGATTGCTCATTAGAGCCCATAGGGATTTCAATTATGGGTTTGGGAGACTGATAGCCACCCATCTTGCCATGAATCCTCTTAGGGCAGACACCAAACCACACAGCATCATGTTACAGCTCTCCATTGTCAAGGTTTTATGCAGACACTACCTTGCACAGAGGAACTGTGAATTCCCATTTTTCCCCTGCCAGGCTGACGTTCATGAGGATGCACCTGCAATAAGCCCAAAAGACATCACTATCTGCCACAGAGCCATTATTCCTGCCTATAGATCAGGTTCAGCATATGCATTTAGAGGAGGAAAACCATACCAGGACTCATGACAGCCTTTGGAGTGGGGTAAAATTACTCCTCATTTCCCAGAACAGGCCAGCAAGGAAACCTAGCTGCCAATGGGATCTTGCTGGTGACTAGTGTCTTGGAGTCAAGGAAAAGCTGCTTCCCTTCCATTTGTTTGCTTAAAGACCTTGGGAGTTCACTGGGTGTGATTTGTGAGGACAGATTTCCTGTGGTTTGCAGATACATGGTACCAGAGGCTCGTCTACCTCCAGATTATAATATTCACATTAAAGCAATAGAAACTTTAGGTATGTATTGTGCTTGCCTGCATATCGATAAAAGTTCACCAGCAACAACTGGTATCACGCAGAGTCCAGTTTTAGGGCACAAATAGAACTGGGCCCCGTCCAGTTTTAGGGCACAAATAGAACTGGGCCCCAAGAGCTGGGACCCACCAGTATGTTTACTACCTAAAGTGGCACGGCACCTTTGTATTAAAAAAAAAAACCCCAGAAACAAAATCAGCAAAACAGAAAAAACTGGCAAAAGTTGCAAGCTCTGGCTAAATGCTTTCTACCACTGCATCACTGTCCCTTTGAGAAAAGTTATTTTTACCTATTCTCTTCTGAGTGGACTCAGGCCCCAACCCTTCCTACCTTTGTCCTGCTGCAATAATTGCAGCTATTACCCATCTGCCCTCCCAGGCTAATTGTCAGTTAAGGCCGGCTGACATCTCCTCTAAGGGCAACAGGCAGGCTTTGACTAAACTTGATTTTTATTTACTAGACATGGAAATAACTAGCTGCACAAAACACAGGAGCATGTCATTCACTGATCCAAAGCAACTTTTAAAAAAATCCAAATGTGTGTTTTGTGTGATGTCAATAGCACACATCATTGCAGTGTGTGAGTATGGATGTTCTTAAATGGATTTTTCTGGTTTAAGTGTGGTTTTGTTAGCTGCATTGTTCAGAGTTTTATGGTTTTGGTGTGTCTGTAGGTATCGGATTTTCAAGGCAGCTTGACTTCAATGGTTGTACTTGACTGCATTTTCAAGGAATTTAAATTATGTATTTTACAGCAAGTACAGTTAGCTTGTTGGAAAAGTTGATTTGGGTATAATAGAAATGGTCATGTGAGAAAATTTCAGCAGTTTTCTTTTTTTACATGTTGCTTAAAGCTATCAGACACACAGACATTTCTGGAAGAGCTTTAGTCCCTCTCAAGCCAAAGTTTGTCTACATGAACACTGCTCTGCATCAGCTTGAACTGATTCAGATTAAACTCTGCCTTGCTGATTGAGACACGTCTTCAGTCAGACAAGGCTGGAACAGGATGGCTGTCAGGGTGGCACTCTGTGCCAGTATATTTGAAATACGTCTGTGCATGTGTTTGGTGGCATGGGGATGAAATTATCTGGGGCTACTGCTGCTTTCTGCTTTTTGTGACTTTAACATAGCCAATTAGTGAGTTTGAAATAAAAGCCAAATATGAGTGTACTCAAACCCTATTCTCAAATATAGAAATCAGTCATATTAAAAAAAGGCCCTGTCCCCTCTCTGTTTCTGTTATTTATTGCTGCTTGTGCTCTCAATTCCCTGAGATACTGAACATACACACAAAACCATAGCCTTCCATGAACTTACAGAAATGGAAACACATTGTGTAGCAAGCATGTATATTGCCATAGCAGGTGAGGACAGAGCTTAAGGAATGGCATTTTGGGCCACAGTTGCATTATCATACTGATGTTTTCACAGATTTGAGATTTTTATGGAGAAAATTGCTGAAATTTCAAAGTCATAATAGTGATATAAGGAGTTTGAAATATTTGGACCCATCAAAACTGCTTTTCTCCTGAAGAATTACAGCAGAAATCTCTAGTTATTGTGTCTGACGTCTGTCACGCAAAGTGGACCCCATAGGCACTAGGTCTGTGTTTCAGCACTCGTGTTGCAGGGTAGAAGAGCTGCCTTTGGGCTGGCTCTGTCTTGCCCCCACTCAAGCAGTGTGTATCAGCAGGAGCCCTGCATCCTGCTTGGTTCTGGACCACGAAGTGACTTTTTAGTCCTGGTCATCTCAGGTCTATAAATGTCCTTGGGAACTTGCCATGTCAAGTGATTGTAGGAAAAGGTCGTGTCAGAGTGACTGAATCATCTGACTCTTCATCTCATCTTTCTCCTGTGTTTATCAGGTCATTTGAAGCCATCTATCTACTTAGTTGTCACTACATTGACTCTTTGCTATTAAGGATCATTAATATTGTAAGAGCCATGCACTGTCTGTATAGCCCAGCAAATTATAAAAGACAAAACAGGTACCTCAGAAAAGTCATGCACTCCGGAGGGAATAAACCAGAAGGCCCCTGTCAAAGCTGTAAATTAAAGTCAAGCACTGGAAGCTACAGTAACAAAGCACTCGTTTGGCTGCTGTGGGCACAATCTGCTAAGTCACACTCAGAAAGGGCTTTTAAGTCAAAACTGTAAATTCTGCACACCCACATTTGACTATGATTTCCCTAAAATTTTTGGAAATATAGATGGAAAATGGGATTGCGGTTTTGTAGTCCTTTTTCTGCTCCCTAAGAATTAAGAAATACTGGAACCAATTGAATCTGATGGACCTGCTGGACTCCAGCTACTGCATAGTCCTGCTGGATAGGCATCCTGAGCCTGATGGGCTACTTTGATGCTCTCAGAGATGAAGAAACTGCACTGTCCCAAAAGTGGCTGGCAGAAGTCACCACTGTCCATCTGGCTTCCAAGAAGCCAGCTCTGCCCTTCAGGCAGGAAGTCAAGGACTGCGGGAAGTGTTGACTGTTTGGTCTGTAATTAAAAGAAAGGTACTTACAAGAACCTATTCATATCCTTTATGATCTCCCCCAGGATCATTTAACTGACTAATTTGGACAGCCTAGACAACAAATGAGGATTCGGTCTCCTCTCTTTCTACAACTCTGTAAACATAATCCTTGATTGATTGGCCTCTAATACATCAGACCTAAATGAAAAATTAATTAGATTGGCTGCAACCCTGAAGTGAGCACTTTTCCACTTTGTTGTTTTGTCCATTTGATCCTTTCTTCTTTGATTTATGGGCAAAGGAGAAAAGGGAGAGAAAAAAAGAGGAGGAAAAAGAGGTTTCTTCTCGATGTCACTTGAAGCCAGATGGGTTTATTGAAAACTGAGCTCTGCTCAGCCAAGAAGCAAAATGAGCAGCAGCAGCAGTGTCTCTACGGGCACATGCCGTACAGGTGGCAAGGTCCAAAAGGAGCTGCTCCTCTCCCCAAAAACTACGCCTTAAAGAAAACCCATACATTGGTTTTGGCAATCTAAATTTTCCCTGGCTGTGTTCATGACTCCAGTGTCCTGGTTTGCATGGCCCTTCCCAGCAATGATTTTTTTTTTCTCCCTGAAATGATGGGGTGATCATTTGAATCTGCCTTTGGAAAGGCCAGTAAAAATATGTTTTGTTGGAGATGGCAAAGATTGTCATTGTTGATTTTCACAAGAAGTGCTGGAGGCTTGTGAGAGCTGGCCAATATGATGTTAGATTATCTTGGAAAAATCTTCTGACTTTGAATACTGCCACATCAAAACACATGGCAGTCACCATGTTTGACAATCTCAAAGGGTGAAGCATACCTCATGGTGAAAAATAAACCAAATGCTTTATAGGTTTGTAAAGTATTGTAGCATTCAGAGCAGAATTAGATGACACAAAATAGATTAAAAAACCAAAAACAAAACAACAACACAGTGAAGAGTCGAAACAAAAAATCTGAGCTTGACACATCCAGGGGTGAACAGCAAGGGCAAGAGAAGAGCGTGTTGTTAATCGCAGCCAAATTGTTGCCAAAGCCTGAGGCCCAGAAAGGCAGTTGAAAAGAAGCAGTATATTAAACACAAACCAGTCTCATGGCCAGGAGGAAATAACGTGACTCTGAAGTGACGAACAGTTAAAGTAAGAAACTTCTTATGTTATCTAAAGACTTATTAAAAGTGAGAGCAGAAATTAAATTGAATTCTAGAGAGCAGTTATATGGGCAGATATATGAAAAAATGCCTTAGTGCAGCTTTATCCTGCAAAGGAAAATGTTTGGGCCAGGTTTGAAAAATACACTTTTTTTTTTTTTTTTTGCATTTAAAAGCTAAGTGTCATGTGCAATTGATGTTTCACGGCTTTGCTGCTTCCAGAGAGCTCTTCATCAGCTGCCCAGACACAGGACACCAATAAATAGGACACCCAGGCCGGAGTCTTGACTTCCTGCTCAGAAAACGCTTTCTTTACAAGCCATCTCTTCTGCTTTCTTTCTCTCTTTCCTTCCTTGATTTGACAGGATTCAGCCCCAAAACACTACCCTGAAAACTAGTCTGTGTGGTTTTGAGGTAGAAACTGTACTGTGTGTCTGTGTGCATAGTTTGTTGTGCAACATTTTAAAATGTATTCTAAAAAAGGCTTTGTTTTTCCACGTTCACCTGACTGGAGGGGGAACCAACAGAATTCAGATTTTTTTCCATTTCCAGGTCAAAATTTCCAGGATTAAGCCAGGCAGAAGGAACACTTCTGCCAGGATTTCAACAATCCTTGCACTGATTAATTAGAAGATTAGTGCCAGCTCAGGGGGCTCTACCTCACATCTTGTAGTGAAGCCTTTCAAAAGAACCCTCTATTTTTAACTGCCATAAAAGCAAATTTACAGCCATGATATTTTTTCACTAAATGAATGTACAAGTTTATTTCCACCTGGAGCATGCTGCAAGCCAGGCTCACACACAAGACAAGCTGGAAAAAGCTCAAATTTCAAGCAGTGGTACTGTGTATGGGGCAGGTCTGCATTCCCAAGAAAAGAGGCTGCTTTAGCATGCCCAGGTTGAGTGAGTAGGTATCCAGTAGTTTGCTTCAAATATTTCCTTCTGATTTCAGTTTGATTGCTGGATTGGAATGGGAAGGGTTCATTGTGTGGTTTGGAGGATGAAGCCTGAGATTTCTAGTCCTAAAAGGAATTTTCCTGACATGGATGCAGGCACATGATGCTATGTTTCATGTGTAACATACAGCTTTACCAATAGTCAACTAGTTTGGTTATCTCTGGAAGGAATAATTTTTGCTCCTGTTACTCTAGTGAAATTCTTCCACTTCTGGTGAAAAAAAATGTGACACAGTCAGGCTCCCGGTCCAACTTCAGTGTCCCTTTTCACCTTGGAATTTTTTGCCCTACAATGCGGTGATGAATTTTATTGGGACTATTTACAAGTTTTCTATAGGCTTCTCCACTTTAATATCCTAATGGTGATCTTTGAGAATTAGGAATGAGACCAAACTGGGAAACGGTGGCTGTTTTGCCCAAAGCCATTTTTGTTCTCAACAAAGATGATGCCTTACCTAAGATGGTACAGCACAAACATGCTCCATGTGGCTGGCCATAAGACCAAAAAAAGCATAGGTATGGGCATTACTGTGTATTTTCTCATTACAGATTTCAGGTTCATATCCCCTTGACTTTTATAAAAAAATCTGCTATTTCCAAGGAAACAGTATCTAAACATCTGACAAATTAATTATAGCAGGTCCTGCTCTGGATGGGAAAGGCCTGCCTGTGGTAAGGATACCAAACCCACAGTGTGACTGGATGAGGAAAGCAAAATCTGCACAGTGCTTTGGGCACTAGAGATCTGGCGGCTGTGGGCCTGTGCTTAAAGCCACTGTTGTGTCAGATGGGATTTTCCAAAGAACTTATGAGCCATGCGTCTATGACATCTGACTACTGAACACTATTATTAAATTGTGCAGAAAAGCCCTTCATGTTCTCTGTGGCTGCAGTAACAATTATGAAATGTGGCCATATCACAAACAAGCAAAGGCAATAGCATATCTCCTTCTTCTTTACAGGGTATATATAAACCATTATATATCTCTGGTCAGCTTTTCTTCTAAGAACTTCATCAGTTTCTGACCCAACCTTTCAGACTTCTTTTTATGTTTAATTTAGTAATAGCTCAGTTGTTTGGAGCATGGTGCTAATAATATGAAAGTCATGGGTTTGATCCCCATAGGGGTCATTCACTTAAGAGTTTGACTCAATGATCCTTGTTACTCCTTTCCAACTCAGAATATTCTGTGATGCTGTAATTTTGGTGATTTTTTCCTAAGAAAATACCATGGGAGATACTCTTTGGAGCAGAACAAAGACCCAACTAGCAGTGTCCTTGACTCCTGCAGAGTCAGGACACTGACTGATTGCAGACTGATACCACTGCACTGCTGGCTGAGACAGGGAAAGCTACTGCTAAAAAACTCACTAAGTGAATAGCTTTAAACTTTACATTTTCAGTGAAAACCACTGACATTTTAATTTTCTGCAGATGCTTATTTTCTTTAAGCTTTCATTTTCTGCAGATTGTCTTGGGGGAAAAATGTTTTACATAATCTCTTTTTCTGCTTTTGGATGCTTGACCCTATCTCTGGAGCAAACACAGGTGGGGAGAAGAAATTGTGATGCAACTTTTAAATACATATGTTTAAGAATCTACCACTGAGATTTCTTTTATAAGTTTTTGGATATCATCAAATGAAGCCATTAGTTTCTGAAAAGGATTAAAATGAAAAATCTTTGAAGTCAGAAAATTGTCCTGTTGAGTTAGCTATATGAGAATAGAATGGCTTGGGTTTTTTCTTTTTTTTTTCCCTCCTTACAAATAGGAAAATGATATGTTGAAACTTTAACCTGATCAGATCAGTGTCTGAAAACTCAGGGTGAAATATTATCCCTCTTAAAGTCAGTGTCAAAGTCCCTGCTGATTTCAGTAGAGTTATGATAAATCCTTGTGGAAAAATGACACATCACATTACAGTATTCTCAACTTCTCTTTTTTTTTTTTCCCCCCTAAGTAATACATCTCATGAGCCATATACCTAGTGCTTCCTCTCTTCTCAGAAAATACAGCTTTCCATGAGAAAACCAGATATGGTGATCCTTTATGTTTTGTACTTGTAAGTACTTGTATAATTTTTAGCGTAACTCCCGAACAGTATAAGGTGTGGAAACAACTTCCTTGCTTCCATCTCAGAAATATGTTGGCATCAGGAATGTTTGTTCAAGTAATAATAATCAAAAGGCTGGTTATTCAGCTGGTATTCCTGTTGATGTTATTAAATCCATTTCCAAGATGGTGGTTTATTTCTTGCTGGATGGAGCAAACAAAGTTGCTGCTTCAGGCTTAGAAAGGTCAGATGGAATAGTCCATAGATTTGGGTTAGAGGCTCAAATGAGACAGGGTCACATTAGCGGTGACAGCCTTCAAGAGAAACTTTATTCTTTCCTATTAGCTCCAACACAACCAAATTATGACTACCTCTCACCTTCCGTGCAGGGTGATACTGTACCCAAAGAACAGAGGGGAAAATATTAGTAGACTGCCATTTCAGACCTCTTTGGGTCTTCAGAGGTGGTCAGCATCAATCGGTCCCCATGATAAGCACCAGGAAATGTAAGGATCCGGTATCAAGACACACAAGCTTTAAAATAGGGACTGAACTCATTTAGGAACCCTTATCTGACACCTGTTTTGACCTGGTTTAGAAATCTGTCCCTTTAACTGCACATTTTTTTTGACTTGCACATTGAGCTGATTATTTCAAGCCTGTAAATAGCTTCTATGATGCAGCTCAGTTACATTACTTGTTTAAGGTTTCCATTTAGCTTCTGTCTGAGTTTATTACAGAGAATGATATAGCCCAGAGGATTTTTTTCTTCATATCAAAGTTTCCAGTATTTTCCTCATAAAATGTAGTCTGTATGTGACGGGAGTAGGCTCAGCCTACAAGGGAAATATTCCGAAGCAATATCAGCATTGCAAATCTCTCATTGGTCTGGAATTATGTAGGACCCAATGCTGAAAACATCCTCATGAATAGTTTACATTGAATTTACCAAATTCTTCTGATTGTCTATGAAGCTGGTGTAATGTAATAGCCTAAGAGTTTGCAGGATGGGATTTCAGTCTTCTATTTGGCATAGCACTTGAGCATGTGCTTAAAATTAGGAATAGGATTGTGTTCAGATGAAGCACATGCTTTTTCTTGCCAAACCAGGATGCTTTTTAGTCCCTTTCCTGTTTTAGAGGCCTCATTCCCGATTAAGGTGAGGTAGCTGGCCTTTTCTGCCTGCCTGGAGCCTGCCTAAATTTAATAAGTCTCCTGCCAAGTGGGGCTTTAAGCTCAAGATGTATAAATGTGAATCACAGATTGGAATTTGCAAATAACAAATGATGACAGTTATGAGAGTGGAGTAAATAGTCAGTGCATTAACTTACTATTAGCTCATTTCATGAGTTTCAACTCACTTTGTGTGACAGTGCTAAGGGCTGACTTTGACAAGCTGTGTTTCTGGTCAGTGCCCAATCCGCTGCTTAAAATGGATTTTGGTATTCCATCCTGATTTTCCTCACCCTGTTAGCAGAGTGGGGCTATTTGGGGTCTTATTGTTAAAGATAATTTCTGGAAAATTCAAGGAAAGGAAGAGTGGAATTAGCAGCCTGACCTGCAAGTCAGATACTACTCTGCTTTTTGCAGAGTAGTCATGCATATGCACCCTTAACTCTCTTTCCTTTACTTGAAAATAAGGAGCTGGGGGTGCCAGTTTTATAAAATGAAGTAATTTTGCCTTCTAAAGAAGCCAGTAATGAGGGGAGGGAAAGTAATCACTGAGGGACTGTGAAGGCTTAATCTACAAAATGTCCTGCTTAATTTTGATATCTTAACTGTTTTTAAAATGCGTAAATAATATCCCAAGTAATTTTCAGACAGGATTTTTAAGTTGTAAAGAAGTCAATTGCCTTGACCTACTGTTGCTCTTGTTCATTGCCAACAATTCATAGAGGAATTTCACCTGGATTATTTTTAAAATTGTTGCTGAGGTGCCAAGAAATGAATATCTTGCTGAGTTATTTCATACCCTGATCGCTTGCCCTATTCTGATAACTTCTGTACCTGGTTCAGAGCAACTATCTGATGTTACATATGAAGAAATTTGATTTTTATTTCTAGAGTGGAAGCCATTTTGGGTTATATAATCTTTTGTCTAGAGTTTGCAGAGGGAGGGGCGCAGAAATGGGGAGCACTTGCTTTGAGGGATGGTTAGCAGATGGTTTCTCTCCAGCCTCTTTGTGGCCCATATGCTTGAACAAGATGCCATCAGTAAAGCAGCCTTGATCTTCACCTGTTTTTCCTATGAGATGTTGCAGCCTTCTATCAGATAACGCTCAGTGTTCCCTCGTTCCTGATCCAAGTTTTTAAGATTGGATTTTTTTTTTTAAAAGCAGTGTAGCCATTTTGTTGGGCTTGGTGCCTGACTCTTGTCCTATGTGACAGCCAGAGGTGATCCAATGCAGCTGGGAGAGGAAATGGAAGCACTGGGCTGGCCTTGTGCCTTGGTTGATGAGTGTGCTGCCACAGCAGCTTTTCTGTGTGTCTGCCATGCTCAGCCCACGTGTGTGAAAGGACAAGGGCTGGGAGCACATGGCACCTTGCACAGATGCAGTGCAGCACCAGTGCCAGGAGTGTGGGGCCCTCAAAATGTGGGGAAGAGAGGAAGGCAGCCAGTGTGAGCTGGGTACCAGCTCACTGATGTACCTACAAGGAGTAGCAGATGAAAATAAATGCAAATCCTGAGTATAATCACTGACCTGATATGTAATGTTTATTTAGTGGATAAGAAGAAGAGAATAGGGCACTAAGGACAACTGCAATATAGTCATCGAGTACTTCAGCTTGAGAGATTTTTCCAGTGGTAATTAACATATTTAACTTATTTCTAAAGATTTACAAACATTAAATGCCACTAAGCATTCCATGCCATGAATGTCAAAGAAACTGATATAACTTTGGGAGCATATATTTCATCCATCATAGCACTCTTGTCACTTAAATGGCACTCAATCCACTTAAAATTGCAGTGATTATAGAAGAACATCAAGTTTCATCAGCAGTGATTACACTGTGATTATCAGACATGCTCTTCTCAGGGCTTCTTCTGCTCTTATGCAACTGCCAGTGTGCAAATACATGTTTGGGAAGAGTCTTCGGGGCTCTGTAGACAAACCTGGCATTTCCATTCCCTCAGAGTCAGTCTTTTCAACATATTAATTTGCACTTTGGGCAGATAAATTTAACTCTTAAGAGTGATTTGGAACAGGAAAGAGCTTAAAGTCTCAGTGAAGGCCTTTTCTACCTGCAGAGGACTATACTGGTTAAACTAAATGTAGGGAGGTTTTGACCATCCACTTTGCCTGACTTTGTCTTATCAATCTACTGCAACCTTTTAGAGGTAGTGAATCACCTTTGCCAGACTAGGGGGTGGAGATCTAAGTAAACTTTGTAGAAAAGTAGCCGGGAGGAATCTCTTCACTCCCTTGATTACAACTTATACGCCTGACTTAACAAAAAAATTTAGGTTGTGTATTTCCTCAGGAAGAGAATAGCCGAGAGAGATGAAAACTGAAAGCCCAATCCAGACCCAAGTTGCTTTCAGTGGAAAAATTTCTGCTGGTGCCACTGATCTTTAGATGTCAAGAGAAAGTGTAGGAATTGGTGCGAGGGGACAGGAGAAACTGTTCAAATTGGCAAAAATGTGTTTCCCATGAAGTCAGTAATAAAACTAAAGCACAGGAGAAAATATGCTGCTTTTATTTATTTATTTTAAAAAATGTATATTACTGTGGCTTTAGGAGCCAAATTTCCAAAAGGACTCAGCTTCCTGAAATTCCTCCTGAGAAGAGCAGTGAAGCTCTTTTGAAAGTATGAATTTCATACAGCATCTTTGTCAGATGTACTCCCTTTCCTTTGCATCTGTTTTTTTTGTGTTTGCCTTCCACACTCTAGCAGGAATTCTCCTTGACAGAGTGGGAAGTAAGCAAATATAACAGTATATTTGCAAAAAGCAGACCCATTCACTTGTAAATCTTTACACTGGACACAGAGCCCAAGAGCTCAGGTGCACAATATTGTGGCTGCTTGCTTGCTAAGGCCTCCTAGTTTTTCCCCATTATTTTTGAGAAGCACAGGTCACCTCTGTGATTTGCAGCCTGGTTGCATGAAGGATTCTGTTGGCAGCAGTCTGGGCTTTCTGAGTGGACTTTGCCACTCAGTCCAGCCTTGCAAGGGACAAGAGTCCATGTCAGCTGTCAAATAAGAGAATATATAAGGTGGCAATCCATGTGTGACGAACACTGACTGATCTCCCTTGCTTTAATTATTTTTGCTATCCAGTACCTCCAGCTGCTTGCAAACAATCTGTGCACCCAAACTGAACCATTAAAACCTTTCAAAATTTAAATATATGTACACCTGTGTATTAAACTTGCATAGAGCAGGCTAAACTTTCTAGAAAATATATTTTCTGGGAAAACATTTACTTGAACTGACACTTGATATATTGGGGGAAGACAAAAATAGGTGTTTATTCTCCATTTTGCTAATTCTACTCATCCTGAAAATACCACTGGTTGTATTCATTACTGTTTATGTTTACATTAAGTTGTAGATATTAATAGCTGTTGTTCACATATGTTCATATCTAGACTGTATCCTTGAAAGGAATGCATTTCCTTTCTTTAATGGAAAGAAGAAAAACTCTGCAAAGAGAGGCAGATTTTCCAATGTATTCTTTGACTGCTGCAGATGTATGCTGAGGCAGGTAGTAAATCCCTCTTAGTATTGATCCTGGGTTTTACTGGTGAGTGACTGAGCAGTTTTAACCTTGGGAAACAGCATGCATGGAAATGATGTATCACAAAATCCTAACCTATGCCATGGAGAAAAGCAGATTTCTTCTAGCCATCCACAGGACTTAGCATCCCTAGGTACCTCTGCCCTGTATGCACCAATGTAGTACATTTATGAACCTTCATGCTGGGTTACTGTATTTCAGATTAAGCCAGGAAATGGGGACTGTGCTGTACCTTAACATCCACATCTACTGCTGCACTCTTAGATGAATCTTGTTTAAATACATACGAGTATGTATGCAGAAATGGAAGGAGAAATAGAAGGACTGGAGCTTTCCCTCTCTCCAGATATCTTGTGCTGTCTTCTGTGTCCTTGCATTTTAGAGTTCGTCCCCCTCTCCTCTTTTCTTGTTGCTATTATTGAATAGGCACTCCTAGGTGTACTTGGTTTTGCTGCTTACCTTTTAATAGGACTTTTGAATACTTGGGAAAAAGACAGTGTAATAAATGGGATTATTTAATTCTGCGCCTTCATTGTTTTTAATGGTGGAAATTTCAGAACATTGCAAGTTGCTGATAATTAATTTCCTCCTCTAAGTTTGAAAACACATATGAGAGAGTGAAAGTTAGTCTGTGCTGCCCCTTCTCCTCTTGGCATTCCTTGATTCCGCCCAAATAGAAATGCATAAAAGGGAAATAATCCAAAATTTCTGTTGCTGACACTATGTTTTTAAACACATACAATCCTCATAATTTATTTAGAAGTGTTTTTTCATTAATAAACAGAAAATCTGACCATCCTGTCAAAAGTGACATTTTCTTGGATAGCAATGGATTGATTGATTGATTGATTTATCTATTTAGAAAGTCCATTTTTCATTAAGAGGGTTTGTTGAGTTGGAACATTTTTACAGCTCCTCTGAAGACTTGGTCATGAGGAAACTCACAAAATATCTGGGGGAAATTTCATAAATAACAAGAAATGAAGCAACTCCTCTGTGATGAAGCAGAAAATGAGTGCTGGCATCCAAAGTTTCTGCTGTGCCTTTAAAAACACTAGGAGGATTATTACTGTCTTATCCCTGTAAGCTGGAAAGCAACCCAAACCTCTCTCAAGAGATGAAGTTCAAAACACTAGATTTAAGTTTTGTTGTTAGCTGTCTGTCTTGTTATTGGTTTATTTTCAATTCTGTTTATGCAGACAGTGCTAGGGGAGTTACTGTGTTCTGTAATGAAAAGAAGCAATTTTTTGTTGTGAAAGCCTACCCAAACTACCATAAAAGTGATGATTAAAACTTCAAGACTTTTCCACTGAGTAGTTGTGCATTTTATTGAGAAATGAGGAAACTCCAATCATATTCTGCATCTTTAGCAGGATGACCTTACAAGTTTGTTAATTTACTTATCCCGAGAGATCACCTTTTGCCGCCTGAAAGTCTTGTTGGCCTTCCTGTCTGATGGTCAGAGGGTGCTGGCAGCAAAAGCAGCATCATTTGTTAAACCAGCTAATATAGCTGAAAAATAATAGTATATTTCAGGTAAAAACTCTTGGCAAAGTTAGATACAAGCTGAAAGGATTTGCTAAAAGTCCACTTCGATGTGTACCAGTTAAAGCATCTTTGAATGAAAATATTACACTATAGGCTGGTGTCTATAGCAAAGCAGGACCATGATGAAAGCGATAGGTGAAAAGTGTATTTATCTCCTGGAGAAAAACAAATGGCCCTTTATAGCTTGTGAAACAAAACAAGGTCAGAAAGGGCAAAGATTATATTGTTCCATAAAACTAACGTAGTCTTGAGTTTTCCAGTTCTTGGTACAGCTGTCAGTCTTGTTCTCATGTTTGCTCTTGGGTGGCATTTTGCATGGCTCCTGGGTTGCTCAGAACTGACACAGCAGCAAGGGAGTGATGTTTTTGTGTGTTTTCCCCCATTAGCAGTGTATTCCTCATTTTTTAGTGGTTGTGTAATCCATTTCTAGTGCAGGTTGCCTCAGCCTTAATTGTATCAAGATAGAGTAGTGTGAGGGAGGGTCTTCATACTGATACTTTCTTGGTTTAAGTATCCTAGATACAGGAGAAAATATTTTTGTCTTGAAGAACGTTAGTTTTAAACAGGCAATAATTTCTGTGTTTAAAAATGTTTGGAGAAAAACATGTCACAATTTCACTGTATTTCATTAATCTGAAGAAGTGCTAATGTTTCCAGTAGTTTAAAGAAAATGAGGTGCTGCAACAGGGGGAAAAAAAGATATATTTCTTGCTTTCCCATACTGTATCTTACATCCCCATTTACTTCTTCTGCAAGGGTCTGCTACCTCTCCTGTTAGTAACTATCTTACTTTCAGACGAAAGTTTTTTACAGTGGAGACAGATTTAGCCATACTTGTATTAATACTGGTTTAAATAGGCCCCCTTCAGATTTTTCTGAGAAAGGAGGAGAAGCTATGTGTCTTCTCTGCTTTTCTTTTGCAGTGCAAAACATGGCAAGTTATTTTAACATCTTGTCCTAAATTGGGCTGGCCACTAACCTTATTCAAGTAGCCCTAGTCCATATGTTTTTCTGTCTTGGCCACAGGAGACTGCAGTGGCACTTGAGCTCCCTCCTGCTTCCCAGACTGTGCCTCTCCCATGGGAGTCCTGTCCATCATTCACTGTCAGCCCTGCAGGTTTGTCTTTCTAACAGCATCTTCAGACAGGTGATTTGAAACCATTTTATGATCTGCCTGTGCTCCTGAGGGTTTTCCTGCCATCATTTCACACAGTGAAATCATGGAAGGTGTTTTGATCAGTGATCCCAAATAACTGCCTAGAAATCTGCTCAGGTCCATCCCCTGGGCCTTTTCCCAGGTAATTTTGGCTGCGAAATGTGCCAGCTTAGCCATAGGATGGCAGTTCAGTCCAACATCATGCCATCATAAAATCACATTGGTACACTCCAGAAGTCATGCAGAGGCCATTAATTTAAATAATAAAGAAAACAATTCCCCTGGCCAATTTATACCTTCCCGACTGGTTCACCCTTCCCCAGTGCAATCTGTTACCTTTTAGTTTCACAACTGCTTTCAGTCCCTCTGATAATCCCCATTATCTCAATTTTGAGTATTTCCCCTGTGATATTATAACTAATGCTTTATTTGAAGTTTGAATAGTCTCCATTCTTGTGTGCCCTTTATTTAGAAAATGAGTTATCTTTTTAGAAGAAGGTACTAGCTAAGTCTTGAATGATTTCTCTTTCATAAGCTCATGCTACGCTTTTTCCTCTTTTTCTGTTTGTCTGCCTTATATTGTTCTTTCCTTCAAAAATTGTGCCTTTGCTGTCAAATTAATATTTTGTAATTGCCTCCAACTCACACTTCTTTCCTCACTCCCATGCTCAGTAGATTGGTATTTTTCACTCTATGTCACTACTGTGAGTTGCCAGATTTAATAAAAATCCTTTCTATCAGCTTAGTGCTCTCATGAGATTTGTAAAAAAATAAAAGGCAGTGAAGGTAGAGGGCAGGCTCATAGTGGCACAGGAGATAGAGCCAAAAGAGGTCAAGGAAGTGGATTTACACTCTCTGAGCTTAGGAAAAAAAAAAAAAAANAAAAAAAAAAAATCCCTCCCTCCTGTATCTTCTACCAGTTGAGGATATCTTTCTTGGTCTCAGGCATTTTGAAGTCCACAGGTGAGGACCAGTTGATTCAGGCTCTTCTCATTTTTGGGGCTGAAAGGGCATAGATTCACCAGGAAAAGGTATGAAGCGTCCACTTCTGGGGGAGAAAGAACAGTGCCTGCCCTGCCAAAGACCAAGGTGTCTTCGCACTGTGGTGGGCCCTGTTCCACATGTGGGCAAGAGCACCCTTGGGAGTCTCAGCCAGGCTGTTCTCAGGCCAGCCCAGCATTGCAGCTGGCCAAGTGTCGTGTTTCACACTGGGGCAAGGGTGAACCCCTTGCAGCTGGGTTGGCAAGGTTCAGAGGGATGCAGGCTTCTACACCCAGATATTTCCTGCCCTTAAGGAGTACTTTGTGCTGGAAATACGCTTTTGTGAACAGTCCTGGGATCTTTTCCTTTGTGTTTGTGGATGCTCTGGGGAGGTGCTGCTGGGCACCTCCTTGGGTTTTTTGGCAGGGTGCTGTTGTATTTGGTGCTGTTTGTTGTTTGTTTGTTGATTCCTGCTCTGAGTGATTTCTGGTCTAAGGGGAGGCACTGGGAGAAAGGATTTATGGACAGTGCTCAGAAATGGGGTGTAGAAAGTATCTTGCTGTAAGTGACCCTGCACAGGGCAGAAGTGAAAACATAGCTCAGTAACCATGACTTCCACTTCAGTATCTTGATTTATAGCAGAGCTTGTACTTTAATTTTGTATCCCTTTATCCTTTTTCTTTTTCAGATCGATGATTTAAAATCTCCATACATTAACATACATAAGTAAAAATTAATGTGACAATTATCTTCCCTGATTTGCAAATTGAGTTTGGCCTCTGTGACCATCTTTCAATGATCACCACCTCTCTGACTTGTTCTGTGGGGAACCAAAGTCCAGTGGTACTAAGTCAAATCCAAAAATGAGAATTGGCTTCTAATGTGGAGAAGGTTTTGCAAATCCATCCCACAGAAAATTACTAGCTGGGAAGCAGCAAAATTCAAGTGTGTCTTTGTTAATGGCCTGCCTGTTCCAGAATGGGCATGAAAAAGAAGAAAGTGTCAGAAGGTGAATTTGAGATATAGTGGAAAATGTTATGATTGGAAAACTACATTGCATCTCCCGCATCAGCTGATCAACCATGCCTCTGAGACAGCTCTAGAATCAGCATTATTTTGGCAGCAAATAATTTTAGGATTTGGTTTGGGAGGAGGGGATTTGTTGTTTGTTTGTTTGTTGGGTTTTTTTGGTTGTTTAATTGGGTTTTTTGGTGGGTTTTTTTGTTCTTTTTTGGTGGTGATTTTGTTTTGTTTTTTGTTTTTGTTTTTTTTTTATTTTCTGCTATGAAAAGCAGTACAATATTTTTGCTTTGGCAAGTGCAGATTGTGTGCTAATATCCATAAAGGCTTTTTTTTGCCAGGCTTGGCTAAAAAAAAAAAAGAAGTAACATCAAACTTTTTTTATCAGCTAGTTTTTGCATTCCATGTTTAGATAAGAGCTGTTTGGGAAACTTTTCTGAATGGTTGTATTTTTTGTCTGCAAAGCAGTGATTTGTCAAAACAACTTTTTTACTGTAATGTATTGGTCTGATACAATGCTCTCTGCAAAGGCACTGCTGCACACCAGATGAGATGAAAGTGCGTGACCCTCATTGCACCCCAGAGCAGTCACCAGCCCTGTGTTTGGGGCTTGCAGTGTTGAGACTGCCTGGCTGCTTGTGCTAAAAACCAGGCTCTCCTAGATTTGTTCTGCTTCTCCTCCTCTCTGCACTGCCATGTTTTGTTTCTCTTTGTTATCCCTTCCCCAAACCATGTCTCCCACAGCTCATGATGGCCTAGGACATTTGCCCAGATTCTTCTCTAAATGATATGTTATCTATTAAATGGAAACAAGACTCTGGAACAGACCATCTTTCTTGGTGGAGAAAGAGGGAACTGGTATGCAGTCAGTTTTACCAAAAAGTCTGATTCTTTGCAAAAGTCAGTAGGACTCTTCATGAATCCTCTGGGTGAGGGACACTGGGAGGGCTGGGAATTTAAACTAATAAGAGAAAGGTAAAAGGCCGCATGATAGTGGGCTTTATCTACTTTATATACACTGGAGGGAAAGCTACCCAATACTAGAAGTTTTTTTTATAGCCAGGAACCATATAACAAGAGCCAGGAGCTGGAAGCTGAAACTAGAGAAGTCTATCCTGGTAACAAGATATACCTTAAAAAAAACCAAAAAACCAACCAACCAACAAAATCCAACAACCCCCTACCCCCCCAAAAATCCCCAAACTCAGACATTAATCATCATGACAGTTTCCCAGAAGATGTAGTGGATGTGTATGAACTTGAAATTTGAGAAAACTTGTTAGTTTGAAAGTAATTGGTCTAGGTCTGTACAAGTTTTAGAGGAAGATGGGAGAACTGCTGTGTGACATCTTCTGCCCATGACAGAAATAAAATAAAGAGTTCATTCCTGAGTGCCACTTTGATCCCTAAACTTTCAGTTCCTCCATCTCTTCTTTGTGTTTAAGTACCAGTAATGAAGTTTTATTGATACCTTTTATATTTTATCAAGTGCATGTTTATTCTGTGTGCTGTGCTGAAGAGTCTAAGCTCTCCATATCTGAAAAAAATTGCAAAATGCAGCCCTGTGAGTAAATGTGTTTTGCATGGTCAGTTTGCCTTAATTTTTTTGTTTGACTTTTTTTCTTTGGTTTTGTTTTGCTTGGATCTGATTTAAATGCCCAATGTTAGACACATAATTGAAACACTTTGTTCTCTTATTTAGACAGCCGTATGTTTTAACACAGTCTCTGCTGCTCCCTCTATCTCCTTTCTCACACGGATGTAGCGCTGCTTTCTTGTGTCGTGTCCTGCAATACAAAACACACCTTGTGCTGTCACTATGGGGAGGGAGCATAGAAGGAACTCCTCTCCAGGTCAGGGGAAACAGCTGTCCCTGTCCTTGGGAAATACTGATTTCCACCGTAGCACCTGTGCCCAGATAAAAATGCGGACCTGGCAGTGATCAGGCAGGACAGGAGCCAGGGGTGCACAAGTGCACTTCCCTTGCTGGTCACAAAGCTGTAACTTGGCACAGTGATGCCACCAGTGCCACCCCTACAACCAGATGGCAGGTGGGCTTTAAAAATGGAGCTAAGCAGTCATAAACTGTATAATTACTGAAGATCTCTGCATAGAGAGGATGATGATTTGCAAAGGGGGGAGTTGCACTGATCTTTCTTTCATGGGAGCTTTGTGTTAGCAGGCAAAGAAAAGAACCTGAAGGTTTGTTTGGGTCCTCTTTGTATTTAGCATGGAGCCAT
Organism: Pardalotus punctatus; assembly: GCA_013400915.1. Classification (NCBI taxonomy): domain Eukaryota; kingdom Metazoa; phylum Chordata; class Aves; order Passeriformes; family Pardalotidae; genus Pardalotus; species Pardalotus punctatus. The sequence continues at coordinate 64,585 of VZTX01011451.1, forward strand.
CCCTACCAAAACTTTGGAGGGAAAAAAGCCTTAAAAGATTGAACTAAAAATTGCATCTGTGTGCTGCTTCTTCAGGAAAAGCAAGTTTATGTTATGTATGAAGTTAGCACAGTGGAGCAATAAACTTCGTAGAAGACTTTGAAATCCCCCCCTCCACCTCCAGGGTTTGAAAAACACTTTTATTTTTATCTGTGTCACTTCACCTATAACCTATGTCATTGTAGCAAGTGACATTATGTGAGCCCTGGTTTTCCCCCTAGCTTTGTGATTTGTGCCTCATTCATTTGAGAAGTGCCACCTCCTCACTTGCAGCAACATTGTCACCCAGGACAATGAGGTCCTTGGCCCATTCATGGTTTCTGGATTGAAAATTTCAGAAGGAAAGACAGTCTGAGTGAACCTCAGTGGTGTTACAAAGGTTGGCTGTGAGTATCCCACTTTCATAAGATAATAAACACCCTTGCTTTGTGGCACCAGTTCAGCCTCCCTCTCCCACTTGCTCTTCTGGCCTTGACCTGAATCCAAACATCTGCTCTTTAGCTGCCTTATGAGTGTCACCTCCCATGACTTCTGCAACAGGAGGGACTTGCAGGGAACCAGCTTTGCTGGGAAGCTTCAGACACATCACTATGTCATCACCAGGCTGCTTTCCACCTAGCAGCTGCACAAGAAATGGGAGACAAGAGCAGGCTTAGCACAAGTCTGGACTTTGTATTAGGTGAAATGTGTGAGGAGACCTGTGGAAGAGCAGTTTGCTCTTGATGCTGTGGAGACCCTTCCCAATCACATCTACAGGGTCCAATTTCAGTAAGTGAAGGACAGAGAATTGGAGCAGTAAGAAGAAAGGAATTCATGTATCTAAAGTAGGAGGGTTGGTGATGACTATGAAATAATTTCTGCATGGCATGGTTTCATAAAGCTAAAATTCTGAGTTTCCTGAAATGTAGAATCTTTGGAAAAAGGAGCTTTGACTAATTATTTCAAGATAATTAAAGCCACCAATGGTACAATCGCCATTCTGCAGAGAGGAAATACTAGGTATTGTTTGGTTTTTAATGTAAAAACAGAGTTATCCAAAACTAACTTTAACACTCTAAGGGCTGCTGCTAAACTCAGTGAGAGCAAGCTGATAATCTGTACTTTTGAATGTTAAATCAAACCACTGGGATAAGAGAAACTGGGAATTAGATGCACACTATCAGCAAACTTGACTTTGAAGAGTTTGTCCTGTCTGCATGATATACAGTTTGTTGTTTGTTTTAATGAAGCAATTTGTAAGAATTTGTTACATGGTGGTGCAGGATGACTTGATCCTACAGTTCAGATTAAGTGTTTGGCTGAGTTATGTTAAATATGGAAGATATGGTAGAAACAAGATTTTCCCTAGTATGTTTTTATTAATAGCTTCTGATAGAAGGATAAGTTCCGGCAAAGATTAAAAGGAGGAAGGAAAAGCAATACAGTATTATTTGCACAAGCTATTGCAGTGGAAAGCCAGGATAGTGAGGAACTGGTTGGAGAGAGATTCAATGATAAACTTGAAGGAGCTCTTCTCCATTGTGCTGAGTTTATATTCCTTTGGTTTAACTTTTATGTATGTTGCAAGTCTTTATTAGTTAAATACGAAGAGAAATTACATTTTATATTTTTTCCATAGCTTGAACTTCTTGTTTCAGTATTGTTTTTGATGCTATTGACAGTGTGTGGCCTTGAATAGGGTTAATACTTGAATTTATGTTTCATTTTAATCTGAAAATACCCCCCATTCTGAAGATCACGCCGCTTGTAACAATGCAAGGAAAGCAGACTGCAGACTTATCATTTGTCCCATTTCTGTGCTTTGTGTTTTTGCCATGTATCCACATGGGTCTCAGCCTGTACGAGTCTGTGCTCAGCTCTGCTGAAGAGACAAGCTTTGCTTCAGCCTGTCTGCTTAATATTGGCTTTCCTGAATTTTGTATGGAATGTCTTACAGAAGAGACTGTGTTTAGATGAGAGAACGTTTGGGGGCCACTGCATAGCCAGCAACATGAACTGGACCAGGAGATCGCTTTGGTTAAGAACAGAGGAATTTTCACAAGGTTCTGATATGTTCCTGTTCTGATATTTATCCTGTTCTTAGTGTTTTCTGGGCATTTGCTCAGGGTCCCTGTTGGAGACAGGTTGCAGGGTCAGATGGACCCTTGGGCCATATTCTGTTCCTACAGTAATCTTTATGTTTGAGCATGGGAGGGCTTAAGCCTATGCAGGGCTGTGCAATAGGTTCATCTGGGCTCCACTGGCCATGGCCATCTGCTCCAGAGCAGTAATGTTGAGCTGAGTAAACTGGGTCTGAGGAAGTTGCTGGGTGCTGCTGGTGGTGCCACCATGAAATGACCTGGGCTCCCTGCCCGAGCACGGCTCAGCTCAGCCCTGGCCCACACACCAGCACCAACAGGGGCTTGTGCAGGGCTGGTGACACGTGGGAAGGAGATGGGTGACCCCTGACCATGGGGAATGTCATCCTTGGGGACCTTGGGATAGCTCAGTTTGGTGGGTTGGAACTGAATGGGATTCAAGAGAGCAGCCATCAGCTTAGACACTGGTGACTGGGAGTGCTGGCTTAATGAGCATCTCTTGGTTTCTGCTTAAAACATTTTGGTCTGAGATTTTATTTTCTGCATACATTGGAAAACAGAGGTATTTGAATATTCAGATGGCTCGATTTACTGTATAAGACAGTTGGCAAGTGTACTTGCCAAACACCATTTGGATTTAATTTTTTTTTATTTTAAAATGTCTGTTAAGTCACCACTATTGTACAAAAGAGAGGACAGGTTTTACTAACTATAAACCCTTCCTGTATTGTCCAGAGAGGGAGAAGTAGCTACTGTTTTCACAACAATATCTGAATTTAGACTATGCATTTGTCACTTATGTACTACTAGATATTAGTAAACTGCTGCATTCTTTCCAATTATCTGAGCAGCCCTCAGGTCTTTTAAAATAAATAAGATGTCAGGGTTTGCTGACTCCGTCAGGAAAGTCTGTCCATTTTTAGTTTTAACTATCAAATATGCACCTTAATCTTGATGCACCATAATCATTTAAGTTGCTATTATGATCCAGGAGTCAATAGTACCATTAAAATCATCTTTCCAATAAGAAAATAGCTTAATTTTTTCCTTGCTGTTTTGGTCTATATGGGAGTCATGCAAGGCTGAGAAAACATCCTCTGTAAAGCAATGTGTTCAGTGGGCAGTAGGGCCAAAGGGCTGGGCTGTTACGGGAGCTCAGCTCCCACTAACCACACTTTGTCTCATTAAACACCTTGATGTGGTAAGAAACACTGTCCCATTTGATAAGACAGCTGTTTAAATAGCTGAAATCAAAAGAAATTATCTGCCATGTTGCTCTCTATGGATTGCATTCTTTTGGTGTTTGTACATTGCCTGTCAGGTTTGCGCACAGCTACCCAAGTAAATTCTGCATAGGCTCCCAATGCGCTAAACCTGAAATCTTTCCAGTTAGAGCTATCTTCCTTCCTTCTTGTGAAATGGACTTAGTTTTTCTGTCTGCCTTTTCTTGTTATGTAAAAACTGACATGTTGGGAGGAGGTTTTAAATTAGGACTAGCCAATCCTAATTTTATTAGGAAATAGGAATGAAATTAAATCAGACTGCCTGTCATAAACTGGCCCTGTACAAAAATGTCCCTGGCACATCTGCATTAGTAGAATCACTGTGGTGTTCTGTGCTGGCTCCAAAATCAGCTGCACTCTTTCATGGTGAAACATTACAATTTTTTTCTTGTGCCCTTATTAATATCATGATTGCTAACTATAAATCTTAGACAGACTTTTGGATTTTGAAAGAGAGAGATATTTTCACAAGGTGCCTGATTTCTTCTGATTATGTGAGGCGAGTGTCATACCATAAATTATCCTGCCTGATATATCAATGGCAAACATTGATTCCAACTGCAAGGGCATGTGCTGCTTATACAAATGTCTGACACTGGATGCAAGCCACCTTTTTACCATGTTAATTGAAGATGGATAGCAAGGACTTGAGATCAACAAATGGGCCTGTTTATCATGTTGTTAAAACTCAATCTGTCTGACACTGAAATGTTTTTCAGCTCCTTAAAATGAAAGGGAAACTGTCAGCCTGAGAATCACATGTCTAACAGAGCTGTCATCTTTTCCTTTTCACAATACTCCTTGAATAAGAGCTCAAACACTAGAGCTGGGGGAAAAAAAAAAAACCCAAAACAATTAGAAAATGCAAACTTGCCTTTTATGGAGATGTAGAAAACTTTGTCCAGGTTGAATTGTGGTGGAACAGATCCATAAGCACTGACCAAGCCCTGTTCCAGTGGTCCTAAGTCAGCCATGGCAGTGCCTTTGGGAAGAGCAAAGGCTGGATTTTGGGGAGGCTTGGGACAAGAAAGACAAGTGTGCACAGAGATTCAAGCATTATCCCTCTAGAAGTCCCAGGAAAATGCCTCAATTTTCATTAGTGCCTGATGGTAGTGTCATTTCATGTGGGTCTTTTGTTAGCAATGGTTCCAGGTATTGCTGCTTCCCACCATGAAAATTTTGTTAGATGCTACACAAATGTCTTCAGACTATGAATAGCTCCCTTACTCCACAGGACCAATGCTGCATTCAATGCTGTATTAAGATTTGCCATCTAGGTTAGTGGACTCTTGTTTGTCTGCTACCACAAGTAGCCCAATTATTTGTGTCACCATGAATGTTAAAATGTCACCCCTGAGTTGCTTCTCCTTGCAATACTATGGGGGAAACTTGAGTTTTCAATTTATAAAGGCTTCTGAATGAACAAAAAAAAAAAAATCTCTACAATGAGTAGCCCAAGGGGGATGCAAGCAAATTGTTCACTTGTAGCTGGGTGAGCTAGGGAAATTCTAATTATTTGTAAAATAATTTGTAAAACACTGAATTTTGCTTCTCCTCACCCCCATATCCATGGGTACCCAAAGTGAAAAAAATCCCTTATGCTGTGAATGTTGTGGAATGGATCTTTGCAGAGTGTTTGTCTTCTCTTGACTACTTTTGGTTGGCCATGTCTCCCTTGAGAGGGTGTATGAGCCCTTCACAGGCATGACTCTGTGTGCTCTCTGGGCTTCCTGAGTTACGGTTTCGTTTTTATCTAGACATGCAAAAATAGGATTACTTCTCTTAAGCTGATTTATCCCCCTCAAGCATAGTGTTTCTTTAAATCAAGTGAGCACATTTAGGAATATCTTAAACTGTGAGATTTTAATGTATGTGTTCATTAATTTTAATGCCGTTTGGTAAAAGTCCAAGATGTTTCCAATTCATGCCAGTGCTACCCTCTTGCTGCATTAAACTGAGATATGAAGTGGTGGAAGAGATTCCAAGGGATGTGTATGAACCTGGATACGGTGCTGTAGGGCTGGTGACTTTGAGAAGGTGTCTGATTTACACTGGTCACAGGTCTGCCTTCACTTCCCATTTACATTAATGGGCATCCAGCTTCCCCAATATCCCATGAGGAAAATTGGTCGTACTAAGATTAAAACTAGGGTGATCATAACGTCCACTGGTTGTTACAATAAATCTGTTTGTCAATAGACTCTAGACACATTCAATATTGGTGTGTTTCATAACAAATTACTGTAAGTTGCTGCTCTGTTTTATTCCCTTATTGCATTTTCACAGCACATTATAGGAGTGATAAAATTCCGTGAGCCATAACTCCTAATGGCAGAGATGATCAATTTGACTTCTAATTTGGGAAGAAAAACCATACACAGTATACGCTCTGCCCTAACGCAGAATAACAGTTCTGCTTGTCTTTCTGGCAACACTGGGACATTAGCAGTAATGATTAGCAGTAATGGCTCTTAACAATCACTTATTTCTAGGTATGGAAATGTATTTGATTCATCGGTCTTGGAACTAATGCCAACAATATTATACAAGCATGTGAGAATGTGCATCTTTGAATACATCTATAAATCAGAGCATCCCTGACGTCTTTTTAAGGCACAAGAAGTTGTGCACAAATACATGAACTTTTGCCCATGGTCTGTTCTTCCGGTGCCAGGTAATCCATGGCAGTCTGTGTGATGGGTACCTACAAATCTCCCACAGAAAGAAAATTAATGAATTAATTTCAAAGCTGAGCTTGCATTGCTCACAGTATCATCATAGTTCTGGATTGATAGGGTTTTTTTCCTTTTCACTCTTTCTTAAAATCTTCATTGAGTTGTTTCAAGGCTAACAGGCCACTAGTGAGCTGGAAGGTCTCTGGAGCAAAGGTTAGGAGGATTTGGGTGTTTCCCTTTTTGCCAACTAAGCAAAGCAAATGCTACACTGAAGCCTTCCAGTGACTCCACCATAGCACTTAAAAGTGCATCTCCCATTTGCAATCTATTGTCTATTCAAATCTATTTAATTTACAATTAACAAGACACCTCTTACTCTTTCAACTTAATTAAAGAGCTACTGACTCTTAGAAGGATTGAAATGCAATAAAGAAGATAACCTAGTTAGGGTATAATTAAGGGAATTTACGTAAGTAATAAACATGGTATTGCTGCCTTCTAAAAAAAATTACCCTGAACTTGTGTTAATTTCTAAAATAGCTTATCTTAAAATAAGTGTTCAGACATGTAATTAAAATAAGGCAAGGTAGCTATTGTAAATTAATTATATGTAATTTCCTTTAAGTAAAACCATTGAAAGCGTGAAATACCGAATGGCCTCTGTGTGATTTGTCAGTAAGCCAGGTTAACCTCTGTGTCTTGGATTAACCCCTTCTGGGCTGCTGCTGCTTTTAACTAAATCCTACAGGCGCCTATTTCATGTCCTCTAAAAAGGAAAATTGAAAAGTGATTGAGAATAAGAAACAAGAGTGATGTCCTTGTTTAAACATTCACTTGAGCTTGGGTGAAGAACTGCTTTCAGGGTTCTGACTGGAGCAGGAAGTAAGGGACAAAGGATTGTTGCTGTGCATTGGTGACCAGCATTTATTTTGCCCTGAGTGTTATAAACCCAGTAAGCACAGCTGCAGGGGCTTATACTAAACCAGAAATTATTCTTATCAAGGAAGATGATTTTGTTGCTAGTCCTAGGAGGGGTATCTACCATGAGTTTCAAGATGTAACCTCCCTTTAGTCTGAACATTATTTGGCTTTTTGAGGAGAGGAAAAGGAGTCTAAGCATTGGTAAGTGAATACTTGGTGCAGAGGTGAGCCTGCAATGTGCTCGTTTGTGCTGCGGGAGAGTGTTGTGGCTCCTTGCAGACCACCATGGTTACAGCTTGTGCAGAACAAATCCTTATAGCACCGCAGTTGGGTTTCTTGTAGCTCAGCTTCTCTTCAAGCCAGTGAGTTTCCAGCTGTCTGCTTGGCCAGTGGTGTATGAAAATGTGCTCCTGAAGCTGCTTCCCCACTGCCAATGGTAATTGCTTCAGTCCCACGTGTGCCTTGCTGGATGCAGGGTACGCACCATGTATTGCATACAGGGACTATGGAGAGAAAGACTCCTTTTTTTGGTTCCCATGCCACTAGACTGGGAATGAAGGTAGTACAGCCACACATTTAAATGATGTGATGTGGCAGCTAGGGCTATTAGCGCTGGTGAAAGAACGGCAGATGCTTTCTGATTAAAAACAAAAAAAAAATCTCCCCCACAAATTACATTAAGCCTTTCTTTGCATTTTGAAAGGCAATATGTGCTTTTACACCTGCCATAACTGTCAGCTGGCATGTGCTGACTCTAACCAGTCTGACTTCTGAAAATTCATTATCTGGGCTGGTGCTTCCATGTGCAGCCATGCTTTTCCCTGGTCCAAAAAACTCTTGCCCTGTTTGCTGGCTGTGCTGCATGCAGGTTCAGCCTGAGGGGGAAATTAGGACTTTCCCAGGAAGGTTCATGCTTTTCATCTGCTTTTAGGGATTTCAGAGATGCCTGGTTTTAATTTTGGAGTTATTTAATTTTTGTTAAGGGGGCTATTATAGCTACCTGTGTTTGAACAGAGTGCGTAATGTTTCTATTTCTACTCTAAACTATTGTCAGAGTGTAATTCATCTGTTTCTGTGCATTGTCACCTAAAAAAAAAACCCTGAAGAGCAAATGCTTCATTGCTGTATTCAATCTAATCTTGTCTGGACATCCCATTTTAATTGGTGGTTGAAGTGCCTTGAATCAAAACAGATATTTGGAGACCATTAGACCAATGCTTCTGTCAGTGCAGTGACACTGTTTCGTTAGATGTGGGACTCAGAATATATTTACATGCCTGTTAGCAATGTAACGAAAGATGACAGATTAATTACTGTTGGATTTGGGCCAAGCAGAGGACATGGTGCTTTAGCAGGTGCCCCATTCCCCATGTGATAGATCATGTTTGTTCAAGCACTCAGAAACTCATTAGGTTCAACCTGAGTTATTTGGTAGAAACTGTTATTTTAGTAATTGCTGCTGTGTTGTTCGAGCAAGCTTGTGTTCAAAAGACATTTGCAGGAGGGATATTGGGGTCTGGCAGGCTGTGGGGCTGCAAAACTTGTTCAGTCGAAGGGGGTTAATCCAACTGGGAGCATTAGTTACAAAACCCAAAGCTTGAGTTTCTCTATACAGCCGTTTGATTCCTTTACTGTTACAAACTTCCAAGGGGGAAAAGTTGGAGGGGGGAACTCATTTGTGCAACTCAAGTATTTTAGAGAAAGAAAAAAAGAAAACAAAACAAACAAACAAAAAAAAAAAGAAAAAAGAAAAGAAAAAAAAAAGAGAAAGTAAGAACTTTCTTTGTCCCAGTGCATTTGGATTGGAGCAGGAGGAGGAATCTGAGTGGGAATGTGTTGGTATGGCATTTGGTCTGGAGCTGCCTTTGACAAGCAGACAGGAGGGCTTTCTCTTAGCAGTATAAAAGGGTAGGAGGTCAGACCCCCTTTCCCTCTCTGCCATGCTCTTGGGGGATTTCAGTATTTCTTACTCAGGCTCTTCTACCTGCTTCAGCTTTGTTGTTGTGCCTGCCCACTGCAATGCAAATTGTCACTGGTAGGAAATGTTTACGGGAAAGAGCAGAATAATTTATTACCGAAAAAAAAAAAGAGAGAGAACATTGTTCCTCCAGTCACATGTTTATTTAGTGTTTATTTAGTGGCTGCATATCAATTATCTGTTTGAACAGGTTTCATTACAGAAAGTGCAAAACCCCTGAGCACGTTTTAAAATATGCTAATCCTTACTTAGGCAAGAAATAGAAAAGGTTCATTTACAGTTTAATTTCTAATCCATGTGGGTTGCCATGTTATATGCTGGGACATAAATAGAAAATTTGGAGAGGACAGCTCACTCACAATAAACAGGTGCTGTTGCTTTGCTTTTCTGCTTACCCACTCTGATCATATGTCAAAGCAAAAGCCACAAAATGTTGGGCACAAACTCCGCCAAAACCATTTTATTCTCTGCTTTTCCTTTTGAGGGATAACATATGGGCAAGAGCTTGTAAATCAACACTGATGAGGAGGGAATGAACAGGTTCCTATCTGATGTTGTGAGAACCCACACAAAGAGTTGCTACAGCCCTTTTCTTTGGCTGGCTCTATTAATGGAAGAGAATCAGCACACAGCTCCACAGAACACCCGAAAAAGCAAAACCACATTTCCTACTCAGGTTCTTACTGCTGCTGCAAATGCACCAAGACAAAGAAAGTTCTTCCCTTCTCTTTTTTCTCGTTGGTTTTTTTTGTTTGTTTGTTTTGTTTGTTTTTGTTGTTGTTTTTTTTCTCTTTTAAAATTGTGTTGCACTAATGAGTTCCCTCTCCAACTTTTCCCCTTTAGTAGTTTATAACATTAATGAAACCAACTAATCCCTCTGATTAAATATTTATTCGGACAAGGCTACCAATTTTGCTGTCAGACCTCCCTTATCAGTGTTTAATCAGTTGCCTGACGCTGCTGTTTTCTGGGTGAAACAAATATGATCCCCTACCATTTCAGACCCAGGCTGTGGGCTCCTCCCCTTTGAGATTTCTGGATAAAAGGCACGGTTGGCAAACTTCCAAGTGCAAATCTTTCTTGAAATACCTGTCTTTGCAGCTATTTGAAAATCAAGAGGGGAAGGCTTGTTGGGAGCCTGGGAGGTAAAATCCAGCTGTAGCAGGAGAAGCAGTGACAGTCCTGGGCCCAAGGGGTGAACCCAAAAGGGGCATCCTTTTTGCAGGACTGCTGCTAACACAGCCCTGGCAGGGCAGTGACTAATATTTGAAGTGGTGGGACAGGGTGTATTTGACAGAGAGTGGCAGAGTTTAATTATGGACAAGAATCAAATTGATATTCATAGGGTGATAAATAAATAATGTGTATGCACTCACACAGAAGGACAAGAACATTTTTCTGAAGTGAAAGAAATAAAATCAGCAAAACAGAAATTAAAAATGGATCTATTTAGTGGAGTTTCTGGTTATATGATGAATGCATCACTTGGTGGGCTCCATTCTCCTGTTTCTCAAGGAGTCATTCAAATCTGGGTTAAAAGGCTACGAAATGGGCTGGAGTCACATTTCTCATTCTCTGCTCTCTGCTCTGAGATTCCTAGCTAGCATTTTTTCTCCTCAGGGGGTAAATTGAGCCTCAGGAGGCTTAGCAGCAGCCAAGAGCTAAAAGGACAAGAGGGAAACTGGAGGAGTTGATTGGATGGTGATGGAGGGAGAAAGGAAAGGGGGGCAGATATTTTCCCTCATTGGCTGAGCCAGGGTTACAAGCCAGCACACACCTCTTCAGCAGGAGGCTCTTTAATATGGGTTAGCTTTTAGAGTGACCTTTTCAAAAAGAGTTGGGCAGTTCACATAGGAGGACCAATGTATCAGTGCAATAGCTGCTTTTTTATTTTCCTAATTTCAGGAAACATCTCCTAAACAGTTGGTGTTTCTGACAAAGCTCCTCTCTTTTATGAGAAACACACATTTCTTCAAGTTTAAGTCTCAACTTTCACATATAACCTGATGTTTCTTGTACTTGCAGCTATGGACATAAGCTTAAAAATAGGAAAGAAATTATCTGAAACAAGAAAATGAGTGAGAAAAACAGCATGTTACGATTTCAACAAAATTATTTGTTTTTCTCTTGGATTTGGGGAGTGGATTTGAGGCCTCGCCTCATAATGATTTCAATATACGGTGCTATCAATATTGTGTTAAAAAGATGATGGAACTGTCAAAGACTGACAGAAAATGGCAGCTTGGATGCATCAGGGACTTAGGATATTTTTATTTGTCCACTGAGCACCTTTGCATGTTTCAAATGGACTTATTCCCAGCTATGCCTGAGTTGGTGCCTTGCAAAGGACCAAGCAGTGTTTATTTCTAGAGATAAGATGGGAGAAAGATCACACCAAAAGGGGTGTGTGTGTATCTGTATATATGTATAAGATTGAAAAAAAATAGAAAGGGGCCCTTAGGTCATGCTTGTTGTAGCCATAGCTCCATGGGGCAAGGCAGCTTCTTGCTCTTCCTTCGCTTCCCTTTTCCCCTGCACTCAGCAGCTGCCTGCCCCAGCATCTGGGGGGAAATCGGAGAAATGCTGCCTCAGCAGAAGAGAGCTGGACAAGCAGGGAAGAATACGTTTTTAATTTTCTTCTTGTTTAAAGAAGGCACAGAGAATGTAGAGTGGAAGAACAAGATCTGAAACAAATTGCTAACAGTAGTAATAATCATTTTTAACTTGGTTATAAATTTGGCTTTTTTAACCTTGGCTGATGGACCTACACAAATGTCCTGTAGATAAGGATTAAAAGAACAGGCAAAAGTGTGATAGAGCCATTGCTTTATTTTCAAGTGACCTAGGAGGTTTTTCAAAGTTTTCCAGGAGGTGTCAGCAGTACTTTAAACCTTTCATTTTCCACGATGGAGATTTCTGACGAAATTATTTTTCTAAATTTTGTAAAGGGAAGAATCTCATGTTAAGAAAATAGTAAATGTCATCATCCAGTCCCACCCCTGAAAAGATGGGTCCTTGCTGCTGGCTCAGGCTAGGTTTGCAAGCCTTTGGGCACTGCATGTTTTGGCAGGGTTTCCTGCCACCAGACTCTTGGCTAGTGGACTGTGTTGGCATTGTTTCACTTTCTTGTGTTCATCAGCCCTGCAGCTGGCTCTGGAGGTCTTCTTGTTAAGTCATGGAACTTGGCAGCTTCCAAGTCCTGCAGAACCTGAACTTTCATGACCATACAGCAAATTTTTGCTATGCCCTGTGAGAAAAATCTTGAAAAATATAACCCTGTGTGAATACAACAAAAGAGAATTAAAATAAGTTTAAATACTTTTTTTTTTTTTCTTTTAAAAAATAAACAACCAACCCTGGTTTTGGGATTGGAAATACTGCTGTATGGATGAGGGGAGAAACAGCTCTATTTATCCTTCTTTCATTGTCCATAGCTGGCTTTCATTGGAGCTGTTGGGCTAATCTGGTCCAGGTTCTCAGCTGGTGTAAACTGGCAGAGCTCAGCAGGCTTCCCAGAGGCTGAGCCAAGTTATACTGCTTTGGAAGCCAGGAAAATAATCATAATGAGAGAGAACACTTTCCACCTGAGGATCAGAAAGGAGGCAGGAAAGCCCATGGAATCATCATGGTATGCATCTGCAAGGGAGAGTATAACTGGAGGTGGCAGTCAGCTCAGCATTGTGCACCTTTTTGTGATAATAAAAAAAAGGTGGGAGGATTTGCAGCCATAATATGGTGCAACTGGGAACAAAAAATGCTGTGCTTTAAATCCTGCTGCTGGTTGATGCAGCAATGTTAGTGAGACACATAGGTGATTTTGCCAGTCTCAGTGTTTTCAATCTGTTTTTACATGGCTAATTAGTAAAGAAAAAGGGTAATCAGTGGAATAAAAACTTGACAGCATTTCATTTCAGGGCTTGCTGTGAGTAGCCCTGAAAAAAAAAAAAGCACAGGCATTGCAAGGAGATAGGGTTTTTCTATTTCAAAATCCAGCAGAGTCCAATAAAATCAGGCAGATTGACAGGCACAAAGAATTACAGTTAATTTACTTTTGAAAATGGGTACCATTGGGTGGATAGTGGGCAGATTCATTTACTAAGGTCTGCTTTGGGACTGTGTGATCCAACTCTTCTATGTGATCATAGATATCATCTTAAAGTATCATCATACTGATGCATGATTTTTCACAGTGCAATAATTAAATGCTGGGACGCTCAATAAGTGCTGGGGAAAACTTGGGCTGATCACAGCAAGTACTGAGCTAAGAAAGCCACACTGCTGTGACATCTGTTTTCTTAACCTCCTTTACTTGGTTCTGGCAGGATATTTTATAAAATGATTTTTTCAAATTGGTCAGTTGTGCAAATATAATCAAGAAGTTTGCCCATAAGTTAGAGTGGCTTATAAAAAAAAGCCCTGCACTGTCCAAACCATTAGTGGCCAGCAGAGGTAGAGATGAAAAAGAAGATAAATCTGTTGTGTAGGATTGTGTGAGATGGAAGGACCTCTGCAGAGTGTCTGCCTGAGTCTTACCCCAGGCCAGCAGGTTTGGAAAAACAAGTTGCATCAGCCCAGAACTAGTGGAGCCTAGCCAAGTCCAGCTCTCTCTCCTGTGGGTTTTGTCATGTCTAATAAACTTGCCCTTGGTAGAGACACTGATAAGGTGTTTTTCCTGTCAATGCCAGCTTGCAAGAAACTTGTAGGAAGCACATAACAGAAAACATAAACTAAAATTGGGCAGTGGGCTCAATACATGATCACCGCACACACAGAAACTCAAATTCTTTAGGTCTCAACCTCTCATCTGAGAAGGTGTCTGGAAAGAGGAAGAAGAGAAGACTGTGAAGGATAAAGCCCATTGTTAAGATGTACATTAACAGGTTCATAAGGGCAAACAGAGTAACTGTGTGAGAGTAGAAGTGCAAGAGGAGGATTTTGGGGAGATTGCAGGAATCCAGTCTCTTTACATCATCCCTATCCAGCCTTTAATCCTGTTTGACGACTGCACTCTGCCACACTTGGCTAGGGTATTAGAGAAGAGGGGATTTTTTTATCCAATTTTTTCTTCTTACATTTTTTTCCTTATTTTCTTTTTTCCCCCCTTGCTGGATGTCCTTTCTGAAGCATCTCCTCTCTGCCTGCCTCAGCCCTGCTTGGCAGCAATGCGCCTGTGTGCCGCAATGCTCTGAGCCGTGCTTAACGTGTCCCCAGGAAACCTGGCCCCACGTCCACTGGGACCAAATTTCAAGGCATATCCCTATTAGCTTATTTTGATGTTTTTATCTTTCCGTGATCGGGAACCATTCTCTGCAGCCAAAACAGACACTTTCCCGATGGCATCGAGTGAATTTTTAGCTCTCCTCTGAGGAGAGGCCTTCAATAAAAGATGAGCCGCTTGCCACGCTGACTGGCTGGATCTCCGTGGCGTCTCCGGCAGTTCCTGCCTTTTGCTGTAAGTTTACACTTGTATGAACATCGGCTCGGCTGCCCCGTGTTGCTGTAAGTGGAGGTTTGCACGCAAACATGGCCTCCACAGAACCCACCTCAGGCGAAAGCACTTCCCACACCAGTAAAATGTAGTGTTACCCGGGATCTCCAGTGAGGAACTCTGCCAGGGGTTTGGCAGTGGGGGCATGTTTTAGTCATGAGGGATGGGCGTCCCTTCCCTCCCAGCTCCCCCCTGACCAGGGAGCGTGGCAGGTTTGCTCAAAGGCGCTTGAGAGCAGATTGCCTGTGATCTCTGAGGAGGGGCAGGCACATCACTGCAAGGAAGTTTGACTCGGCTGTGGGAGTGTTTGTTGAAAGTTTGATACACGCAAACCTTGTGCTCTGCAGAAACACCCTGGAAGCCCCGTCCCCCTCCTTTAACTCCTGAGCTCCCACACTCACTTGCTCCAGCTATGAAGAAATAAAATGCAAATACACCTGCCAGTTTTCTTCTGCAGCCTGGGAGGTGCAGAAGGTCTGTAGGTCATGCAACTTCTGCTGAAGCTGAAATGACTGAAAATCTATAGGAAATTCCAAAATGGGGGGGTACACATGCACGATAAATCAGGTTACGTTTTTGCACCTGCTGAAACCTCCTGGGTTTCTTTTACTCATGAGGTTAATGCTTCTGTCTTGCGGCCCTTAATTACAGGTTGGGAAGGTTCTTGTTGCTTCAGGGCCATCCCTGCTCTGTGGCGCAGGTTAAGTGCTGGAAGTGTCCCTGGGGTGTAGCACCTCCCACAAGGATATGGATTTTTGCTCAAAATCTGTAAAATACAGGTGAAAAGATGGGAATACTCCATGCCATAAACCCCACAACTTCTGGTTTCACCCAAGTTGCATGTTTTATGGGAAGTGTGTGCAGAGATGAGGAGGACCAAGTGAGGAATTTCTACAGGAGGCTTGGGGCAGAGGCATGTGTGAACAGGGCATGGGGAAGGGAAAAACTTCTGGCGAAGTCCCATGAAGCTGGTGGAACTACACTCTGAGCTACGTCAGTACTGATGCACCCAAAATGGAGAGTAATTAGATCTGTGTGCCACTTACTAGTTCTTACAGTTTCCACAACTGCTTTATGGGAATTTCAAAAGCAAGCTGAGGCTGTCCTGCATCCCAGGTGGAGGGAGCTTGGCTGGATTATTTCATGGGCTGTCCTGCTTATTTCCCTGTGCCATGCAGCCATCTACATCCAAGTCCTGGGGGAGGCAAATTTGGGAGACATATTAGAAGGTAATGCTGAACCTGGTTACCAAAGGAGAAATGCTGGAAATTTTCAGGAGATGAGACCCTGGGGTGTTTTAGGAGGCTGCAGGGCAAAGGAACCACTGGAGGGGAGAGGCATACTTGCAGCAAAGAGGCTGAAACTACTTAGCTAAAGGGGAGATGATTAGCTTTGCAATATATTTGCAGGAGGACTGACTTTTTGGCCAAATAATTAATTTTTCTTTAGCAGCTTATCCTTCCACAACTGTCAGCGCTGCAGCAAAGCATGTGGGAAAATGCTGCTGCAGAAAATGGGAGTTGATAAGGGGAAACTTTTCAAAAGCAGGTGGCTCCTTGGGGTCCCAGGACCCACTGAGTTTCAGTCAAGTTTATTCAGTTACTCAGGAGCTTTTGAAAAATTACTGAAAGTCTCTCCCCTTTCATTATTGTGGGCTCCCCTGCAGGTAGCTCAGGCTTGTATAATCCTTAAATCAAATATGACAGTTTCTCTTCTGTATTGGTTTTCATTTTCGCACCAACTTCAGGATAGATATTTCTCTTCCTCCTTGTTGCCAGTGGACTGATGTTACCCATTTTAAAAGAAGCAACAAATATTATCTGTTTTTGTATTCTGGCATGCCAGCTAATGCCAATTGCTGCAGCTTTGGGTAATTCTGGAGATTAAAAAGGCAGTGCTCTAAAAGGAAAGCCAGATCCATGCTAAATGCAGTAGTATTATTTATGACTGTGTTTGCTTTCTGTTTTCCAAAATCTCCTCTATAAAGCCAACACTTGGCATTAAAATCTATCTTAAGATATCAGGCTGAAGTGTGTAAGGAAGAAAACAATAACTTCCAGCAGCACATTTTCATTACCCTGCACCTAAAAAAGTCCACTAAGAAATAGTGGAATGTTTCCTTGAAGCCTTTTTTTTTTTTTCCACCTTTCCATATATATTTTCTTAAGCAGTTTAATCAGGCAAAAGCTTTCTTTATCATTTGAGGGTTTTGTTTTTTTTTTTTCATTCCTTCAGTGTTCCTGACCTTTTGGGAAATTGGTAATTTAAAATGTTGCAAAGAAAGTGCTGTCAGTTATTTATTAGGTTTTATGTCATGATTTGGGAAAACAGACCTTGATTTACTTGTGCCATTAGAGACTGCATGAAAGGAATAAACCAGCGTTTTTTGACAGCATCGCTAAGTAAAACCAGCAAAGTCTGTCAGTCACTTTTTCCAGTTTATGTACTTGGAAAAGTAGGCAAAGATATTAATTGGCTTGTTGACTATATTGATAGATCCAAAGTGATTTTAAATGCCTTGACCTGGTTAGTGAATATTTGCTTACTAAGACCAGTATTTAAAATTCTTTCCTACATAGTACTGTCCAAACTGCATAACCAGGGATGGGAATGGAGAGGTGCTCAGAGCCCAGTGCTGTGGGAAAAGGTGTGGCAGGGGATTGAAATGAAAAGGCAATTATTTCGTTTTTAAACTGTTCTTTAAATAAATGCAAATCTCTGCAGGACACAGTGAGAATCACCTTTTGGGGTCTGGGAGGGAGAGCATTGCCACCAAATATTTCTTTGCCCGGTTAATCCCTTCGGGAATTCTCATGTGCTTAAAATGAGGTGCCTGCTTGAGTACCTTTCCCAGTCGGAGCCGTGGCCAAGGAATAACAATGATGTCGATAGTAAATGCATCAGGAAATAAGCTGAAGATCAGGAGCATTCGGCACCCTGTGGCTACCTGTGTTACCGGGTATTTGCACATAATTTTTAAGATTTCCTCCTGCTCCCCACATTCCCCCTCCACACAAAAGCTTTGAGAAGAATCCTATTTTCCTTTCCCCTAAATAATTGTTCCAGCATATGGGGTGAATTTTTAAAGGGGGAAAAAACCCTATTAAACACATCTAGCATGCACTTCTCCAGTGCTCCATCCATTCCTCATAGATTAGGAACCGGAGAGGCTCAAGAGGTGCTCACAAAGGACTGATTACAAAGTCAAGGAAAATGAGACATTCTCCAAAAGGGCTTCTCATCTGCTGCTGTTTGTGCTGCTGTGCTTTTCCTGCAACTCGGGACCATGCCTGTAATAGCTTTGCACCTTTTTTTCTTTTTCTAAAGAAGTCACTGAACAGGCTGCTTATTCTGGGAAGCTCTTTTGAGAGGCTGGAGGTATTTTTTAAGAGTCATTCCCTATGTGTTTAACACGAGCAAATATTTTAGAGCTCCACTTTGCCAGTTGTAAGTAAATATAACTCTGGTTTTGGTGCACAGAAAGAATCTGGACATTTCACCTGCAGAATAAAAGAAGTGGTTTTCTTCTAGGCATTTATAACCCCTATCCTCTGTGAGCAAAACCTCTTTGCATTTTGTATTTTGGAAAGAGTTTACAGAAAGTGTTTACAAATTGCATCGTGTGCAGTGTAAGGTAGAATGTAGGCTGGCTGTATTTTGTGGGCACAATAAATACAGCTTTTGATGAGAGTCTCAGCTGTAGATGTTAAGCGAAGCAGAACAATAACAGCAAAAACTTCAAATTCGTGTACTTTGACCTTCTCTCCAGATTCTCACTTGAGAATGAAAAATCAGCAGTCAGGGCAGACAGCTGGACTGTTTTACAATAGCAAAAGATAACGTGGAATCTTCTCATTCGGGCAAAAAGAGGTTAAAAAATACCAGATTGTGGCATAATTACCAAATTACGACATCTAATTTGTAGGTTTAGCTTGCTAATTATGTGTGATACACAGGTTGTGAAGGAAGAATACCAAGCACTAGAAGCTTTCCTTTTGTCTTTGGAAATTTGTTTTGGTTGGGGAGAGAAAGAGGAAAAAATCTCTTTACCACATGCAACTAAGCCTTATTCTCTTGTACCAGGTGGAACAAAAAGTAGCTATACAGAGTGGTGGGCAATGTGCTCGTTTTAAGAGAAATAGAGGGTGTGACAAGCATTTTGCAGGGTTTAGATGCTTCTAATGTATGTACATATGCTTTTATGAAAAAGAAATTCTTAGAGTGAAGACTAGCACCCTGAAGTTTTTATTGCCAGAGTGTGTTTCCAATGGCTGTCAGGAGCACCAGTGTTGATATTCAAGATGAATTTGTGTGTAAGTGCCAGCCCTGTCTGCACAGACAGTTGCTCAACATTTTTTTCTCTGCTTTGTAAGTAACTGTCAGTATTTGCTAGTCAATATTAAGCAGGACTATTTACCTTGTCAAAAATGTATGCTTTTAAATTAATTCTGAAGTAGGGGAAATACCGTTCTCCCCTGCAGTTGATAGGCAGGGTTAATATTCTTGCAACTGAAATCTGGGGACTGGAGCAAAATGCAAATGGCCACGGAAGAGACGGCTTGAGAAAACAGCTGCGTGTGAACTTGACAGTGAGGGAAACAAGAAGGATCAAAATGATGACCTACATTTTGCTAGGACAAACCCGGTCGTTAATGAAAGCAAAGAGCATACAGTCATTTTATGTGTGTACATTCCTAATGCTCACACTTGCAGCAAACCCACAATCTGTCTTGAAATCATTCTGAGGTATTAAATAGCTTTCTATAGAGCAGATGCATTTGAGCTGAATCTTCTAGGACTGCAGCGGTGGACTTGAAAAACTCAGTCAATATTAGCAAAAAATGAAGCACTGCCTTTTTTGCTCATGCACATGTAAACATTTTTGTTGTTAAAGGAGGTGCTTCTCTGAAGCTTTTAGCTGTGTTTTAGTTAAAAACAAACAACCCAAAACAAACAATCCAAGCTAAACCTGGCAACTATTTTCATTTGTATTTCAGTTTTAAGAACTCACACCCCTTTGGAGGGGGAAGGGGGAATGTTGCAGCACACACTGATTAACCAACCATTAGGAATAACACAATGCACTCAAACGAAACCTTCTTCAAATCAATAGCAATCCTGATGCTAGACAGATTTAAATTCACCTGAGAACGTATTTTACCTTGGAGATAAGGGAACTGGTTGCACTGAGCTTAGTTGCATTAATAATAATAATTACATATCGAATTAAATACATTCTGCCCCACATACAGCACATGGCAGCAGCAAAACCTTCATTAATAAGAGATGCAGAAATGTGTTGTATGGAAGAACGAAAACTGAACAGGGATTACAAAGTCACTGTTTTGTTTGTAGATTACCCTGACTCTGTTATTTTTTTTTTCCTCCCATAAATTCGAACTCTTAAAGAAAACTGATTATGACAGTATTTATTGTTACTGGAAACAAGAGTTACAAGCCCCATTGTTGTACCTTAGGAATTTAACCGGCTCAGAGTTTAGAGCACATGTGGGAGGGGACCAGTACAGTAGTTAAGGGACATCTCAGTCATTCACAGCAATCTTTATTTCAGGGAACTGTATCCATGCTCAAAAACCTAAGAAATAAATATGTATAGTTTTAGAGAATAGGTGGCAAATATACATTCTGAAACAGAGGAAAGGCTGAAATTGAAATGTCATAACCAGACAGGCAGATGCAGTTTCCAGCGTGCTCTTGTAATTGCAGATGCGTTCTTGTGATAGCAGATCCACTTTCTCAGTCTTGCTTATTTTCTCTTTGGTCTGGTGTTTGGAGTCAGAAATACCTCAGGTCAGTAATATTCTTACTGTCAGAAGAGCCCTGCAGCTGACTGCAGCTTGAAGGGAGTGTCTTTTCACAACAGGGGGGCATTGAACAAATGTTTAAGGAGAAGGGGAACACACAGAGCCTAGAGAAGCTATGCTGCAAGCAAATAATCTGCTGCTATCTAAGGGAGCAAGTGAGGCATCCTGGGCTATTCCTGTCCTTTTCATTTTCTTTATAGGCTGTGGATTTCAGGGGTGTAAATCACGCTTGCTAAACTCTTTTGTTTGTTCATTTACATGCAATATTCTCACAGTAGGGACAGCAGAATCGGAGAGGCTTTCCAGTGTTTGAGTTGCATGTGTAGATACCCTCATAGCTCCATTTTCCCTGGCTAATATTGATTTCCCTCTGCAAGCCATGTTTGCACAAGGAGGGTACGCCTTTCAGGGACATCCCCCATGTCCTCCACAGAGAAAGAAGAACCATCTCCTGGACACTATGGCTTTAATAGGGGGGAAAGCTGACCTTCCAACATATGTCACCATTTATCCAGTTGTTTGGTTTTTTTGCAGTTTTACCTTGCATGTTTCGGCATGAGTGGAACATGTTTGATTTGATCCTAATTATTTTTTTTATATATCTTAAATCTCAGATGTTGAGATGATTTACATTAATTAAACTTCAGTTGGCTCTAAAATTGTCATGTATCAATTTCAGCAGCATTTATAGAGAACAAGATAGAGGATTTAAATTACACACCATATGGGGCAATGCTAGGGACATTTGCTATTGTGTTAATTGCTTAGAGCTACATTTTCTGTCCTACTTCTGAGTGAGACATTTGCACTCATGCTTGCTGAATTAGGTGAAGAGTTTCTTGCTCAAATGGAGTACGCACAGATTTTTCTCCCTCCTGCTGGCTTTTGCTCTGCTGCAAGGATCAGCTTTTCAGGGAGGCACCAGCCTCACCTCTGCCTTTGCTGGGAGGCAGAGGCAAAGGTGCCTGAGGAGTTCCTGGCTGACACACCAGGATCCCACCAAATCCTCTTGGGGCTAAAGTGCCTGCTAACTATGAAAATAAGCAGCTTTCTTCACTGCCAAGGTGGAGAGAAGCATGGTTTGTTGGATCCTGAAATGAGCCTGAATTTTCCAACCACAGTTCTGAGAGCTGTCATCACAGTTGTGTCTCGGCTTTGTTGGCACAACAGGGACAAGCCTGACAAGTGATCCCCAGCCTGCTTCTGCTGTGGGGAAATTAATATTTGCAAGGTGCAGATACCAGTTTTCAGGTCTGTGTTGAGTGCTGGCAAAGCGATGCCAGAGTGCCACTGGGAAAGGGGCTTGAGTGAAAACCAGTGGGCTCCTATGGATGAATTTGTAAAAAGAGGGGTTATGGGTCCTGGCCTGAGAAGAAAAGGCTTTCTGGGTGAGCTGCACAGAAGAGCAACATCACCCTTTTCCTAAAGTTTGCAAGTGATGTTTTGAATGAGACTGCTCAATCAGTGTTTTAATTTGGGGGAAATCAAGATTTAAATGCCTTAAGAGCTCTAAGAATATAAACTAGTGAGTAGCATCCTCTTGAGAATTTTGGGATTAGGGATCCACTCTTTGGTGAAACATCTCATTTCTCCTTGTCTCTAAAAAGGTTCACATCCTTCAAGTAAGAGATAGAGAAGGGGTCAGATGGCCAGTGGAATATTGTTCAGTATGCTCAGCAAAGATTTCCTCCCTGGAGACCTCTCCTGGTGAGCCTCAAAACCTGAAGAGGCTGAAACCAGAGGTCTTAGTCCCAGTCTGAATCCCTGCCAGACAGAAACTTTTGCAAAAAAAACCTTCCAAATATCAGTACAAATCAATTTGCCTTGCAAGACCAGAAAGCACTTGAAGGTTTCCCCACAGCTGACTTCAAAGAAGTGGGGAAATAAAATACAAAAAGATGTTAGGGAGGTGTTACGTGCAGCTGTATCTACTGGTTTGCAGAACATTTCTGCTTCTGTCTGGTGCTTCCTGCTTGGCAATATTGTAATGGGATTCTCCCATATTAATATTTTAAATGAATAAATAAATATCTGATGAGAGGCTGTGGATCTCTGCAATCTTTTCATAAATTCTGTGGAAGGCAAAAAGAGAATTAAAGATGAGATTAAAACAGCCTGGGTGATGT
The DNA here is from genome assembly GCA_013400915.1 of Pardalotus punctatus. NCBI lineage: Eukaryota > Metazoa > Chordata > Aves > Passeriformes > Pardalotidae > Pardalotus > Pardalotus punctatus. The sequence goes on from VZTX01011451.1 coordinate 86,998, forward strand.
ATTTCTCTGGGATGTGGTAAAGTCTCTAGGTATTTATGCTGTGCCGTTGATGTTACAAGTTACATCTATATTAAAAAGTATGTGGGTCTTTCTCTCTTTTTCTCTCTGTCTCTCCATAAAGGCTATACAGGTTTTCTGTCCTCAAAGAGAGTCCCGATTTCTGCTAGAACTGTTGTGACAATAAAGATAGTCTATGGCAGCACACTGTTTTTAAAGCATCAGTGGTTCATATGTTTTCACTTAATTTTGGCCTGAATCTGCTTTAGCAAATAAATCAGCTGTATGAGGATCAGAAGTATTTTCTTCCTTACATTTTGGGGAAACATAAAGAATTTTTTTCTCTCCTGCTCTGCATTGCAGAGTCCAGTTCTGGCATGAAAGAATGCTGAGGTTTTATCTACAGTTAGTGAGAAGAGAAGGGTATGAAAAGATGATGGAAAGAAACCACCCAATCTCCATTAATAGAAGTGGAATTTCCAATCTCCAATTTCTGTCAGAAATGCTGCTGTACTCTAGGACAAATACTAATATTAATCCCAAAGTTATAACTACATCTTTAGCTGTAAACATAGATCATACCTGTTACACTGAGTTTATTCACAAAACAAAGCCTCTGCTTTCTGCAGGACTGTACAGGAGCCTCAGGGGTACCCTGCATTGGCCCTACTCCTAAATCAGGAGACCTTGCACAGACTTTGCCAGGGCAAGGCATTTTGACAGCTCCTTTCTCTTCCATCCAGATGTGTTGGAGATTAAATGTTCGGGGTTAAATTCTGCTCTGTCTCAGCTGTGAACCTTTCTGGAGGTCCAGAACCTGATTCTCAATTCACCTCAGTACTAGTCTGAAGAGGATTAGTTATTTTAGGTACAACCACTGCATCTGGAGAGTTTCTCCAAATGAAGTCAGGTGTGAACTAAAAAATCTTTTTTCAGCTGCGAATGAAATGTATGTTTTTTCTATTTTTTCTGCATGAGAAAATACATTTATCTTTCCCTGCTGTAGGGCACCCTATGAGTTTGTAGGGGACTGGGGGGAAAGGATGGGTAACTCCCCAAAACTTGTTATTTATAGGTATCTCTGTCATGTCAGCTGTGACACAACATGACTGTGATTTCTTTGAGTAAATTCCATATTTAGGTGCATTATTTGTTTCCTGTATCTAACATGGGGCTTTGTTCAATATTTCTAAATGGCAAATATTTTTCTTGATGCAAAATGTACAATTGACAAACTGTGGTTGGGAAAAGCAGCATTATTTTCACCAGGAAAACTCTTAATAAGAATAAACTATGACATTTAGTCATTTTTCAAAGTGTTTTTCACTGAAACTTTAATAACCTCCTGCTACATATCCTAAGTCATTGCTCAGCACCTACTGTGAACCTTCCCACCAGGCAGCTGCATTTTGCAGGCAGATGGAAAAGTCTCATCATATTTTGGCCAGGTTCTGCCTTTGACCTTCAGCTGCATGCAAACAGAAAGCTCCCAGCTCAACGCTGGAGCCCTGTGGCCTCCAGAGTCATCAGCTCCCCCGCAGGTGGAGTGAGGAGCCATTGGAGGGGATAATTGCTGTGCAGTTTCCAAAACATTTTTCTGCTATCTGCTTCCATGTTTGTGTGCCACATTTCTGTCTACCTGTATTCATCAAATTCACGCTTGGAATAGGCTATTGGCTGCACACTAATAACCCCTTGTTCTTTAATGTTCTCTTTCTAGTTAATTAATCTATTTATGATAATAGTATGTCTCATTTTGTGCTTCCACTCTAGAGGGTGTGTTTTTATTATCCTGCTGTATAGTGTTGACTGGTCCTATTATCATTTATCATTAAAGGCAGCAGCAAGACTCTGGCCTGGCCTGGCCTGCCAATAATTTTTCAATTAATTGCCTAGTAGTTGCTTTTTCTTCACTTTTGGGTTTTGCCAGTGAGTACAAGGTCTTTAAGCTTTCCATCTGACTTTTTCCTTTTGTAAACTTCGTGACTTTTTGCAAGCTTTTTTTATGCTGAGGCATGTGAAGCCTGTGGTGTGTGGAAAGGACACAGGAGGGCAGGCAGGCAGAATGGGCTGTGGGGAAAGCATCCAGGAGGGCAGGCAGGCAGGGCTGTGAGCCAGCAGTGCTTTGGGTTGCATTCCCAGATCTACCCCTTATGGGAACTGGAGCCCGCAAAGGGCCGTCCAGCAAGTTGACAGCACCAAGTCTGTGTCTGGCATGTGGCACGCTCAGACCTGGGGGCTGGGACAAATTATAAAAGTTCAAGGAATGGCTGCAGCCTCAGACATGACCGTGAACTGTCTGAGAATGGTGTTGCTTAATGCAAGTCCCTGAATTTAGCTTATAGGAGATCCCCATGTGGAACAGGGTGGCAGCAACAAGCTGCAGCAATAGGTTTGTATGTTCAAAGCTATGCTTTAACCCAGGTATGGTCTGTCCCCCTTGCCACGGGGCAGCTGTTTGCATGTTGGGTTCCCATTAGCATTGGACCCAGAGGGGCCATTCCTATTGTCTGAACCTGCCCTGGATCATTGTGGAACGTTAAACTAGGGCACACGCTTGGTAATGGCAGCAAATTGCTCCCAACTTCCACTCTGCCACTATGGCAGACATGCTGCCACCACCTAATGCATCTGTGCCTCGGCTGGCCAGGCTGCTGGATTAATACTTGCATTTGTCCACATTTCAGCCCTCTGGAGCCATCTCCAAAAGGATGACAGCACATGGGTTTAGAAAGCAGAATAGCTGCAAGCTACTAAGTATATCTAATGAGGGGGTGTTTGTGAAATAATTGGAGCTGATGATTAGTAGAAATGTTTGGATTTTCTTTGTTTACAAGCACTTCATTATAGGCTTGACCTGCTTACCTTAAATTAATTTTGTTTCCAGCCACATGGCCACTTGTTTCCTTCCACATTCTCCCAAGTGTTTTATTTTTAAGCAGATTCTCCTCTGGACTGTATTCATGCCAAGTTTTGTCTTATGTTCTTTATCAGTACAACAATATGAAATATTTAATAAGAAGTTATCACTGTGGCCAATATAAAAGATTAAATAGGTTTGTCGGCTGTGGTTCCTGAAGGAGGAAACCTGGTAGGCAGAAAGAATCAGAAGAAACAGCATCAAATATACAAATGTAGAGTTTCATCAAAACACAGGAAGCCCTGTTTCATGCTCAACAGCTTCCCCCTTTGTCATGACAAAGGCAGGGGAGAAGGAACAGAGCTGTATTTGAATCTAAATTTGTGGCTTGAAACTAAATCGGCATTCCCCTGCAGAAGAGGGGGCAGCATAGCATGCCCTTGTGCACAGAAGCACTGCAAACATGTTGTCACCTTGTTGGCATTTCTGTGCTTTTATCCTGGCTCCTGTGTACCCTCAGCCTTTATTTCTGCCTGGGAAATCAGCTGGCTTTTACCCCACACTCCTCTGGGACCCTGCATAAGTGATTTAAGTCTCCTTATTTCATTTCTTGTCCTGCTGTTATGCTAAAACTCCCTCCTCTAAAGGGTGCTGTCAGTGTGTGCATGGTGGCTTCCCGGCATGTCTAGTAGAGGCCTCCTGGGGGTTGATGGGCAGGAGATGGCTCAGGCAGCTTTGCACAGGCAAAATAATGGTATGTCTAGACAGGAAAAATGCTGAAGCAACATTCCCGGCAACAGTGGTGATGCCAGAGAGCGGAGTGTGCCCATCCCTGCCGGGTATCAAAGCCCCTTTCTGTGAATCACTCACTCTGGTGCAGACATCTGCCTTCCCAGAGGTTTGTTTCAGCCAGGAAGGAGCTTCTGTGTTGGCTGCCCCACTGAGGGAAGCTCTTTATCCCCAATATGGCTCATGCCGATCAGTTTGGTGTGTGCTGGCATCAGTGCACGTTTCCAGCATGTGAAGGTTAGGAAGGGGATGGTTGTCAAGAAACTATGCAACCGTAACAGTATCATTTAGCTATAATAATGTTTTAATTATTGTAAAATAACATATATGACAGGCAGAGGTGGCCTCAGAGAGGACTGGTAATGCCTGCAGTGTGATAAGGTATATATTGGGGTTTTTTCCTATTTTGCCATCCATATGACTCATAGAAAGACCGTAAAAAACATATTTAGATTTTCACACGTTTCAGTGTATGGCTTTTACTGTCAGTACGCTTTGATCATCCACTTAACTCTTTCATTCTTGTTAGCATCTTTGATGTTTTCCTCTGTATACTAACAAACAAAAGCTGAAGTTTACTGATTGCATCATTATGTTTTAAAAAACATTGAACAAGTAAATGCTATAAAGTTGTGATAACTTAAAATTGCTATCATGCAAATTGGCTTTGTATGTGCATTACACTAATGTGTTTATTTTACAAAGGTCAGCTGTGTCATTGCTGAAGTGCATCCATTTCAGATTGCTGAGGCATCTCCCAGTACACAGATTGCCCTGTATATAAAATGTGTACGGAGCATGTAGAGAGCCTAAGTATTCAATGTTAGCCATGCAGGTTTAACCCTCATCTTCTGTAAGCCGAGCCAGCCAGTATTTGGAACAAAAGTAGCCATGCCTTGGGGCATGAAAGATTGCCTTTTTCATAGTCTGCAGGAGTAGTAAATTCTAAAGGAAAATATACAGTGATGAGCTTTGTCAGTAATTAAACATCTCTGCAGTAACAGGTAGCTGGTACCAACAGTGTGGAGGTCATGTTAGCAAAGCAATGCCATGACAAAGGGGTTGTTTCCTAAGGAGACAGGTAGTTCATGGTCTGGAAATGCAGTAAATAAGCAGCCTTCTGCATTTGACAGTGCCTAAAAGCAGATTGTAAAAGACAGAGGCAGCCCAGAGACACACCTCTGCTTCTTCCCTTCCCTGTTCTGTTCAGTAGGGAGGCATGCAGCTTTCATCTGGTTTTGAGAGATAGGAGATCCCTTTTTGGCAATTTCAGGCTTAAGCAGGCAGTGCTGCAGCTGTTAGTTAGAAATACAAATAGGGGAGCAGCCGTGCTGTTCATTGCAGCTACCAAGGATTGATGGGAAGCAATGTTATTTGGAAATGGGGAAAATGAAAGTTGCTGCATATTCTTTCTGGTTTTATCTCCTTCTAGTGTTTTGTGTAGAGACACCTTTCTTTCTGTCACCCCATTTGCTTATAGAGATGGAGCAGGAAAAAATGAAAGTTGTGCACTCACTACTCAAAGGCTTAAAATGCAAAAGTTAGGGAGGAAGCATTGCTGCTGAGATGGCTTTCTGTAATGAGAAACTGAGGCCAGAGTAAGAGAATAGAGGTCATGTCCAAATGTTTGTGTGTGGTGGTGCTGGTGAAGCACTCAGTGCAGGGAACATTAAATGGCACAGGAGGGTCATGCTGCCACAGGGCCCCTGGCTAAGATAGCCAGTCAGTGCCTGGCCAGGTTGTTCCACTTCTATGAGGAAGCAGGGTGTATCACAGGTCTGGAAGCTACAGTGATGTTTGATGTGGATCTGGTCTGGGAAATAATGCACCATAGTCACACGCTGCCTGCTTTCAGAGGCCATCTGTCTCTTTGAGTACCAGCCCTTGGGGGTGATTGCTCCCTGCCTAGCTGCATTGATTTTTCCTATGAAGAACCCATGGGAAGAGAAGTAAGAAATAGTGACTGGTTTGTTTCAAAGAGATTCATTTATATTGTGCATGAAAATTTTAATATTTTTGAAAAAAAACAAACCTCATTCCCCCTCCCCTTTTCAAATCACCACCAGATTCCACTGCTTTAGAGGAAGCTGCATTTTTAAAAATTCAGTACTCTGAAATTAACTTGATATTCAAATAAGCCCCTTCCTCAATCAGAACTCTTGCATTTTTGAAAACTAAAGAGAACTCAAGGGTGTTGGCAAGTTCATGTCTTCAAAACAGCCCCAGGGTGCAGATTTGGAAGCATTTGTGAGTTATTTTGATAATCCTTTTGCTGAGCTACTTTATAACTTCAGGTTCCAAAATACTTCCCTAACTCTAGCCCAGGTCACTTCAAAAATGAAATTCAGGCACTTAAATCATAAATCATCATGAGAAAAAATTTGTACTGGTAATGTACAAGCCCTTTTGAGAGTATGACTCCATGTCTTTGGCAGCAAGTCCATAGAACCCACATGTCAGACAACAAAGCAGCTTTTGCTAAAAAGAAAATCCCCTCAACTTTGAGAATTAAACTGCCGTGACACGCTACCAGTCATGTGCCCTTTGCAGAAGCCTGTCATCAAAGCTCAACATCTTATTCAGGTCTCACCCTGGCAGAACAGTTGCCTACACAAACCAGAAGCTGCACAGGCACCCCTCCAGAAAGAGTGAAGTGTCACAAAGAGTGAAGATGTACTACATCTCATGCTACAATTAAGGAAGAGTTTTAAAGTGGTACACAAAACCAAGCAAAAATAATTGGCACAGCAAAGTTAGATGATCTACCTAGTTACTCAGTAAAGAGGTAATGCCTTTGTATATACACAGGGGAGAGGAGTTAAATACAGATTCTGACTTGGATTCTTCAACAGAAGAGTGTGGTTGGTTGGTTGGTTTCTGCAGCAGAAGGGGAAAACTGCAGTCAGGCAACTGCAAATGTGTCAAGTTGTAACTCTGCGCGTGCCTTCCACTAAGGCTGCATCTAGAAATAGTTTAGATGTTCATTTTGCCTAGATCTGAGTGTCTACTGTCACAGGGCTGGCAGACAGGAGTACAACCTACAGGAGACAAATGTTTTTCTAGAGAGCCAGTCCAGTGCAGGGCTGGGTACAGAACCGGGGAGACATTTCTGCCCTCTGTCTTCAGCCTGCCTATAGGTGAGTTGGAACACCTCACCACATCACAGACTGTAACACTTACACAGACCATTACAATAACATCCCTTTACCTGTGCATCCCGGTCTCCTTTCCTGTGTGGCACATGATGGATGCATCCTATCCAGCTTCCTTCTCTAGTAGTCCAGGAACTTCTTTTACTTTCACATATTTATCTTAGGGGTGAGAAGAAAAAAAAACAGCAAAAAACATCAGTGATTTGGTATTTCTTCTGTATTTGTAATATGTGCTTGGTCTGAGGACCTCTTCTTTTTCCAAACTTGGTGCTGAGTGGATGCCATACATATATGTAACATATATAGCATATAGTTACTGATTGAGGTGTGAGCTGTTTATCAAACATTGATATTTGCAGTGGATTCTTTTCACTACAGTACAGACTACTCCCATTAGAGTCCCTGAGACAGTTTGCTGCACAGAGCAGTAATGGAACAGGCTTAAAGGGAGTGTTTCAAAGTCTTACCAGTCATATTATTCACTCCTTTTCTATGTCATGGATTTTACTGATCAAAATCACGGGTAATACTTTAATTCAGGCAGTTTTGTACCCTTCACATCCCCTCATCTCCTGTCATTTGCTTGTTCCTGGTGCACAGTATCAGACTTGTAGCACTAATAGAATCATAGATTATTTTGTGTTCTAAAAGACCTTTAAAGATCATTTAGTCCCGAACCCTCCACGCAATGAGCAAGGATATCTTCAAATAGACCAGGTTGCTCAGAGACCTGTCCAATCTGACCTTGAATGTTTGCAGGATGGAACACCTACCACCCCTCTAGGCAACCTGTGCTGGTATTCCACTACCCTTACTGCAAAAAATGCCTAGTCTGAATCTTTCTAAAGAATTGAAAAGCCGCAATAAGGTCTTCTTGGAGCCTTTTCTTCTCCAGGGGGAATAACCCCAACTTTCTCAGCTGTTCTTCACAGGAGAGGTGTTCCAGCCCTCTGATTGTTTCTGTGGCCTCCCCTGGTCCTGCTGGTCACCAGAGCACAGCAGAGGGGCAGAATTACTTCCCTTGACCTGATGGCCACATTTCTTTGGATGCAACCCAGAGCACATGTGGCTTTTTGGCATATTTGGCTTTTTGGGCTGCAAGCATGCATTGTTGCCTCATGTCCAGCCTCTTCTCCACCACTGATACATTGCTTTGTGCTTTCAGTAAATTGTTATCTCAACCCATAGTGTAACAATCCCTACACAACCAGGCAGTGTTTCTATGTATTTCCTGGGATACTTGTCCCTGCTTCCACTGCCTGTGCNCTGATACATCCCCTGTCAAGTTCAGCTCCAGCCATGCCTTACCCTTCCTGACCCAATCCCTACACAACCAGGCAGTGTTTCTATGTATTTCCTGGGATACTTGTCCCTGCTTCCACTGCCTGTGAATTTCTTTCTTACTCTTCAGTTTGACTAGCAGGTCTCAGCTAATCCCTTCTGGTCTCTTGCCATCTTTTCTTGATTTCTTACACCTGGGCATGGCTAACTCTTGCACTCTATGGAGCTCTGAGACCATCCCTGGCCAAAGGGACAGGCCTGTGCTGGGTGACTGCCAGGATGCTGCCTGATCCTGCCCAGCTCCTGCCACCTCCATGGGGTGGGCAGAGTTCAGTTCCTGCTCTCTGCAGCACCAGGGGGGCTCTTGACATGGTCGTAAATAAATTGTTGTGATCACTTGATTATAAATATAATGGTTTGAGTATGTGTTGAATAATCAACTTACAAGTATATAAATAATAATTAATTACTAGCTTACAAATACTGGCTGATTATTAAACACCTAATAATGAGTTAAGAAACACAGAAAGTATTATCCAAATGTAATGTGAAATTGAAGATACTCTTTGACTGTTTTCTCACTGAAAAGTGCCTTTCTTCCCAGGGAGGAAGGAGCCAGTTCCATCCTGCGTTCATCTGTGGAGAGTGAGGGCAACTGGGTCAGTGATGCTGCCCTACAAATTACTGAGCAGGAACCATACATGTGCTGGGACACATCATTCCTGCCCTTGAAAGGAGCTGGGGAGAGACCTGCCCATGATTCACTGGATGCACGAGGAAGAAGTCAGGCTGCCCATACCAAGGATGATGCTGCTGCCTGTTCTGCTCCTGGCTGGGGACAGCCCTGCTCATCCTCAAGCTAAATTACAGTTTAGCTTCTCCTCATTAGAGTAGCATGGGCTTTGACAAGATCGTAAGTCAATCACTGTCCTAAGAATATGAACTGTCATTGCTGAACATTGTCTAAATATGGACTAATGAGTTAATGACTGTTCCAGCATGTCGTGAATAAGGAGCTGGGCACATGAACACAGTGCAGAAAGGCAAGGCTCAAAGGGGCTCTGAGCAATCCGGTCTAGTGCTGCCGGCAGGGAATGGATCATCAGCGGTGACCCCCCCAGCACAGCGGAGTTGTAGGAGAGGTGGCACAGGCACCTGAGCAGATCTGAGCCCAGTGGAGTGGCAGTGTGACCTGACTCAGATGAAACAGCTTCCAGAGGGTTTGTTTGTCATTTCTTTCATTGTTTTGGGCTGGGGACATGAAACATTAGCTGCAGAAGCTCCCCTGCAATCTCGCCTTTGTTTCTGATGGCCATGGGGCACAGTGTGCAGGAATGGTCACCATCTGGAGAAGCCACATGGACATATGGCCTATGATGACCATCCACCATCTTCTTTTTGTTCCTGGTGGTGAACACCTTTTTGTAAGTAAAACACCCTCTCTTTTTGCATACTCTTGTTATCAATATTGTGGTTGTTACTGTGCATTTCTTATTCCATTGCTTTGTGCTTTCAGTAAATTGTTATCTCAACCCATAGGCTTGACTTTTGTCCCTCCCTTACTGAAAGGAGTGGAGGAAGAGTGGAGGCTTATTTGTAGTTTTATTTCCTACTGGTGTTACATCACCACAGGGAGCAGAAGCTGAAGGACCAGGAATAACCTCAGTAGCTTGAAAAATAGTGAGTTTCAGATAGTGAAACATTTTTCATTATTTCCAGAACTTCTCTCCTTCTGCTGCTCCTTCTGGGCTATGGCAATAAGGACCAGTTTGGTTTCTGGTGTTTGCAGTCAGGGAACATTAGCACAAGAAGCAGCATGAGCCATTTTTTGCAATGAATGCATACAGACACACAGGTTCAGAAATTGCTTTCAGCATTTGCTCACCCATCAGGGTGCTGTGCCACTTGGACCTGGTGGACATGGGGCTTTCCAGCCACACAACCCTACTCCTATGTATCTTTTTGTGCTTAGTACAGAGCTGTTTTCTAACAGGCCTGGTTTTCTTAGCCATTTTCCTGAAATAAAGGTGGTTTGGGTTTTTTCCTGCCTTTCTTTAGCACATACAGCTGCAGCATTTAGTGTTTGTATGGGCTATATAGGCTGCAGTCACGCCATGGAGTCCCACTCTAGACCCAGACCCTGAACATCCCCTAATCCTCTTACCAAAGTTAATATCCCCTGTGCTTCCATGATAAGCAAGAGTGAATAGAAATTCTCAGTCTGCTCTATATCTTGAAGTTCAGGAGAGAAATTAACATACACTTATAATGAGCTATACTTATAATAACAACATTGTTTTTAACTAGAAAAATGTTCATGCCATTTTCTTCTTATAATGGTATCTCCATTTAGCTCTGCTTTTAAAACTTTCCATGGAGTCAGACATCCTTTGATGCTAATTCATGAATGCTCAGTGAATTCCCGTCACTCCTAATCCCTCAGCCTCTCATTCTTTATAAAATGTCTTAATGCCTTCAACAAGGCCCATTAGCACTGGAAACATGGGTTTCCTTGGCCTCCAGCTGTATTAAAAGGAAGCAAAAGTGAGGGCCTGTTTATAGGATAATCTTGTCCACCATCTAATCCTCTTTCATTTGGGTTTATTTCATGTTAGTTTTTTTTTACCTCTTAAATAATTGCATTCTGGCACTAGCCATTCAGAGCACATTTCTCTGACTCAGCCTGACACCTGTAATGCCACCCCCTCACACAGCTCATGCTTTCTGATCCAGTACCCATCACTACTGCTGGCCCTCGTGCAGGCAGGTAGAAGCAGCATCTCACTGTTATGGGAGGGAAAGCTGCTCATCTGCCAAGCTGAGTTACCTCCAACACAAATGCAGCCTTTCTTCCAATTTCTTCCTGTACTTTCACTTTGGTTTAGGCTTGTACAAGGGATTTTTAATTGCTAAGGTTCATGTTATGTGCAGTTTGTAAGCAGCTCCTGTGTTCCAAGTAGGAATAAAATGATGCAGTGTTAACATTTTTCAGTTGAACATGGGGAAATTCAGCTTTGATACCAACTTAGATGCTACCAGTTGAAAACAAGTGGTTTCAAATGAACTTTAAAAGTCAGAGCTGGCATGTAAAAATCAGTCTTCCCTTCCAGTATAAAGCAAACAGAATGAAACCAGACTATCAGACTTTGTGTATGAACGACATAGTTTTTATTCTGTAAAACGTCATTACTCTCAGTCAACACAGGAATTCATAAGTGCTTACAGTTGCAGTTGTGGACCTTCTTAAATGTCTAGTCTGGTGCTGATTAATCAGCACTCTTAAAGAAAAAAAACCCAACAACCTCTCTCCTCTGCTGAGAGTTTGGATAACTCATTGATTTCAGGGGCAGAATGGACAACTGACTTTCTTATCCTATTCCATTAATCATGGATTATTGTATTTTTCTGATTTGCTATTCTCCTCATGATTTTGTCAAGTAGTTAATTATCCTTAGCTTAAGAAAACCCAAAACAACCAAAAGCAACAAAACAAACAAACCCACAATCACAAAAAAATTAAATATAAATAGATATTTCTGTAATTAATACTATATAATAGGAATTATCTGGCTTTGGCATCCAGATGTTTTTACCTATTACACCTTTTTTTACTGGTATCCAGTCCTCTTGGTGGAGATTCTTAAGAGCCCATTCCCATTCAGTGGCAGAAGAATGTACAGCAGCCATTGTACTGTGACAGTCATTATACAACTGGGATAGTGTAATTTTGATTTGGTTTGTCCTTTGTTAGAAAACCTTTGCTTTAGCACAGGATGGTCAGATATAGGTTCTCTGTGCTGCAAAACAGAATTAGGTGCCTCCAAAGTGGATTATCGAGCACTAGAGTCACACTTGCTGAGGTAGCACTCTCCCTTCTATGCTCTTAATCAAAAACCTTGGTTTCTAAAGCTGGTAGAAGAAATCCTGCTTCTAAGGCTGTGTCTTTAGGCAGAAGGAATCCAACTGGATTTTTAATCCGTACGCCAAATTATGATCAAGTCTGAAGGCTGCCAGGCTTGCTGATGCAGTAGTAATGCTCAGTTTTGATGTGTTCAAATGGGATGCAGAGAGGTTTGGGCTTAAAATTCTTCCTAAATTTCAATGGGTTTGTGTAGTGAATTTTCCAATGGTCATTTGGAATGTAGCAACTTATTACAAATGAACATCCATACATCATATAAGTATTTCAGTGAGGGAGTTAGCAATTGCTGTGGTTGGAGTGTTTAAACATCTGATAAATCAAATGGGTTTCAAACTTCAAGACAGCTCTTTTCTAGATTGACACTTATTAGCAAATGCACACTGCCAATGGTCAGCTCTTAATCACTATCAGTCATTAACACTACTTATTCAAACAATTGGTCTTTAACAATCCTATTCTAAATTAGCCATGAGTGTGAATGAGGCTGATGCTGTGTAGCTAACACTGATGGGTACAGCTCTGTGTGCTTTTAGTGGCCAAGGTCCTTGAGATCAGATTCAAGAGCTCTTCCATAAGGCAAGCTGAAAGAGAAGTTCATGATGTTTTTCTTCCCTGTTTTTCCTTATTATTCCTTCATTTTTTTATGCTCCTCATCTCTCCCCAAAAAGCAAAGGGATGGGAAATTCACCTCCCGACATTATTTATCCTATTTTTAGGATCCAGATCTCCCTCTTTCCCCATTGCTGTTCCGTGCAATTTAGACACTTCTGCTCAGCTGTATTACAAAGTCTCACCATGTTGATAGTTTTTACTGGTGGTGTTACTATGGTACAAAACACTTGCACACCATGTAGGTCAGGCCCGTTTAGTGTGTTTGTTGGGGTTGAAGGCAAACAAATATTGATGTTTTTCTTTGCATACTTGTAATTTACACTTCAAACAGGCCCTGTCTTTGCTACAAGCTCTTTTGGTGAAATGCAGATGGTCAAGTTTTAGTTATTTAATATATCAGGGTGCACGCTGGAATAGAAACTTCTCCCTCAATAACTAAGGCAGGGGAGGTTGACACCTCCAGAAGGTGGAACAATTTATCCCATTCATGTGAAAGGATAGATTAGGGCAAGATGTGTCTTGCTGTAAACTCCTTTGAAAGTCTAGAGATCCTGTTGATGTGGTGGTTTCACGTGAATATGGCTTAGTAAGATTGGGATTCTGCACTGATTTTTCCCAAGCTCATACTGCCTGAAGGCTGAAATGAAGCTGTCACTGAAGGAGCCCACCAGGCTAAGTGACTGCATATCCTCTCTCCTGAAGTATGACACGATCTAAAATCAAAGCTGATACTTTTGAAGGACCCAGGATTTTGCTGACTGTGTCAGGCTGTAAACAGCTAAGATTTTCACCTTTGTCACACTAAATTTAATGTATTGGAGAAAACAGGCAATCTGATAATGTATTGCTGCTATTGACTTAAAGGAAGGTGTAGGAGGCATGCTATCCTCACAGAGATCTCCTGGGGAACTCAATATTTGACTACAAAAGCTGCAAGTTCTTTTATCCAGGCACATTTGATTTTAGAGATGATATGCAGAACACCAGCCTTGCTGTACAGCTTGGCCTCGGTGAGTTTTTTGCAAGTCTGCTGTTCCATGCTTTGCATGGCGAAGTGAGACTGTTCCCTGCCTGAAGTAAGGTATCAGTAGCTGAGAACTAAATTGCCCAAATGCCAAGTTTCTCTCCACCAAGTGTCCCCTTTGCAGCATTACAAAGTTGCACATGTTCCTGTTGGGACTTTGGCCAGCAGCTCTTGGATGCCTGTGGCTCCCTTGGTGTTACAGCCACTTAGGTACCAAGTGGATGACAACATCTCTTGCCTCTGTAGCTCAGATTTCAAAGGATTCAAACAATAATGGCCTGACATGAAACTTAATGACAAAAAGTATTAGTGTAAAACTGAAGTGATCTGAGCCTGCAAGAACCCTCTGGGTATTTTTTTTTAATGGAATACAAGGCTGTTGTTCCTAGTCATGAAGCAGTAACATGTGGTAAGGGCTCTGTCAGTGTGGAAGGCCTTTGTAAGTGTTTCCCTGAGAGCTGTTATCTAAGGAAAAATTCTGAGCCAGCATGAATAAATAATGTGCTGATAAATTTGTCCAGCAATAGCCACTCTACAGTGAAGAAACCTTAGGTGATCAGCTGGAAACCAGTGGCCTTTCAAGAGGGTGTTGATGCCCAGAGCAGAGTCATAATTGTTTCTTCTACTCACTAGTGTAAGTACACAATGCTAAAACCACCAATAGTAAATGAGAATGAAACATGACATAGGCAGCACAAAAAAAATTTGTCAGACAAATTCTCTTTGTGATCCTAAACCCATCTGTATTGTGGTGCTACTCCAGTGAAAAGCACCAGTGGAGAGATGAGACCAGACAGAAGGGAGTGAGTTGTACTGGTGCTACCGGCAGCCAGTGCAGAGCTGTGACCTGTAACACATCCTCTGGGTGCCAAAGCTGAATTTCTTTCCTAAAGTATGCTAGCGAGCTTTTAGACAGCCTTCTTCCCTTTGTGGCATGTGGGTATTTTTAGGGAAAGTTCTGACACCCCTGATGCTAGGACCTCTACCAGCTAAGGGGAAATACAGAACAAAAAAAAAGGGGTTGTGGAGCTTTGAAGAAATTTTATTAGCATGTGCACAGACAGTGACAACCTGGCTCTCTGGATGGGGGCACTCTGGCATCCAAGGGCAATTACTACCTTTGCCATTGACTGGTGATGGGGGGTGAGCAAGTTGGGCCCCCTCTCTGTGTTCTTGGTTCTTGAGCTTTTTATCCTAATCAGGTAATTTCAGAACTATTCAGTGCTCACTCCCAGGAGCCAGCAGTGACTTGCTGTGTGTTTGTGTCTTGCATAATGAGAGGCTGCAGTTGCTTGAACCTTTAGGCTCATAGCAAAGGTATTAGTAAAAGCCAACTTCATCAGACTTCTCTGGACTTCAGCTTTGTCACTATCATTTCTGAAATAGCAGTCAGGGGATCCCATTGACTGTTTCTTCCAAGTTGCTTGCTAATGCAGTGAAGTAGTTGAGCACATTTCCAATTAAATGCAGCTACTTTATAATACCATGTTTAAGTTGCTGGCCTAAATTAGTCCTTAATTAGGTCATTTTTTCCTAATTGATTAAAAATAGGATTTCAAATTAAAACAGAGAAATTGAGTAACATCACACAAATGATATTATTCAAATCTGAAAGGAAAAAAAATCATGAAAAAGGAAAGAACCATTCTATTGAATTGCAGATCAGCTGTAGATAGGACTTTTGGGATTGTTCTCTAGAAAATCTATTATTTTCCATCTTTGAAATTAGGGCAAGGATGCAATCAAATAAAAAAGTTTAAAGCCCAGATGAAAAAAAGCCATTACAAGGCAGCTGATCAAATATGAAATTATTATTATATATCGTTTGTAGTGTGATAGTGCCTAGAGACCCAGACTAAGGCCCCTGAGAATTTGCAATTAAAGTCAACAAGACAGAGGAGGAGGTAAAACCAAGAGATCAATAGTTTAGCTTCCAAAACCTGTGAGAAGAGTGGGAAGAAGCTCAAGATATAGGGCAAAAAGACCCAATGGCCTCTTGTATCTCTGAAAGGCCACAGCTTCATGCTGTTGTGTCTACCAAAGAGAGATCCAGCACAGAAATCTAGTGATGGAAAGACTCCAAAGTATTCACCCTAAACTATGCTCTGTACTCTAAAATAAAACCCTACAGTCCGATCTCTAGTAACTTTAGTTCCTGTCAGTGTCAAAAACAATTCAAGCCACAAAGAAAATTCTGATGAAGCTATTTAGAGATGGTTTGCAGTGTGGTGGTTCAGGGTTTTTTTGGTGAAGGAAAACAAACCTAAGCTGACTGCAATAGGTAAAATTTAGTACACCTATACTGATTTTTGTAACACTAGGCAATTCAGGTATATCTGTTAAAGTGTATTGACTTTGGTGAAGAGCTGTCAGATAGTTGATTCTCTGGCTTCGCTACAGCCACCCTGATTGATTTGAGATGAGAAACTAGTCCCTGATTTAAGCTCAGTTCTATCAGTTTAACTGGTGTTTCACAGCATCATTTCCTTAGCAGAGCAGAAATGCAGACTGTGTGCTCCTGATTTTCTTCTCTTCCAAAGAGCTCTCTCCTGGTTGTGTCTTCAGTCAGTATCCAGCAGAATTTATGTAGGCTGGTTGTTTTCATGGCTGGATTAACACTCCATCTCTGCTGTACTTACAATTTGGCTTTAACCTTATTCTTGTGTGTCAACAATAAGTGTCCATCTGTTCCAGTCCCCTTAAAATTACTATCTTCTATTCTTACTATCTTCTAGCTTTTTAATTTCATTTTTCAACCTCCATGGTGCACAGAACCACTCTAGGCAATTTTCTGCCATCGGTTTTAGCTGGTCATGCTATGCCCATGAATGCAGAGTAATGCTCCAAGAGCTATAGTGTGAAATATGTGCTGCAGAAGAACCTGGGCTCCTCTTGGGTAAACACATCCAAGTGCCTTACCTGCCAAGACAAGAGCTCCGTTAGGTCAAACCAGAGCTCCCTCTCACACAAGTAGTCAACACCAAGGCAAAGAGAGTAAGTGTACAGGAATATCCTTTCAGCCTCTAGTGATCCACATCTTGGAGGTTTCCTGAGTTAGCTGCGGCATCTTCCTTTCACAGCCCTTGAGCTGTTGTCCAGTACAATTACACTTTGCACCCATATGAATTGTTGGTGTACAGGGGAACATGCTGAGTTTTTTCAACAGTAGGTGGCAAGTAGTTCTTTGGTTCAAATACTTTAAAATGTTGGTCTGCTTATTTCTAATCTGAATGCTGAACATGTAATGTGGTAGCCTCTGGTTCTTGTATTCTGAGAAACACCAAATAGTAACTATTTTATTCCCCTACTCTGCCAGGTGAGATCTTTTTCGTCATAAACCCCTCAGTCATCTCTTTACTACAGTACCAAAGCCTAGTCTATCATCTCTCCTGGACAGGAGGCTGTCCAATTCGTTTGATTAGTCTCATAATCCATCTCCAAACTCTTTCCAGTTATTTTTCGATCCTTGTTGAGACCAGGACCAGAACTGCAGCTGCTATTTAGGGTGAAGACATATTAGAGTTATGCAACAGTACAATGTTGTCCCCTGTTCTGTTCTTTTTGCCTTTCCTCTAATGTATTGACTTCTTAGACCAACACTGATGTGTCTCTTTCTTAAGCAATTCAGAGCATACCACTGGGCATGCACGGATACTACTTTTTTTCTCTGTGCTTTAAGTTTGCATTTATTGAACCTTACTCTCATCTGTAATTTTTATCTGCCAGTTTCTGATAGATCTTTCTGCAAGTACTTGGAGTTAATTTTTTGTTTAAAAAGTATGAATAATTTAGGAACATTAAGCAGACTTTGTTACCTTATTGTGCACAACCTCCTACCACTAAGCTGAACCAGTTCAGCCCAAATAACTCTGAAGGAAATCTAGCTGTCTCTATTCATTCCCATTTCTTTTGTCCCTTACTTTAATCAGAGAAGACCTTTTGTTTATTACAACCAAACATGGATCCAAAAGAGAAACTATGAATATCCTTGAGGCTGTTTAAGTTGTTCCATAGTCTTTAAACAATGTTAACATGTTAGAGATCTTTGATTATTGTGTCTCTCAATTTAAATATTTTTGTGAATTTAACTCTGTGGGCTCAGTTAGTGAAGCTCAAATGCCTGTGCAGAAAGCTGACAATTTTCCATGGAGAAATTTGCTAAGAATATAATTCAGAGAATGTGGGTATCTGGGAAGGAGAGAAAAGCACACCTCTCTCAGGCTGCAGTTTTGCAGAGGAGACTCCCACCTGCTGAATATTCTCTGCTAACTTTAAGTATTTGCAGTGCTGTTTTGCATGTGTTTGCTATAGAGCTGTTAGGATAATGCACTCTTCATAGCCATGAATGTGCAGCATGGATCTGTTCTTGCACCAGCACCAGTTTCTCCATGTATCTGTTGCTGTCCAGACTGCTCTTTCACTGACACATTTTATTTGCAGCTCCTATCTTATCACAAATATGTATCACTGCTTTCTCTAGCACATAGGGGCTTTCTGTTTTGGCAGGCAGCTGTCTGCACAACAGCTTTGACCATTTCCCCAGCAAGATCTTTCTGCTCTCTGGCCCCACCTGGCTAATCCCACAATAGACTGGAAAAATCTGAGCACATTTGTTGGAATGGATCATGTATGCCTTTCTTCAGAGGTAAAATTAATTCCACAGACCATGTTGATTGGCCAAAAAATCATACTCTTTAGCACAATGTTCAAATAAGTCTGTCATTATTTAATTTTTCAAGCCAGTCCAAAAATAATTGATTTATATTTATAAAATTCCTTTCACTGCTAAAGATTTAATCTGCTTTCCAGAAAGATATACCCATTCCACCCAGTACTGAAGTGCAACCTCTGCTTAACATCAATATTAGTTTACAGTATGAGGAAAGGAAAAAAGACAATCTTACCTAAAATACAGCAATTTTCATTCTAAATTATCTCTTTTAGGAATAAAAACCCCATAAAAATCTGCATGATTCTGATGCATAAAATTGGGCCAATTATATGACATTTAAGGGGAATAGTAACATTTCTCATCCCGAGAGCTAGAGCTACTTCTTGAATGTTTTGTGTGACATCTTTAATTCATCCTCATATCCTGACCTTTCTGTCATCTGAAATATAATGTATTTGTTGTAGCTGTTCAGTAAGTTCTGCAGTGACTTTTAAGGCAACTTTGCTGGTTTATTCCATTAGAAGCCTGGGCTGTGGATAAGTAAATGTGAACTTGGCAGTACAGATTAGGCTTTCTCACAGACTATAGTGCTGAATGTGGTATTTGCGTGAGCCATCTCTGTACCCTTTAGAGAAACAACTGAGTTTCAGTAGTAGGTGAAGTACTCCTAATGGTATGTTGGTTTTTTTTTTTAAGATGTGGGCCAGGAATATAATTATTAGTCATTTGATACGAATGGAGAAAGAGGTTATAGGTTTCTGCCCTTTGCCTAGGCCTTTTGACAACTGACAGTTAACTTGTTGGGGTGGCCAGCACCCCTGGACCCAGTCTCTTTCGCAAGTTCTTTAATGATGGCCGATTAGGTCTAATATGACATAAATTTTCATTTATTAGACACAGTAAATAACAGACATAAGACCTGGGACAAAACTACATACTACACAGTACAACTGCAAAACTACGAGTAGCTAAACATGCAGTGTGTGGAAACTAGGAATAGCTGAAAATACAACGTGTGAAGAGGTATCTATTTAGCATAACTAGGAATAGCTAAAAATGCAGTGTGTGAAAAGGGTACCTCTTATTAGCAACACTACGAGGAGCTAAGTAGGCAGTGTGCGAAAAGGTAGTATTATTATTATTGTTACTGCTAGCCAAGAAAAATACAGTTTAGGAAACCAATGTATCTTACCAAACTCCAATTTGATGACATTAGAATCCCCACTCAATCCTAGGAAGTTACCCAGAGCTGTGTCCAGACTCTGGGGAGAAGCCTTTTCACGCTCCAGTGTCTGTGTAGAAAAGCTTCTGTCTTTGTGATATTTTGTGTATCTTTTATAGCATAGAAGTGTGTCTTTTGGTCACGTACTCATTTCTTTCGTCTCTCCTCTCCATACCAAGATATGGATTCAAGGTTGGAGATCTCAGACTTTCGGGAGACAAGAGATAACTGCTTGATGGGCTTTGGGCTCAATCTGAGCTATCTATGCACCAGCCATGAGAGAGAGATGGGGGGGGCATCCTGCCACATCATTGTTAGAATTTGTCATTGGATTTATAGGTATTTATGTACATTTATGCTCAAAGTAAGCTCAACACACACACACAGCTGTTGGTACCAGTGGGAAATACTGCCATGAGATCATTTATGACAGTAACTCTGAGAGTGATGACTTACATGATGTCCTCGTTTCTACTTTAACAACCTGATAGGATGGCAAACTGAATCACACATGTTTGCTTTTATTTAGCCCTGGCTATCCCTCCAAATCTTTTCTTCCTGCTTGATAATTGGATTTAAATGGTTTTTAATTACATTGTCTGAGGCTTTGTTAATATCAGCCCTTAAGTATTTGTACTATATTTTTGGGTGCCCACTTAAGATTCCATGAGGTGAGCAGGGCTGAAGGGCAAACTCCAGAAAGGTGCATCACTGCAGTCTCAGAGTCATTAATTTTGTGCAATGATAACTTTGTACTCAGAGAGCAATATTCATTATAAGCAGGAGGGGAAGCATGCGAGTCCTTAATTAACAGTAGGATATCATCAGCATAAAGTAATAGTTTAATGTTCTACAGAATCAGTGTTATAGCCTTTTAGACTGTTGGGTTTTCTGTTTTAGACAATGCCAGTGTAAGACTGTAATTGACTGGATTCCATTACCTGGCTCTCATTATTACTCTCCAGGCACTACCCACAGCACCCCATTTCCTGTAAGTGACCCACAGCTTCTGTTTAATGACCCAGATAAATGTCCTGGTTTCCAAGAGACCTCCATTTCCATTGTGCACATGAACAGCAACTGACTTCTTCCAACCCAACCTGCTGCCTTGCCTTTGTACTGGCTCGCAGAGGGGGCAGATTTCTGCACCAATGGATAGATTTGTAAAATGAACATGTGTGGCTTATTTTATTTGTAGGACATGCTGCATTGAAGGAGAGACACTTTCCCTCCCCTGCCTGAGTGAGAAGCTGAATTTTTGTTACCTTACCAGCATCACCCAGAAAACAGCTAAAAGGGTAACTTTCAGGGGCCAGCAACTGCTCATGGACTTAGTTCCAGCACCAATGTACACGTACCAAGCAGCAAGTTCTAGAGCCTAAGTGAGTCCCCAAGTGTCTGAGACATTGCCATTGAGAGCAGCATGAGGGGGCACTGGGTAGGCCAAGCCCATTAGAGAGCAGTGTTAGGCTGTGACATCTGCAGGGACAGAAAAGGCCTGTGGATATTTTGCTGCCAAGCAATTTACCACATACCTTTGATTTTTATTTTTCTTTTTTTTTTTTTCCACAGACCGGAATTAAGGCATCTAGAAATCTTCATGTGGCTGACACAGCATGACGAAGGGTTGTTCCACTGGCACAGGTCTGTGAAGACAGAAAATAAGTGAGAAACTTTCACTGTTAGAAAAAGAAAATGTAATTGATACCTTACACAAGAGGGACAGTTTGAACCAGGTATTATTTCTCAGGGGAGACCGACCACTTTGTTTCTGTGTGTCCAGGGCTGTACATCAGTGACGCTTGGTGGAATTTCTCTGTGGAATCAGCCTGCATTAACATTACCTTCTCAGCCTCACATAGGAGGACTAGGACTCCTAGGTTTATTTTCAGCAAGACTTAGGAAAGACAGAAAGGTGTTTCAAGGTTAATATATTTGTTGCACATGTCAAGGAGTGAGGGAAGAAATTAATTCCCAGAAGACTAATTCTGCATGAAGGGGAGTGCTAATTTTGGAAATGCCATACCTCTGCTCTGTGGGTGTAGCTGATACTTCTAGGTTCTTCACAGAGCTCCATACTGTGCTTCAGCAGAGAACTGACATTGAATCCATATCTTCCCCTTCCCCCGTGCATAGGTGGTGCCTTCAAATGCAGCTTTCATTGTTACTATGAACAAAAAAATATCAGTATTAAACTGCCTGTTTCCTGTTGTGTTTTGGGAATATTTAGAGTAGCTGGAATGACTGTGTCTCAGACAAGGCTACATGTGTTTTTTCTGCTTCTGTGCATGCCTTTTCAAGGTAGGCTGACACCTTTTTTTTGCCAGACTGAAAGAACTCTTAAGGAATCCACTCCTATTTATTTGGCCAACAGGTAGCATTTAGTTGTTCTCTGAAGCACACTTAAAGCATGAATTGCTCTGTCAATGTATTGTCTTTGATACAAAAGGCCAGACCCTAAAGAAAGGCAGACTCTCCATGTCATGTAGTGGACTAGGCCATAGGCAGTTGCTTAAAATAGAAGGATTGCTCCTTTTTTAAATCAAGGTCATCTGTTAGTGATCCATGGTAGTTCATACACACATTTGTGAATGCTTTGGTTCAACTATTTTTTTTTTTTTTCTGGGTACTCTGTCTTAAGTAAATCCCGTTCATTCTTTTTTCCTGAAATAAACTACTAAAGAATACTTAAAATAATACAGTATGGTTTTCAGTTCTTCCTCTACACATAGAGAAGGCATATTATTAGAATGCATATTTATACTTAATTCTGGCCAAACAGTTTCCTCACACGCTTACTGTGTAATTAGAAGAGGAGAGAAAAGCTAAACATTTGAGCTAGAATTAAAATTCTGTGGAGTATTTATCCCAACTCTTAAGAGAGGACTGAAGAGCTAGAAATATACAGACAACTTAAACATACAAATGCTGAGGTCACCTGTAGTGATTTATACTTGATATTCTCGGCTGAAAACAGGTTTACCTTCATGAGGATGGCTGCTGTGAAAACTTAGCTCCCTGAGTAAAGAACCAAATATGAGCAAAAAGCAGAACCACATCATTTACCTGTGTCCAGTGTCCTGGAGATCTATGGGGATTACTGGATTTAGTCCCAGTGACAAGCATTCTACACCCAGCAGACAACTGTAATTAATTTTCTGTTTAGTGATGTGCTCCAGGCCAATGACTTTGTCCTGCAAGGAAAAAGGTAAGAGCTAATTTGATCAGAAAAGGCATACTCCAGAAGCTGACTGAAATGGGTAAATAACTTTTAATTTTCTCCAGAAGAGCCTGGCTAGGTCTGGGATGAATTCACACCTCACACAGAGCCCACACTGCAGGGCTTTGTCCAAGACTTCACTGGACCACTTCTGCCAGCATGCCTGGTTTTATTTTAATTAGAAAAAAACTAACAACCCCAACTAGAATTTTTATGATGCCTTGACTGTAGTAGTACTTTTCTTCCATCAACTTGTTCCAAATCCCATTCTGATTTTTGGCTTGTTTTTGGTGGGGGCTTTTTTTCCCCAAATGTTTCATCCATTTGACTGATGTAGCTGGTCAGCACTTTACCAGAATTAACTCAGCTTAGTTACACCTGAGGAATTTATGACAATCAATTGACTTGGTGTCTAAACTGTGCCCACTGAAGTTGTGTGCTGACACAGAAAACAGTGAAAATATCTCTCAATTGTGTCTTGACATTTCTTTTATTTAACTCCTATTTAAATCTACCTTATGTCAGCCCAAATTGCAGACCAGCTTCATTGGAAAAAAAAAGACTGTGTTTTTTCATGAGCGAGACACTTAATACACCTGTTTTTTCAGAATTCATATACTGGCAGAGATGGGAGCTGGATTTACATTGCAAAAGAGAACCAGTTTCAGAAAACACTGAAACTGCTTTGTGTGATTCTTGTAGTATGCACCCAAACCCACAACACTTACTGAACAATAGCAATATCCAAATGCACATTGAATGAATTGCACTACCTCCCTTTATGAAAAGAATGCATAATTTTCTCTATATGAAATGGATTTTTCTGTCTGCCATTCATGAATTATACTAGTAGAATAAATTCCGACATTCAGATATTTACATACACAGCTTCACAGGTCTTTCAGACACCTGTATTGTTTGAATGGACACATCCACTTGCTGACCTGGATAGTTGTGGGCTCCAGTGCAGGCCAGAAGATCCAGGTTAAAAACACTGCTGAAGAAAGGCAGTAGAGGCAGCAGAAACTGCAACACTGGGCAAATATAGTCCCAAGCAGGAAATATAGCCGCTGTTATAAAGAATGATCAGGCTGAGTCACTTGAGAGATGACAGACCACTTTTGCCATCCCACTTACTTTGTCAGCCTAGAGGAATGTCATTCTTCCAAAAATTCCTTGGGAAACAAAGAGTAACAGCTTTGCAGCTCCCTCCTACAGACCTGGATGACAGCAGCATCCCTACAGTCACCAAAACATGTATTCAAACATGTCACCTCACCTATGTGCCAGGCCAGTGCTCAGCCCTTGCCACTAAAACAAGGTGAACACATGCAAAGTTATTCTGCAAACGACTTACATCCATGGCTCACAGCTGTCCAGCTCCTGCTAGCATAATCACTAGCGCATCTTCATGTTGAAAGGACACAGGAATAAATGAACCAAAAAATATTCTTAGGCAAAGCAGAAAGTGCATTTGCACAGTCAATTTGAACTTGGTTAATACAGTAATGCCTCTGAAACAAGAGGGAGATACTTTCCTTTTGATGGTCTCAGTGTTTTTCATGACGCAACAGGATCTCAGGCATTTTATGAATATTCTTAAAACCATCACAATTAATATGTACTGCTGTGTGCTGGCGAGGCACTAGACTAGAAATCAGGAGAAATGGCCTCTTTCCTGGTTTCCTCTAACAAGGTTGAGAGACACATCCACAGTTTTCCAGAACAAATAATTTAGATTAGCTAGCTTGAAAACTAATTGCTGATCCTGAGCTCTGAAAAGAATAGAGAACAGTTCTGTGTAAGATGAGACACAAACCACAAGTACCCCAAAACCCCAGTCAGATTTAGCATACTTTTTACCAGCTTACATCCTTATTTCCTGAATTTAACAATGCTTCCTTGTAAAACACTCTGAGTATGAAACATAGAAACAGCTATTAAAGCTATTACTATTTTTGTTTTGATGGTCATTTTCTGTTTCTGCTGCTCTGGTATTTGATTACATTTGAGACATGGGAATATAGAAAAGAATACCATTATAGCTGTTCATTCTTCACAAGGTTACTCTCAGGCATGCTCACTTGCACATGCAGCCACACTCCCATTACTGTTAACATTCCTAAGGCAAGGAGATGTGCTGGTTTATGGACCATCTGTCAGGCAGCACCAGGGCCCTGTATATTGATGCCATGTTTGTTGCTAGCCCTTATTTGAAACAAAGTTCAGTTCAAAGCACTTCCAAGTACAGTAAGAGGAGAAAAAAAAATAGATGTCAGTGTGTTTAGATTACATTAAAGTTTTAAGATTAACAAAAAGAAAGGGAGAAAACAGTCTGCTAATGGGTAGAGCTCAGGGAAGAGGCATTATTATATTACTTCTAATGCACATAAAGCACCTCCTATTAAAAAGGGATGGCAGTTTTGCATGCTATTAAATATATCAAAGCCGTTCTTCAATTACAAATCCTTTTATATGCATGTTTTAACAAATATGTCTTTGATAGAGTGCAGCAGTAGTTTTTTATATGCTAAACAAGATCCCTACAATATAGCACAATGATAAAAAAGGAAAAGTACCAGAAGAAGGTAGGTCTGTTTGGCAGGGCAGAGAGGGATTTATTTTTCAGTATTTTCATTCCCTTTGTAGCTCACAAGCCAGAGTTTTTAGACCATTCCAATGTACATATTAAGACACTGATAAAATGGCACAAGCTACAAATGGTACACTGAAGGAGTTTGGCAAGATGCTATTGTTTTTCCACATCGTTATCTTTGAAAGCAAGCTGTGTGCTAATAATGCTAGGAACAACACAAATTAAAAGCAAGCCGTGCTTGGCTGCAACCTGCTTTGGAAAACATAACATTTCATCCAGACCTGGGAAAAGCATCTTCCCCAAAGAAAGGAGAATCTTCCTACCTAGAGAAGGCAATGAGATGACGATGTCCATGGCCCTGGCCCTATGGCCTTACCCAACAAGCATCACTTCCACAAGCCACCAAAGCCCTGATGCCATCCTGGAAAGCCCAGCATGTGAAATAGTGCTGTGCAGCAGCCAGTCTGGCACTGTCTGACCCAGGGGCAACAACGGCATTAGGATGATCAAAGAAAACCAGAGAGGGATCCTCAGTTAAGTTATTAAGCCCCTTCTGCCTCTTCAAACAGTTGTTAGGGTTGAGCAATGCACTACAGATTTTTCCAAGCCCTCTGTGCAAAAAAACAGCCTCTTGCATTGCCTTCCTATATCTGGACCCCTGGGAATGGAGGACTGGCATTCTGGATTTCAGCCCTGGAGACACAGAGTTGAGATCCCTGTCTCTCACCATGCCCACCCCTGGCCTTACAATTATGCAAAACCCAAACTCCATTCCCACTTAGGAGAACTGGAGTCACAACATTAATTAGATTGGGCAGCAGGCTGCCACAAACCCAGCTCCATTTGCACAGATCAGGTATTATTGACATCTGGCACAGGAATGAGCCCGTGTCTATGGAAATATATGAACGCACAATTAGCTTTTTCAGGCTCCTGATGAATTAATTGGATGGAGGTTCATGAATCTTAAAAAGAAGACAAAAGATATGATAATAATAAAGAGCAATAATAAATTCTGCTTAGCCTTTTGTCCCTCTAGTTTCTTGGTTATGGAGATATGGAAAGCTGGAGAGATTTAGTGAAATGAAGTCACTTAGCTAGAAAATAAAGATGAGCAACAGCACTGTAGGAGCATAACTCTCATGTCCACAGACTGAGCACCAGGGCTGTCACAGCACTCGTAGAGTGAGGTCTTGCCTTACCTGTCCTCTGCTGCTGTTTATGCCCACATGTCATACTTGGTTCTGCTGGGCTTCTCTGCAGAACATGTGAGGTGTGACGCCCAATTTGTCTCCTCAGCAAGGTGAAAGGGAAAAAGGGAAATCCAGAGCCAGGTTAAGCTTCCTCCCTTCCCCCAAGATAATGCTATACAGCAGCAAACACCCCTGCAGAAATCTGCACAAAGGGAGTCAGTACACTCAGAGAATTGGTCCCAGAAGTTCTGTAAGATGGCACCAGCTGTGAAGTAGAAGGATAGAACCAGAAGAAACTGCTGTTGTCCCTGATTGCCACCCCTGTCTAACAAAGATCCACAGAATGATAAAACTCTGTGGTACCCCACAAGCAATATGCGCCACTTCTAGGACAACCAGGCTGTGCAAGACATGTTGTCTGCCTTGGCTTGCAGAAAGATGGCACCCAAAGGAAACACTACCTCCCTTTGTTTCTGGGCCAGTCCTCTGTGTGATATAGACCAGTATCACACCATTGAAGTCAATATTACAGATTCCAGCTGGTTAAAATGGCTTCAGTCCACTCAGTCAATGAATCAGATGCTCAGCAGGTGATATACAGTGTTTGACTTGCCTAAGTAATCATTACATCCAGAGACTCAGAGATATATTCCGGCCTCTAAGCAAACAAGACAAAATGTGTTCCTCTTTTGGCCTCATATATATTATTTCACATTAAAAAGATTTCTTGGGTTGGAGGCATCAGCATTACTTCCAGCAGCTCTTTGTGCTAAAAACTGACAGTACTTATGGCTGTATTTATTTGTGCTGATTTTTTTTTTCTTTTTCCAGCTGCCTCTGTTAGCACAATAGCTAAATGCAAATCGAAATCACTGTGGTGATTAGCTGCAAATACCACTTTTGCAATGGGTTTGGTGTCCCAAGCAAACAAAGGACTATTCTCCAGTGCACTGCAGACAGTATGACTGTGTACTTCACAGATGTCATCGTGCAATCACTTTTTCATTATTGGCCTAAACATAACTTTTGATAGAGCTCAGAGAAAAGAGTGGCCTGCAATGGGAAGCAATAGTTCCCTTACCTGGTACACCGTATTTCTTCCCCTGCAGACATATTGATTACTGAGGGGCTGCTGACTGAATGAGGTGCTACTCAGCATGAGCGTGGCTGGGACAAGCCCTGTATAATTAAAGAAAGGAACAAATGGCCTGTCCAAAAACTTACAGTGACTATCCCAGAGCATTGTAATTCATAGCCAGGTGCTCTTGCTTCAGTTTGTCTCTGCTATAGGTAAAAACCACACAGCTGAATGGTAGCAAATAGACAAAAAAGGAAGGAGTTGTTTCTAGAGCTAAGAAGATACCGAGGAAAAAAACCCCAACACCTGCTGTCTCCTGAACCAGGAGCCAGGGCATCTTTCTTCAAAGATGTGAACCCTTTGAGATCATTATACTTCATCTGTAATGTTACACAAGCTCCTCAAGAACTGAAACAGGTCTGCAGAAGAGAAGGCTGAGCAGACCAAATAAGAACTTGCAGGGTTGTAAAAGGCAGAAATGAAAAGCAGAGTCTGTTCTCTCTGTGCACAGTGAACAGATCAAGTAGTCATGGGTGAGGGAGATTTAGATTATACATGTTTTGAACATCAGAAAATAATTGTTGTGTTTCTCCTATGGCTCATTTTTCAGGGCTAGACAAACATGGTAGACAAGAAAAAGGTAGAGCTGCTCTCACCTTGAAGAACAAGAAGACAATGGATGATCTCTTGAAGTACCCTCCCATCTTTTTGGGTTTTTTTTTCTGATTATAATCTAATATTGCATTGGTAGGGCCTTTGCCCCTGGAAATCACAGAACTCCCATCCAGAGAGAAGAGGCATCCCTCTGTTGAGAAAGAAGCAGTGGGCAGGCATCTGTGCTACTGCTCTGTTGCTTCCTCATGAAGGAAGGTGCTTGTGCAAAATAGGAATAAAGGGGCATCGAGCAAGCACTTAGAGCATATTTAATAACATCAGTTGAAATCTGTGATACTTCAGCACATCCTTATGTGCCTTGCTTGGATGGAGATGCAATTTTTAAGGCATAAGGTTGGAATACTGGAAGAAGAAAGGCAGCCCTGCACAGCAAAGAGGAACATTGCAGGATGTCAAGACAACCCAGTATGAATGACTGAGTAAATTAAAGTGAGGAAGTATTTTTAAAAGCCAATACAATACTAAGGAGATTTTTTAATTCATAGTCCTGGACTGTGACACTATAGGAAATAAGGCTGAAGATAAATTTCTGCCTTAACGTGCCATTGTTCTGGTAAGTCAGTTTTTTTTCAGCAAGGGGTGATGACTAGATAGAGAATAAGGTGGTAGAGAAGAAAAGAGATATGGCAAGACAATCACACCCAGCCCATACAACAGCACCAGCTGGTAACATGATGTGTGACTATAACTGTAACCAAAATGCATGCAAGTGGGAAAGATAAAAATGTTTCAAAGGGATTCCCAACTACTCCAAAGGCAAGGACTTGGACCAGGTCTCTCAGGTAAACAACTGAGAAAGATACAGTCTATTCCAAATTTTCTCAGAAGCGTTCGGTGTGGCTGTGCAAATCATTTCCCCTTTTTTGCCTCAGGTTCTCCACTATTTGTTTATATTCACTTTTTGCAGAACATCATGAGCAAATCAATAAATTAATTATCTGAACTATCTGAGAGACCACAGTACAGGGAAGCAAACCAGCCTCTGCCTGAGACTTTCTCCAGAGGAGTGCTATGAGGGTCCAGCCCTCAATGAAACTTCTTAGTATTGATAAAATGCTGACAACAAAAGTGGTGCTTCACTATCAGAGATAAAACTGTGGTTATGGTAAATCTTCTCAATGCTTCAAGGTTTAAGCAGTCTCCTTAATGCTTTTTTTTTTTTTTTAACTCCATCCCTTGCCTTGTAGCCCGGAACAGTGAGAAAGAAAAAAGGAAACGATGTGATCAATAATTAAAGGGCTGGAAATGAACAAATGGAATTAATTGTTCCAAGAAGGGCGAGGAAAGGAACCTGAGAAATACCATCTACCTTTATCTCTCAATCTGGCAGGAAAATTTACAAAGCATCTTTAGAAAAAGAGATTCTGAGATTATATATTCTCTGGTTCAGGTTTCTGAGTGATACAAATTTAAAGGTTTTTCAGGTTGGAGTTTTTTTTTTTTCTTTCTACATTATGCTTTCTCATTTTATGACACTTCTCAGATTTGAATCATTCACAGCAGATGGCTCCATGAATACTGGATATTTCCATAAATAATGACAGATTTCCCTCCAGTCTCCCCACCCTCCTCCACTCCACATGCCCAAGCCTTTTGTGTGCTATCTGCAAACATGCATTCAAATTCTGGTCAGCAAACAAGCCTATCTAGTACCATTGTCATTCCTGCAAGCCCAGTAGAATCAGTAAAACAATGAACTCATCATCCCATCTGATTCAAGAGCAATTTTTTCCCAAGAAATTCTGAGATAGAAGGGAAAATCTATTAGGCACTGAATGGAATTGAATACCTCCACGGGTAACAGTAGAGGACCACTGCAGAAAGCATCCTGATGGTCCACAGCACTGGTAAGGTATTTCCTGCACATTGATTTTTAGTTCAGTAGGGGCCAGGAAATGTGCTCAGGTCCTCTGAACACCCTGGCCACCAAAGTTGCTCCAAGCCATACAGCAAGTGTGGAATTGGCCCTGAGTTTAGCTATGGAGACTGTTTGCACAGGAAGAATTTCTAACAAAAAAAGAGCCTCAAGAGCCAAAAGGAGCACAAAAATCCTCGATGCTGTGGCATAGTATTTTCAATTTATATACATCCAGTAAATGATACGTGATGATACTGTCTTATTAAAAAAAACAAAGCAAGGTAGGCTTTTAGTTCAGGACATTAAGAGGAAAATAAGAAAATATTCTTATCAGAGCAAAAATTTATGGTTAATTTATTGCTTCAAGTGCTCATAATCTGCCATCTATATACATTTCTATCAAATGACCCTCTAAATAATTAATAGATCTAATTCTGTCAGTGTTGCTAGGGCAGGTTTCCCTGTAGAAGGTTAATGCTATGATTTAATTCTTTATTTCTGTGATTAGCAGCCCCAATCAGGCTATTTTAATGAGGTCACAGGCAGCAGATTAACACAACTGACTGGCCTAGCAGGAACCTTCAGCCCTCTGTGTCTGAGTGATTCCACTGCACAGTCCAGGTTCCTGCAGGAAACTGCCAATAGGTATTAGGAAACAGAGCCAGGTCCCTAGCCTAGCACCAACACTTTCCAGGGAGTAGTACCAAACCACCGTAATCCAGATAAAACATGGAAACACAGGAATTGCTAAAGTTCATCAGCCCCACAGTTCATCTAAGTAACTTTCTTCTTTCAGAATGCCCATGAAAGTACAGACAAGAATATCACTCTAAGAAGATGCTAGATAATTTTGTTAGTACAGCAATGCTCATCTGTAATAGTTAACATTTCAGCTCATCTGTAATAGTTAGCTTTTGGATTCAATCCCAGTAATGATCCTCCCCATATCAAAAGGAGTGCCTGGCAGTTATGGGATTCTTCACACTCACTGCTAGGGAAGGAGCTGATAGAAGTGCAGCATTTTAAGAGCTCATATATCTGCATTTCTATGTACTCAAAAGATTTAAGCCACAAAGAAAGCAGAACCAGTGTGCCTTTCTTTCATTCTCTTGCTCTTTTTTAAAGTTGTTTCTCCCCCAACACAATCCAGCTCTCTAGAACTCTATTCAGGCTGCTTAAGGTATTAAGGGCCAAATGCCAATATTAATTTTCCTAAGGACATTCGAGACCAGAGCATTCACCTCACACTCTAACCCTCCCACATGGCTGGTGTCCTCACTCCTCAGAAGAAGGACTATCCAGGGACACTCTGCTCTCAGGCATTCTGATTTCAATGGGTTGACAGTAATAAGGGAGCACTGAAAAAGCATGGCCTGCATGGATAGGAAATGGTGACATGTCTATACTTTATTATTCACAATCTCCATTCAGGCTGGTTGAGAAGGGCAGGAGAAACAGCTCAGACATGTCTTTTCCTTTTTCTACTTTCCTTCTTCTGCTGTCAGCAAAGGTGTATTTCTACCTCTTTTACTGACCAGCCTTTTTGTTCTGTTTTGTTTTCTGTGGGGTTGGTTTTTGTTGGTTTGGTTTTTTTTTTTAAATTATTGAATGTTGTTTCCCCAGCCAAACTGCCTTCAGCTCCTGTTCTGTTTATTATACTTGGCACAGAAAAGGATGAAAAGGAATGAATCTTGGAAGAGAAACCAAAGCCTGCAATAAGATGTATTCTGAATTACCCTGTAGCATGCTGACTGGGAACAAGAAGACTTGCCATGCTGATACATACAGCTGAAAATTGGGTTTGCCATGTACAGTGGTGTTAAATGAAAGCCTTTCACTGCATCCCTCACAGACTGCCACTGTGCTGTGCCCTTCTTGAACACTCCACTGCTTATTGGCACAGGTATAAAAATGTCCTTTGGATGACAGACAGCTCAGGTAAGCTCTAGAGAAATCAAAGCAGAAAAGCAGATAAAGGCTAGCAATATTTCTAACACTAACTCATGGATAAGTTTTTCTCTCTAACAGTTTCCACCTTGGAAAGCTCCAGGTCACTAAATCAACACCCAGAACAATGAATTCAAGATATTGAAAAGGATCACATAAAATTCAATTTTCTCACGGAAATGCAGAAACTCCTTCTACTTCCATGTCTTGGCTAATGCCAGGCTTTTATGAGGTCGAGCATTTTTCTGCATCACTCACACACTGCCTCGGGTTCCTGTGCAAAAACCAACTGAATATAATGGAAACTCAGTGTACAACATAAATTGGGTGAATTTTATCTACAAATGGGACTATCCCAATCCTCTGATCTGATTCCCAGGAGGCTACAGACCAAAGACTTTCACTTAGGAATTTCCGTGCTATGCATAGGGTAAAAGACCTGGTCTCCTGCAGTCAGAGACTTGAGCTCACAATCCCTGGTGGTTTACGTTACCATTAAGGTTGCATGTGCAGTAGCTGAGACACCACCAAACAAATCCCTCTATACAAACCCCAGCAGCGAGGCAGGAATGACAGCTGCAGTCACGGAGCATTTTTACTGTGCCAACAGGAGCGGGAGAGCACATGGATCCCTGTCCAGTGATCTGGCTGCTGAGCTGGCAATACTCCCACCTGGAATCCTCTGCAGGGCATAGTCCAGAGATGTAATCTGGGTTTGGTATAACTAAGCAGGACTGGGTGATGTAAACCTACTTGCTCTCCACTTAATTGCCCTCACCCTTACCCTGACAGGGAATGTTGGCCTCTTGTTTCAATATGTTACTGCTTTCCATCATTTTAAAAGCAACCACAGAGGTAGCAGCAGTATTTTCCCTCAACAGGCAAATAAAAGAGAGGAAAATGCTGAGCCCACCAGCACTGTCTACTCAGGCTGCAGATTATTGCAGGACTCGGGAGAATAGCTGTACAGAGCTTTCCTAAAGACCCAGCTGAGGCGGTGTCACATCCAGAGCAATGTCCTCGTTATTCTCATGCAGACACAAACAGCTGCAGGGGCCCCGGGGATCTGGGAGGGAGGGAGCAGAGCATCCAGGCAGCCTCTCACACATCCTTACCTGCAGCAGCTCCAGCAGCGGGCAGCAAGCCAGCCGGCACGGTGAAGGGGAGGCAAGTGCTGCCCTTCCCATTTGTGCTGGGTGCTTTCTGGGGTTTGGCTTACACGCCGCCTTTTCTTAAGGAAGTGTTTATCTTCTGCCAGTTTTCTACTTGTTTCCTTTACAAACAAAACCTCTGCTGAAGATCTCTTACTCCCACAGATCTCCTTTGGATTTTACCTAGGGGAAGGATGAATCCAGAAAGCAGAGACTGATGAGAATTCCTTCCCCCAAATCTGCTTCTAATTCAGAGGGCATGCTCCCCTTAATCCCTCATGTCTTTAAAAGTGTTGTTTGCAAAGTGCCGTTTTCTCTGATAATATGTCTTTTAACATCTGGTTTTATCCCCTGTAGTTACCCTTCTTCTATTTCACATCCTGGTTCTCTTAAAAACACATCCTAATCTCCAGGCAGATCCAAATGACAATTATTTACAGTTCTGGGTCTTTTTTTTTTGTAAGGTACTCACTTCTGTGTCTGTCTTCATATTGGGAGATACATCACTACACTGCAGGACAGTTTGGAGATCAAAGCAAGCACAGCTCCTGGATCTGTGCCCAGGCTAACCTGAGGAAAGGGGTAGGAGTACTGCCCTACCCACACATTCACTCCCTCAGTGCTACCCAACTGATTAGTAAATCATGACTTTAAATCTCAAAACTCTGGGTTTTTTGCCACTATGATATTTATTGATGCTCCCATTCATGCTGCTATTATTTTGTTACTATTTGAGCTTCTATCAATGTACTTGTTGTAGGATTCTCTCAGGAAACAGTTTAAAAAATTGTGTTACGGTGGTTCTTATCCTCTGGTACCAGAACACAAGCTAGGGGATGATATAGTTACCACTTGACCTCTTTTATCCCTGACATCTGACAGGAGAGGAATTCTTCTGTAGGAACTTCGGCATGTTCCTCCACAGCAAAATCACAAAACTTTTAATTTTTCTGAACACCCCTGCATATTTATTGTTTACTGAGCCTACAGACTCCAGCAAGCTCCTGCTTCCCATGTTTCACACAGGACTTGTTAGGGATTTTTTTTATGATTTCTCTAAGTTTCTCCAATTCTTCTGACCTTTCTTATTGCATTTTCCCCTATAAAATGCCTGGGTTTATAAGCCTGTCTACTTTCCTCATTTGTCAGGCTCCAGCTACTTGAAGAATGCCTTCTTACTTTTAGTATGTTCTACCTGCTGTTCAGCCACTTCAGCTTCTTTACTTTTGGTTGGTTGGTTGGTTTCAGGTTTTTGTTTATTTTCTCGAATCAAGGGATAATTTAGTCCAAATGTAGAACTTTTCCTATTGAGGCCTAAAACTTAATATCTGAGTTGCTGACAAGGCTTAGTTTAAGGATCTGATTTGGTTCCAAGCCTTCATGAACACAAAGCACCACACCTCCACCAGTACTTCACTGCCTTTATGTACACTGTGCTCCTTGGTCTTACAGTGCTCCTTGACCCTCCCTCTTCCCTCTCTGAGGCTCGCAAAGGCTCGTATGTCAACACCATGGCTTGATGTGAGATTTCTTGGGCAGAAACTACTGACCTACTGCTCTCGCCTCCTACTTGTCTGCAAATTACTTCAATGACACACTTTGCACCAACTGTTGACTACCATCCTTGATTGATCACTGCTGATTTCTGCCCTGACCTTTAATTTAAGGACATGGGTTAAGGGAATCTTAATTCACTTCTCAGGAAATGTATCATCTCAGAGCACATGTGGTTTCTGGAAGGAACTGGTTTAGACTCAAATCCTTAGACTAGTGAGATGTTTTTCTGTGTCCTTTTGGCTTAGTCCAGTTTCACAAAATTTGTGTCATAGTCCCTAGTGACGGCAGGGATAACTTCATCTTGTCCTGCATGCACGGCTTGTACAAATCACATCTTAGAAATCTTCCCCCATCTCCTCTTTAAATGAGAAAGGGGAAAAGAGCAGAGATCTTACCAGAGTGCTTAATTCTTATCAAAGACCACTACATACGCTTATATTCTCATACACCCACTGATAATAAACTTGTATCACACAGACAGATCTAAAAGAACACTATGAAGTGACATTTAGGCTGTGAAGCCTTAATTTAGGCACCACAATGATTAGAGTGTTTTAATATCATAATAACTGATAAATAGACTATGTGTCAGACATTTCATTCCCTTTTAATCAAAACTCCTAGTCTGCTAAATTAATCACCCCCTTGGGGTACAGTAGCAGATTTCCAATTTAGTCATAGAGCATCATTAATAATGAAAAGTTCTGGAGGCAAATTCTACTATTCATGTTCCTTTGTATGATCCTGAAGGTTTAAAGAGACAAGACAGAGAAGGTAGAAGACATCAACACCTTGCAATAATCCAATAAACAAATATCTTTTTTATGTCAATCTTCTAATAATTCTCCTCCTTGAATATTAAAGATATCACAAAAAAACCCAAAACAAAGCAAAAAAACCCCAAAACCAGAAAGCAAGTCAGAATAGTTTTAATCTTACCCAAAAGGTGTTACCAAAATCAAAGCTAAAATACATGAGGAATGGAGAGCAATGCTGCATTTTGAACAGGTCCTTTATTGTGGTGCTGTATACTCAGTCTCTCTAACTGGCTAACTTCAGAATAAAGCTGTTTCTGAGCAAGTATTCTTTATCTGGTATGTCTTGATTTTTATCAAAATCACTAAAAGAAAAAATCATTAAAGGCATATTTTCTTCTCTTTTGTCTAATTATAAAACACAGACTTGCACAGAGAATAAATTTCTGCCCCACCCACTAATGGATGTGCACCATTTTCTATTCAAGTGCCGTCTAACTACATTAAAAAAATTGTGACATATTAGATGATAGCAGTATCCGGGGAGAATGAGTGGCATTGACTATGCTGAGCTAATGGCAACACTAATTTTTTTGGGTTTTTAGGGAAGCACTTTCCCTTGCCATACATGCATCTTCTGATTTATGCAGAACTTCAGGCTGACTCTGAGCATTTTCAGGGCACAGGTAAAGCTACATTTCAAAGTCTCCATTAATTTCTTCCTATCTCTTACATGCAGGAGTGGCACAAGAACTTGGGATAAGTTGATGCAACCATCCTTTGCCATTCCCACAGTGCCACACTTTTCTTTCAGCATTTCTGACAGAATAAACACAGGGAGAGTAGAGCTTTGGGTAGCCACCAGCTACTCTAGATTTAAAAGCTGACAGTCTCCAAACACTTCGTTGCTTGCAGCATATATTGTGCTATCACATTTAGTACCAAAAAAAATAATGCATATTCACACCTTGCTTGTGCTTGGATGTCAACCCAAGTAAACATATTGCTGACTCAGACATGGCTACAGCTGTTATCCCAACAAGTATCTCCACACACCTGTATCTGTATCTCAGTCGTCTGTGGTGAGATCGTTTAATCCTAAGGCTCTGCTCGACTTTTTGCCCCACGGGGAGCAAGCAGACCTGTGCTACCTAAGCAGGAGGGCTCTACCTACAGGAAAAAATTGCTGATTAGAAGATTTCTTTCTGTTCCTGGGGCTTGGGGGAGTTTCTCCAGGTTCATGAAGCTTTCCAATAAAACCCTCCTGCAAATCACTCTGGTGTACTGACACAGAGTGATATTGCTCCTGTCCCTCCTCCACTGGGAGACCCATAAAAGTCCAAGGCCAGAGACTGCTGCTGAACCAACAAGCAGGAAGGATTTACAGCTGACAGTAACATCTGACCTCATCAAACTCCACTCTGGGCCATTTATCACTTCTCCGTATGAAAGCAAAAGCATTAGGATTGAGAAGGGATCAGTGGAGACAGAAGGAAGGGAGAGGGAATCACAGTCACTTTAGCTCTACTAAAAGTTATAGAAAAACCACCAGCAATACAGAGACGTGTCTAAATGCCCTTGAAAACCAGTGTCTCAGGAAAAAAACCCTAGGCATTAAGTGAAATGGATTTAAAACAAATGCTGAAATGTACCAAATAGCTGAGCAACCCCTTGTCTCTAAAGCTACACAGCAAAGAAGTGAGTGACAAAAAGTGAGACCATGTGCCATAGCAGGCAAGAGCATGGGAAAAAGATGGTCAAAAAGCCTTTCTGTTGAGTGTCACAGGTAAGTTGACCAATGTGCCTTTGTCCTGGGATGCAGAGTAGGCAGAGCCTCGCATGTGGACCCAGTACAGGAAAGCCTGTCTGCGCTTTGTCTCAGTCTGCACTTTGTCTCAGTCTCATTGTCATCATGGTGGTAAGGACCCAGCAGAGACCCCAGGGAAGAGTCTTTGAATTCTGGTGTTTCAGCATCTGCCCTGCTAGCACATAACACACCCAGACAGCATATATGCAGCCAGGGTGGCTGGCTGTGCCTGGGCAGGAAACAACTGAGTGCCTGCACTGGACAGACCACAGACTGGTGAAAGAAATAAATTGCACAGGAAAACCAGCAGAAAAGGGAAATACAGTAGAACTGTGTCATGCAAGAAGCATAGAACAGAAAGATCTTAAAGGAACAGCTTGGAGGAAGTCAATCAGTCTGATCACCTGAGCCTTTTACTCAAATAAATGTTTCTCCAGAGGAACGTATCTTGACATTTGCCCCATCTGTGATGCCCACAGCTCAGCTTCTCTTCCTCTGCTGTGTATTCTTGAAAAGCATATATAAAGAGAGCTAAGGAAAGGTTCTTTAAGGGTAACAGCAGAAAATCTCTGTTCAGGGAGCAATAAACAGAGAGCAAAGACTTAATTAAAAAAAAACTCATAATTTTTTTTTCAGTCCCTCCATCCAAATTTCAAGCCCTCCCATTGATGCATTTAGAGAGGTACCTAAGAAGTAAGGCACTCCAATCCTCTACTGGCTTCTAAAAAGCTCAGGTTTGTGTTTTATCAGAACAATGTGAACCTGAGATGCACCTTCATTTTGCCCGAAGGTAACTGCTGAGAAGAGGATTGCAGGAGCCCTTGCCAGCCCTCTGAACCATACGTATCAGCTTAATTAAGGCAGCTGGGACTCCAGTGGCCATTTACACTATCAGAAGATAGAGGTGTTCTGCACCATAGCCACCCTGATCTCATCCTAGCATCAATTTCTGACAAACCAATGTTGAATGTTAAGGTACAAACCTCTTGATGTTAACAGTGAAATCACAAGTTCTCAAGGAATCCCAAAGGGCTGAGGATGGACAACATAATTTCTATTTCACAGCTAATTCACTCAGTGCCATATGTAAATAAAAAATACTGACATAACGCAGTAAATTCATAATAATAGGGAGGAAAAATGTAAAGACTATGGTTTAAGAGAGACAGCATGGAAATGAAAAACTATGTACAAGTAAGGCAAATACAAATAATCAAGAACAAAGAGAATTCCCCCAAAAAAAACACTCACAGAAAGTTATTGGTTAGGAAAGAAACATATGTTAATAAATTGTTCTCAAAGAGAATTTCAACATCTGCAGATGGAAATTTAACAGAAGCTCAAGGATTAAGGATTGTACTAGAGCTACCAGATACCTCTTTTATTGTCTCAAATTTTACATTGCTAGCAGATGTCCTTTAAAAGTCTTATTTTACCTTAATAAGGCATAATATATATGGGGCACTGAGGCACTGGAGCTATTTCTGCTCACTTTCTGCAGAGAAAACCTAACACATTTCTTGCAACCCAAATATTTTCTGTGTCTGTTACTTCTCAGTAACCCAAAAAACTCAGTTGACTTAGGCTTTGGCTACTCATATTCACCAAACTACTACTTATGACTTTTATCTATTCAGTCACTGGCCTAAGACACAAAATGCTTTTCAGC
This sequence comes from Pardalotus punctatus, assembly GCA_013400915.1. Lineage (NCBI taxonomy): Eukaryota > Metazoa > Chordata > Aves > Passeriformes > Pardalotidae > Pardalotus > Pardalotus punctatus. The sequence goes on from VZTX01011451.1 coordinate 126,035, forward strand.
AGTTTCTTTAAAATAAAGGATCAGTTACGAATGAAAAAGTGTTTTATTTTTCTTTGAGAAAATTTTATTAGGGTTATGCAAAGCAAATTTATTCTTAGAAAAATTGTCTCTAAAACTGAAAGCTGTCTAGTCAGGAACAGTACTCTGAGATGCCCAGTTTGTGTTTCTCATATGCTGATTCTCCCTCATAGATCTGGAGAGCCCATGTCCTCAATGACCCAGCATAGCCCTGTTTCTGAGGGAGAAAAACCCATTGCAATGCAGGGTCTGAGGATGGTGCAAGCACAGCAAACATAGCCTGTCTTCTTGAGACCAACTTAGATTACAAAGAATGAGACTGAGACTTCAGAGCTGCAGCTTCCAAAAAGAGCCATCATTAAAAAAAGTTTGTATGTCCCCCTCACCCCACCACCCAAAACCCCACTGTCAACAAAAAAAAACCAACAAAAACTGCAACACCCCCCTCCAAGATTTCTGGAAAAAAAACCCCACTCCTTCCCTAAAATAAATTATTTACTTAAGGGAAAAAAAAAAAAAAGGAAAAAAGAAAATAAAAGTAAAAAGAAGGTATTTTCCATCAAAAGTCAGCACAGGCTGACTTTTCAGTAATCCTAGCACCAGACAAATTACAACATTCCTCACTACAGCTTTCCAACCCAGTAATCCTACAAAGAACTGTGCAATCAGAATTTTAAATGCCCTGGGAACTGAGTTAATACCAGATGGTATCCAGCTATATTCATCATTATAATTTCCTAATATTATATTAACATTTACTAGTGTAGCACTTGAATCATATACCATGACACTGCTAAAATGTATGTCCTGAACTCAGTATCATGTAGAACGGTTTCCCCTCTCTCTCCTTAGCTGTTATTATTTCTTCAAGTTTTAATAATCTTGATCTTTTAACATTTTATGGCCTTATGAAAATGCAGACGTCCACATATAATATTATTTTGTCTTTTTAGTTACAATGACAGAATTAGATCAATCTATAGGTGCTTCTGCCTTTTCAATAGATTTCATGTTTTTAATACTAACAAGATGAAAGTGTTGCTTTCTTTCAGACAAAGTAAAATAGGATGCACGAATAGAGTGTGCGTTTTCTGCATGGGGCAATTATCAGAGCTGTCAATTTCCTGATGTTGTTCTTCCCAATACAGCATTGGAAAAGTGCTGGAAATCTCCAATGGCATGACTCTCTCTTCTCCACATGCAAGTTTATGGAACTTAAGGTAAATACTTCTTATCCCAACTTCACATCAAGGCTAATTCACTGAGTTACACTTGGCTGAAAGGAGTTACAGTGATAAAACTCTTTTTACACAGGAATTTGGTTTTTTCTTAATAGTATCATGTTTTCAAATTTCTTTGGTGAACATTTTCCTTAGAACAGGTCTACAAATTTTTTTTTAGCATTTGGCTTTGTTTGCAGAGAAAAAACATTTTTGTCTCCTACTCTTCCCACCTTGTGCCTGTGGTGTGTGGATATAATCGATTCAAAGCTTGAAGAGCTGACTTAATCCCTGCTCTCCCAAGAAATGAGCCCTTTTCCAAAGCAGAAAAAGAGTCAGCTCACCAAGCAGCATTTTCTTGGCTTTCAAATCACTAGCACAGTATTTTGAACAGTTAAACTGCTTCCTTTTCACTGTGGTATGAAAGAGCTTGTGAATAAACACTATATAAGGCACACACTCATTTACGCTGTAAGAGATATCCAACATCTGTAGCGCAAGGCATACCCATTTCCCTGTACATACATGGGAAATCTTCCATATAATCTCTTCCAACAATATCGGTTTATTGTCACTATCAAAGAAGCAATACTTACCATTTTCAACTTGAAATTACACTCTTTAGTAGTAGTCCCTGTGAACACACAATACTTAGTGCCCCACTCTTTGCCCTCCCACTTTGTTTACTCCAGGCATGCTGCTCTTGCTCAGCAACCTGCTCAGTCAGTGGTCTTGTACTGAATGTGCATTATGTTAAGTCACTTCTTCATGTAATTCCTCATTTATCTGCATACCAAGACTATCCAAATCTACCATCTACATCAGAAAACACTTTGAAACAATTACTTAATGTAGTGCTCCAGGACATAAGTTGTTCATTTACGGCTCAGCAGAAGACTTACTGTAGATGATAAAGAGAATACATGATCATCATTGCTATCTCTTTACAGCACAGGTCGTAATCCTCCCACTGGTATTTCTGGTTCTGCCCACTGCTGGAAACCGGCTGGGCTTTAGGTTTGATCCAATCTGGCAGTTCTTGGGAGTCTGTGTATTTGGATAAACTGTGACCCAGCCCAGTTAGAGCATAACAGGGTTTGTATTCTCATTAGAAATACCATTGTTCCTCCTTCAATTATCCTTCTATCCTTTGACTTTCTTATTCCCAGCATGAAACTAAGAGGTACGTAAGTGATACCACTGTGCACAAAAATGGCACATGAAGCAAATGCGGTCTCTGCCAGCCTGATAACCCACTGGTCAGCTCCTCTGCTGGGCTACACTGCTGGGCTGCTTGGGATAGCAATTTACTTGGGGGATGGTGTGACTCCATAATGCTGTCTCTGAAAGAAGATACATAATTTAACTCTACAAAGATGATTTCAGGGCCGGATGACACTCCTGTGACCACCCAGTCTGATGTCTTACAGATCATTTCACTTGGGGACTCAGATTGTGGGGAGGCAATGCACAGAAGATGGCTTTGAAATCATGTAGCAGTTTCTAAAACAACATTCTCAAAACCACCATTAATTAAAAAGAAAATTGAAAAAAGAGCATGACATCAATTTTTTCTCTGAAATGGGGTTATCAATAATGCATTATTTGTTTTAAGAGAATGGATGCAATAGTACACAGGTAAATGGCCACAATAATTTACTGCGCTTCCTTATTGCAAAGCAGGCTAAATCTACTTTTGAAGATTTTTTTTTTCCTGCAAACATCTTTGCTGTTGCACCTACTATGCATTAACTTGAGAAGTTCAGCTCAATCTCCCATGACATAAGGAAGTGAGTAGCCTAACCCTAGCCCCTGACGACAGCTTGGCACTGCGCCACAGGGGCTCACCGCCACAGCGGCTCACGGCCACAGCGGCTCACGGCCACAGCGGCTCACGGCCACAGCGGCTCACCGCCACAGCGGCTCACGGCCACAGCGGCTCACGGCCACAGGTGGCACACATCGAAGAAGTGCGGAGTTGCCAACGCAGGCAGCTGTTAGGCCCTGCAGGATTGCAGCGGGGTCGCGACAGGAACTCCGCGCAGGCTTCCAGGCTGTGACCGTGGGCTGACGTGCTGCTCCGCCCTTGAGCCCCCCGGGCCTTCAAGCGCCCGCCCCTGAGCTGGGCCTGCCGGTGGCGTGGCCAGTCCGGGCCCAGGTGTGCCCAGGTGTGCCCCGGCGCCACTCGCAGGGCCCGGCGCGGACAGCTCAGCCCGGCCTTGGGCAGCTCGAGGGCACCGCAGGTCGCTGGAGGCCTCACCTTCAGCAAAGGCCGGTGGGCCCCTTCCAGCAGGCCCCGGCATTGCCGCTGCAAGATGTTTGGAGGCCTGCTGCATCCAGTCTCTGACAGCACCCTGCCGTGATGCCCTTGCAGTGTCTTGTACTTGGCAAACAATAAAACATTACAGTTCGGTGAAAATTAGAAGAAAAGAAAACTTGATGGAAGCTGGTAGCAGACTTGCCCTGTCAAGGGTAACAAATTCTGAATCAAGCTCCTGCACCCTGAGTCTGTCTGAAGAATTCCAGGTATCTCCTTCAATAGAGCAAGTTTTTTTTTTTCTATTTATTTTGCTGTCTTTCACTGGCATAAAAACCCCCCACCCCTGGCACTAATTTGGCTGGAGGACAACAGAAGAACCAGCTGGATAACCTACTCTTGATGACGGTCACTGATACACCAGACCACGGTTTCAGTCCCTATTCTCCTGCACACCTGGTGAGTAACTCGAAGAGATCAGATAAGAGTAGAGGGGTTAATTAAGAAGTAGTAATTTGTATTATATACCAGCATGATCCACAGTCCATTAAAATCAATGGAAAGGATCCCTGTAGTTAATTCAAATTAATTAAGCCAACTCTGACTCATGCGTGTGGTACGCAGCAAACTGTAAACCAGAAACAGAGTTGTATTTTGCATCACTTCATGTGAGAAGTTAAAAAGCCTGTATGGTCAAGTACATGCTACATGTTCTTAGAGTCATGTGTCCCTTTGCATGCTAAATTTCATCTGAAATCCCCCAAGCAAATTAACATAAACCACTGTCTTTTGCCAATCAATTAAAAATATACATGCCTCTTTTCTTTTAGAGATGAACACACTTCACTGAAAAAAATTCTCATCAAATAATGCTTGTAGTAACAGGAATAGGAAAGCAGAACTTAAACTTGCCACTTTGAAAAAATATTCTTTGAATGTGCTATTTCAAAATAGCACAGCAGTATCTAAACATAAAGCAGCCACAAGCACGAATAGTGGGGCTCAAAATGTGCTTTCCCTGCTAACCAAGGAATTCTGATCTGTACACTAAATTGTTGGAATGATGCTTATAATTCATAATCAAGTGATGAGAACTAATAGCATCATGCTGAGTCTTGCTCTCAGTGAGGGCTCTCAGTCTGCTCCTCTTCCACAGCAGAGTTGCTCTGATCACAGTTACTCCTACTGCCCATCCCCTTCCCTTTAAAACCTCCAAGTCCTTCCACCCTAGGTGATCAAAACTTTATTATCCACCAAAAAGATTGCTACTGAAGAGAATACAAACTATACTGTTGCACCCTATGAAATGGTGCATGAAATGAAAACTTCTAGTTCAGAACTGCTGAGGGAAGACTTCTTTAAGTGTGGGCACTGTTTGGGATTATCCACCAGATTTCCCAGCCTGTCAGAGATATGATGTGTACTAGACTGGGAACAAGCCATGGATGCCATGACTGTCGAACCCAGCAGTCCTGCATCACCCTTTTAACTCAGTGTTAATATCTATAAATTGGTAAATAGATTTTCCAAAGTATCGAGCAACTTAACAACTTAAAGAGGTTTAAACAACTTAAGGAGTTTTATCTTTAAACATCCAGAGCTTGCAGCTGAAATTAACTCTCAAGAGGAAGACAGACACAATACAAAGGATCTAGATATTTGCTAAAATCAAAAGTGATCAGTTGAAAAAACAGTTTTCATTAACTTACTCTTGTAAACAAAATTCCATCAAAACTGGCTCAGCACCCTGCTTTTTGTCAGGCTGACTACTACAGAAACCAGAATTTTCTGTATATGCAGCTTTTTAGTGCTCCTCTCCCAGGACCTGGAAATTTAAAGTCTCTGGGAGTTTCTAGAGGTCTGTGCAGTTCATAAACATACTACACCTCTATAAACCCTATGTCTTTTAAAGGAGATTTTAGAAGCAAGCTTCATTTTTGTATTTTTTTTTCCTTTAACAAATACCCCACAGTGAGAAAAACACTATGGAAGCTTTACATCCAAATCAATGAGCAGTTATTACCTCCCCAAGGTCATTCGAACAGTTTTATTATCAGTGACACAGGAGCAAATGTTGCAAAAGCAATGTGGCTGAAGCACCTAGATATTACGCTTCTGTGCGTGGTCTGAAGCCAATTTACTTTGGATATTGTGCCAGTAATAGTTCTGATAATACATTTTAAGACCAGACTCGGGTCATGTCACATCCATGGATTATGTATGGAACTGTCAAAATTTCCAGAAAGCCTTCTGCTGCTTTGTGTGCGCATCTGTGTGCTGGTAGCCAAGTCTGCAATATTATTTATAATTATAAAGCGCCAACAAGTATAAACATGGGAAAACATTTAGGATTTAGTCTTGCACGCATTGAATAACAACATACATTGACTTCTAGCTGATCAGGACAGACCTTAAAACTATGTACATCTTGAAAAGCATAAAAAAGGGAAAGCAAAAATAAAAGGAAGTGTGTATAATCCGGTACATACAGAGACAATGCAAGGTTCCTCCTATCTAAGAGTGTATTTCCAATGAAAATCACTGAGGTCATGACAAAATTTTTTTACTGCAGATCACAAAATAGTACCCTGCATGCTAATGTATGGCTTTCCAGCCGTAGCCTGGCAGTTCCTTCTGTGGATGATGTGTTCTGCTGTCTCACTCATATGTATGTGCACACAGGCAGTGCTTGGGCTTGCAAATGCACCAGCCCAAAGCTTGACATAGGTTTCTTTTGAGAGGCATGCCCAAAGCAGGTGGAAATACATTCAAGAGCACTACAAGCAGTTTTATGGGGAAACATGCTGCTGGAGTTAAGCTGGGTTTATCTCTGCTGTTAAAGGCAGTAGGGGCTGTTTTGCTTCTCAGCAAGTAGCAGTGATGTCTGAGTCATAGAGGGGAGACCCTGCTCTGGGAAAAGCTGAAAAACACTGGGATTTTCTCCCAGCCCTTGCCTCCATATAACTTTCTCTATACACCACTTTCTCCAAAGAACTTTGTTATGTTTCTCCAGCTGTGCTCTAGTGCCTATAAAGGCAGGAAGCAACTAGGAAGGTGTTTTTAGTACGCAGAAAAACATAAGCTTTGACAACTCTTGTCTTGAAAAACAATAGCTCCCTTCCTTTGCAAATTAATTTTAATAACTGTGGCTAGTTTGCTGTGAGTTGAGTAGTTTTGCATGAACACACGCAATTAAATTAATATGCAAATGTTCCCATTCCTCTGAGAATACTGAAGCATTCTTTACAGCGTGTGAGACAAGGAGAAGGAAAAGAAAAAAATAGCAGGCCCCAAAAGAGTCTTGTTTAGGAGGATGGGATGTCTTTTCTTTGACTAAGTCACTGAAAGGGGATTCAAGCCTGACTGAAACAATGCTTGTTGACGAACCAGAAATAAAGGAGGAAGAGGAGTCTTTAGAGATAAAGGAAAGAGGAAAAGACTGGAGCATCCCGAGTTGTTATAAACTGACCTCAGTGAGTCTAAATCTTCACAAAGGTGGCATTTACTATGTTGGGCCTCACAAAGGTTCCCATTCTTCCCCTGCCTGTTGGCACCCCCTCCTTCTCCAGCCATGTTTGAGCAAGGGCCCCAGACAATTAGCACAGACCCTGGCTCTTCACCCTTTGGCTGTCAATCACCTTCCCAAGCAGATGGCAGCAGAACAAGAAAAGATGGTTTCCAAGCGGCTTTGCCCTTCGGCTCATCTCTATGCACCAGGGCCCCTGGGAATGGCAGCCTGGCAGGGAGGGTGTGGGACTCCCTGACAGCTGACACCTCTGCTGCCGGGGCAGCGCTGCATCCAGGCACGGCTTTTTGTGCAGCTGGAGCATGAGAGTGGGAGCATGGACAGGCTTCCCAGGAGTCTCCATCCTCAGCCACAAAAGACCCTGTGGAAGCTGAGGGGCCAGAACAACTCAAGAGTCACTAAAAGTTATTATGGAAAAAGCAACCCTTTCACTTGGGCTTGCGGGTTTTGTAGACTTGGACAAAAACAACTGCTATCCAGACAGCAGCTATATCACAGGAGAGAGTGCCTGTGTGACAGAAAGACAGATTAGAAAAGACTGGGAACGTGGAGGCAAATAGATATATATGTGGATCACCAGGGAAGGGAGGGAAAGAGATAGGACACAAAGGTGTCCCTGAACTGCTGCTGTTCTCAGCACAGAGCCTGTCTCTAATCTCTTGTACCAGATTTAAGGGAATGAAGACCACAGGTTACACTGCAGTGGGAACCGGTGTGAAGCAAGGCCAGGGGACCAGGAAGGGGGATGCACCTCCCTCTCCCACAGGCCTATCCCAGCCTGGGAACAGAAGAGAGGGAAGGATTGTGGGATGTAAAAATTCATGAGCGGCAGTGCAAATACGGCCTGGTAGGCAGGGAAGCACTTCACCCTTATGTGAACAGCAATGGAAAAGCAAGTAAAGGAGGAAGAAAAGCCTGTTTTGAGATAGGATGAGCCAGTATAAGTCTGAGATTGGCTGGGAATAGCATGGCTCTGATCTGGAACTACAAACCCTCTACAGATGACTGTTCAGCAAGTCCCAAAGGATAAATGGGGTAATTCTGCTCACCCTTCTTGGCCATGAAGGAAAACAAAGGGGATGGAAAGGCCTCATATTCAAATGCCTGGCATTTTCTCCTTACATCCTTGGCTTGCACAAGATTTGGAAGATCAGTGATCTGAAACAGTGATCAGTGACAAGAAGGGAGAAAGCAGGGCTACATGCCCTTCACCCACCCAGCACAGCTCGGGCAGCATGACCCAAGGAGGATAACATGCAGGGTAATTGCCACTCACAAGCAGCCATGACAATTTAGCACATTGTCACTTTGTCTGTTTATTTTTCACACTGTCCTTTCAGGCATGAGAGTGCTGTGAAGGAAGGGAACTTAAATTCATCCAGAAGAATCTGACAGTCTAGGTTATTAGTTGCAGAAGCAAGTGTTTTTCTAGGAACTGTACCCATTTCTTAAAATCTCGTAAACATAATTACAGGGAGAGTATACAATTTATAAATGCCCTCTTCTTCTGTTGATGTGAACCTGCTGTCCCTCATTCCAAGGAGTCCAACACATCTGAGAATGAACATAAAAAGCTTCCCTCTCCCCCAGAAATTCTGCAGCTGGTTAAAGCCTACTTGAGATTTTGATAAGAAGGATCCAATTTGGTTTTTATTTACCTTCTGGTTTTAAGTAGTTAAGAAACAAATTGGTATGCAGCTTTGCCAGCAAAAAAAATTAAATCGTTACATAAATTAATCAACAGAAAAGTGAACAAAAATAAACAAACAAATCCCTTTAAAAGAAAAAAAATCCTGACACTTCCAAAATCTCCTGTTCCCAAGAGCTGGCATAGTAACAAGTGCATCAGACTCTGCCATGCTCTGAGAAACAGTAGCAAAATTTATTAAGACTTTATGCATTGTTTTTGCCTTTCTGCTGTTATTACTGAGTCCATTCTACATTTCTCCTTCCTTGCTGTGCACACATTGTCTGCTAGTAAGTACCAGGTAAACAGGACAAGGGTATCATTATTTGTAGCCACAGACTAAGGCTGCAGCATGTACAAATTAAAAAGGTAAAGACAGTCTATGCACTAGAAGGATAAGACATCAAAGAAGAGGTGGTTAAGGAAACCTGCAAAACAGTGAAACCATTCCTTGGCCTTGGGGGTCTAGGTTTTGATGGCAGAGGTGATGCCCTTAATTTTAATCTCCTTGGGGAACACAAAGGGAAGAAGGATTTATGACACAAATAAAGAAGTTACTATGAATTAAATGTCTCTCTGACCTACAATGAAAAATGCCTGGCCCGGAGTTTATTGTGTTTTTGTTTAACCTCCTCACACAAGGATACGGGAAGGAACAGGAGAAGCCTCAGCCAACACCTCCATACAGGCAGCAGTGGGCAAACGGAGGCCACTAACATGAGCTCAGCTCTTATTTTGAGTGGGCTTTGGAGTTCCAAAGGGATCTGCAGGCACAGACACAAGTTTTTTTAATATGGATATACAGGTACTAACAATATTACTTCATGGGCATGGAGGTCCCTGCTGTCCAAGACCAAATATTCTACCAAACCACTGAGAGTAAAGTTAATTGCTGGGAAATACACTATTTTCTTCCTCTTCTCAAAATCTACTTTCTGGGGAGCTTTGGCCCAAGAGCTGAAAACCAAGAATGTAATTTAAGTATAACCCCCTTTGTTGAGGATGAATTGCCTGGAGATGCAACAGAGGTACAGCTTTCAGAGGTGCTCTGTCTTCTCACACAAACATGTAAAACACAAGCTATGGTGTAGGCTCTGCTCCCCAGTTGTATATCAGATCTAGTAACTCACTACTTCATGTGTTTACAGTTAGCCACATGCTTAAGTGCTCAGTGAACTAAGGCAGCAGCTCCTGCTATTATTTAAATAAGTTTTAAATATATTTCAGCCTGTTTGCTCCCTTTTATGATCACTGACTGTTTTTCACTGGATACCCTTTAATTTTACATGGCTGTGTCTGTTCATCAATCACCTGCTGAGGAGCAGTTAGTCAGTTTGAGAAGCTTTAGACCTTTGTAATTCACCCTGTTACTGAGCAGTATTTATTTTTCTGTTCTGAAAGTGTGAATATCTTAGAAATTAAAAGCTGTGGCCTGAGTGTGGTGATTTTACAGAGAAATAAAACCTGCAATAACAGATGAACTGAGATATTCCTAGAATGACTTTCTAAAAGCAAATGCTTCCTGTGAGGGCACTGGTAACAGTCTGTAGTGGATAAAAGCACATCACTATTACACAAAGCTGTAGCTACTTATGACAGATCTCAAAGAGCAGGTGAGGATGAAGTCAATTGATTCAGAGCTGTTTGCATCTATATAACCTCCAGGTACTGAAATCTTGACTTCACACTGGCCTGGGGAAGCTGCTCATTCATCTTTATGAATGAAATAAGCAGCAAGACAGTGATACAGTGAGAAAGGACAGATGGGTAAAGCATAACCATAGCAGTGTGGCACAGCAAAGAATGTGATAAAGGTACTACACAGGGAATAATCAAGGTTAGGTTAATTCAGCAGCATGGGGGATTTAGACTTGAATTTTCAGAATCCTAGGTGATTTAAACACAAATCTGCTGTGTCTGAAGGGGAAGTGGGATCTGCTTGATAGTTCAGTCTTCTGGATTTCTTACAAAATGTCCTTTCACAACAGGTAGAGGCAACAAAAAGACAGCTAAATTACTAATATGTCAGAATCTCTTTGTACTCATTGTCTGACACTCAGAAAACGGAAAATGCCAAAAAACTCACAATGCTTGAGCCATAACACTTGTGAGAAGAGACAGTCAGTGTGCTTGGGAGCTTGCATAGCAAAGGGTATAAATACAAAATTACAGAAAGGCGATGGGCATTGTACGGTCTTGGTCATAACAGGAGCAAGGAAAAAAAAATTGCTCTTCATTTTCCTTGACAATGCTGGCCTCAACCACACCAAATCAGGTATCAGCCAGCTTCCAGGCCTCTCACACCCAGCCCCGTGCCTTGGCCAGGCCTCTGCCTGCATGATTTCTTCCTCACACAGCGAGGGTGTCCAGGCAGAGATAGCACAGACCAGGGCAAGGCAGCAAAGCATTCAGCAGTAACAAGCATGGCTCAGTGTCAGTTCCTCAAACAGCAGCATCAAGGATGGTGATGCTGGAGACCTGCTCTGCCATAGCTCCACCACTCTCATCTGGATGAAGATGCAGATCCCTATGCAAGCCTGATGATACAAGTTATTGTCTTGTATTGGCCTGCATTAGCCCTCTTGCCATGTGCATCTTACTTCATTTGTCTGTTTGCGAGCTCTCCATCACCATCTCCAGCAATCATTCCTAAAATAAACTGAACCTAAAGACTTCCTGTGATGAGGACACATTGTGTAGGTCCTGCACACACAGACCTGAGCAACCTCATTTCATGCCAGGAGGAGAGACAGAAAGTCTCGGTCTGTACTCACAGTGACTGACTATGAACAGCTCTACAACAAAGGATTTCAACCGTCTTTGAAGAGCAATATTGGTTTAATGCATGGAAGAAGGTCAGCATTGGGAAGATGAGAGCAGTGGCATCGCCATGACTCAGCTAGGAAAGGCATATTTGGATTTTAATAGTAAAGGAGAGTTCTTTGGTTAACCAGCAATCAAGGACAGCCAACAAAAATACTAACATTTCAGGTTGGGATTTTTTCCCTCACAATATACAAAGTTAGAAACAATTGTTGGAATTAAAATCATTCAGTGACAACTGTGTAGAAATCATGCAAATCTTTCATGAGCAGCGGGGAGCAAAATCGTGATAAAACATGCAAAGTCCTCTTTGAAAAGGCTTTTTGGCATTTTATGAAACAAAGACTGTTCGGTTGTTCTACAGTAGAGACTATTTCTTACAGAAAGACTTCAGTTTTTCAAGGCAATTTTGAACTTCCCATTTCAGACACATGATAAGCAAGGCAACTTGAGATGCACTTTAAAATATATGTATCTGACTGCAACTCCAGCCAGTGCTGCCTATAGCAATAAAATCATGGTCCTCAAAAAAACCACAATTTTCTAATGTGCTCAAAAATACCCAAACTAGGCTCTGATTTCCAGCCTCCCCCTGAGGGATCCATAAATGTCCAGCTGTGCTATCACACACCTCCAGGGCTGCCCTCCTAAGGAGAAATCTAGGTCCTGTCATTTTTGCCTTTCCCTAAACTCCAGCAGCGTCCATGAGAAGAAGCCAGCAGGGGCTGCCCTGCTGCCTAAGCACCCAAAGTACTTGAACTCTTGCAGGCAAAAGCAAACCCTATCTGGTCCCTGAGAACGTGACAGGGAAGTAAAAGACCGAAATCCTGCTCTCTTCGAGCAATTTTGATGTGAGATGAAGTTGTTGATGTTATTAGCACAATGTATCACGCGTATCAGAGTAAGACAGGAGACAAGCCAAAAGGAAGAAGACTGATTTATAATCTAAGCAAAAAAACCTGTCTGTTTTCACCAACTCAATACTCCCAAAGTTCTCATGGTGGAGGTTAGAGAATGTCCGTATCAGGAAACTGCTGGCGTGCTGCTCAACCAGGTGGAGCCAGGCAGCAAATCAGATCTCCTGAGAGCAGCATGAGCCCCAGGTAATCACAAGAAATCTTTTTGATTGCCCATTCTCACATTTGGGAACAAAACAGGATCTTTAACCCAACAGTAAGATCTGGCAGAGCAGAAACCCTCAAAGCAGAAAATGCATCATTCCCTTCTCCCTGAGTGGGGATCCATAGCAATGTTTGAAGGGAACACACCCTTGCTCTTATCTGGGGAATGCCTAGCACAGTCTTTAGCTCTCTCTGTATCAGACAGTCCAGCTGCTACATGAGCCAGGCTCCATTTCAACGTAAGAGCAGCTCTTCTGGAAATGATAGATTGCCTTGATTTAAACACCGCTGTTCCAAGGTGCAATAAGCTTTACGTTGAAAGCATTTAATGCTAAAATTACAGTGAATATTCAGGGCACTGCTGTGAATTATGGCAAAATAATATTTGATACATTGCAAAAATAAATCCATGAGTGCATGCTTTCCTTCTAAATTTTTTTTTAATAAGGAATTTGCACACTTAAATATATAATCTATGTGCGTATGTCTAAACAATACCTTTCTGGATGTGGTCATACATATGTACATATATAAACCTCACATATATTGAGACATACAGGGCTATAGATTTACTTGTGTTATGGGGCATTTATATCTGCATGGAATTTCTATGTATTATTCAGCTAAATTCACACACCTAGTCCTGTTGCTCTGTATTTGTACAGAAGCAAATGGAAAAAACAGGCAGAAATAGTGGCTGCAAATAAAAACTCTCTGTGTGGTAAAGGGATTACATTGCTGAAGCAGGAATAGGTACCTTTTTTAAAAATATAAACAGGGTAGGTCTTAGAAAAACTGTTTATATTATAGCAAAATTATGTTTTCCAAAGCAAGTTTCAATTCCAAGTGCCCCTTATTAGATTCAATTGGCTGCTACATAAGAAATCACCATGATCAATCTTTTAGTTAATCTCCATCGTCCTTCAGGCATCACAGTGACATGGCTGGGACATGCCAGCAGTCACAGATGCTTCATTAAGTAGCTAATCGGCAATAGCTGTAGGGGTAATTCAACATTTTCCAAAGAGTTCAAATAGCACTTTAGGGTAAAATGTGCCCCTCCACTGATATCTTTCTGGGTTGTTGTGATCAATGCATAATTAGGATCCACCATCTCTCTTCCAAATAACAATAATAATAATATATTGGAGGCTTCTGAATGCCAGTGGGTATCTGACACATCAAACCCATATTTTAACAGTAGATATATGGGTTTTACAGCCTGGACCGGTGGAATTTAGAAAGAGTGCTCTGTCATGTATTCGAGAGAATTTTCTGTACTGAAAGCCCCACAGTGAATACGGTCTGTGTAAATAGTTGCCTGCTAGTATGTAAAAGCAAACATGGATTTACTGAGCAAACTAAAAGTAGCCATGCTATAATGTGCTTGGCTCAAATCAAATGCTCGTCTAGGGGAGAATCCCTTTACTAATAGCAGCATAGCTCTTTAGCATCTAGAGAGCACTCGGACAGTTCTGCCTGCAAAAAGCATCACTGACACCTACCAGAGGTAGGGCACGCTTCAGCCAGCCACACATGCACAATGGTCTGAGTGGCACCAACAGTGCCACCAGGTACCCTGTTCTCTCCTCTTGCCCAAGTTGTCAGTGAAGCTGGTCAACCACTTACCGCACCATGAAACAGCACACAGTTTGCAAAACAGCCCTGATATCTCAGAAAACACTTATCTAGGTACTAGCCTGTATTTCAGAAGTAACTTTCAAACCGTAAGGTGCATTGCCACTACTCGCTGTCCACTAGACACAGTCACTGGAGTACTTAATGACATAACTAATATTCAAGGAATGGTGTGTAAGAGCTCTGGTCTTGGACCACCCTGTGGTCAATGCACAGAGTCCTCAGAAGATACTGGTGTCACACACTCATTTCCAAACCTCACGTCGATTTCTGCAATGACTCAGCAAAGGCAGCACTGAGTTTCTTCAAGTATGTACGTGTGAAGGGTGGGAGCAATACTTTGTGCTCTAAATCCAAGAAGATTTTGGCCTTGCTAGCTGTTTTCTTTAAATTGGTGCTCACCTGACTCTCAGAACATTTGAAAATGAGAGCTCTCTGAAGAGACACTGAAATGAATCCAGTGTTTCTATTTGTCAAAGCTTTCAGTCAAAATTAATGACATGCCAAAGATGTCATGCTGGCCAAGTTGAGTGGCACTCACGGGCCACCGCAGATAGCAGCGCTGGTGTAAGCATCAGCAGCCAAGCAGAAAGAGGACAGCGTTCAGCCCTCTTGCAACATGTGGCTAGTGGAAAATACAGTGCTGGTCAGTTGCTCCTGTCCTTTCCTGCTAAATCAGCCTGCTGCCATCAGTACCAGTGCTCTCTTTGCCCCTTTTCCTCCACAGAAAGAACAGTCTGATACATGAATTCATTAAATAAATAAAAAGTGCTGGTCAGGGCACCAGGGCACATTGCTCGGAAGAGGAGGAGGAGGAAGAGTTCACCCTAACATACTGAACAGTAAGGCTGGAGGATGATGAGAGAAGCATATGTGCAATAAAATACTTCTTACCAAAGCATGAAGGAGAATAGGATCTCATGCTGTAAATCTTTCAATACAGTAAACAGTAAAGAAAAGAAACAAACTATAAAGGTGAAACTTCTGGATTTGACAATATGCTCTTCTTCAAAGTGAAAATACACTTCATGGTACTTCATAATTCTTATCATCATGTCCACATTACAAATATGCACCCAGATCCTCTTTCAACTGCCTATCGCACAAATGTATTGCAGAAAAAACAAAACCAAAACCAACCAACCAACCAAAAGCACAAGAAAACCCCAACAACAACAACAACAAAAAAAAAAACAACAAAAAAACAAACCAAAATGAACAAACAAAAACCATCAAAAACCACAAGAAACAACACAACAAAAAACCCAAAACCCTCAGCTCTTAAAATATTCAGATCTATTAGGGCTTCACAGCGGATACGGGACTGAGCCACATATATATAAATATATGCTGGGGCCATGGAGTAATTTGAAAATATAATTTAAAAACAATAAATAAAACTTATAAATTACTTAAAAAAACCTCAAACAACTACTAACCAAACCAACAAACAGACTTAACAGAGGAGAACCAAACAGTTCAGAAGATGGCCAGGTTTTACTGAAAAACTTTAGGAGAATTTGCACCACTTTCACAGAGTGCTGCAGAAGAACATGCCCCCACCCTCAGCCTTTTTATTAGGTGGCTGTTTCAGCCAAGTTACAAGACTTGGGAGACAGTAACGCAAAGATTGCTCACAAAAGAGCTGACAACTGTTTGTGTACACTGCTTCATCCCCTTTGAAAGTACAACTCATCAATTTCAGCTGGACTTTGTGGATGCTTTGAACTAAGTATATGCTTGACTGTTTAGAGATTCACATCCTTAACATACAACTGCCTGCTTGCTATGTGTAAAAAGAACATAAATCCATTATTGGAAGTCTGAAGACACCATTCCTGCCCAGTAACAGAATATGATAAATGTTCAACCATAATAAATTTTGTTCATTTGGGTGATCTCTGAACATACAAATGACCAGGCTTGCTGATCTAACCAAGTCCTTCCAACTTTGTGTGCTGTTTTCAGAGTACAAGCCTGTCTTTCCTTCAAGATATTTGACAGGCCTTTAACTTGAGCACTGAACTCTTAATTAAAGCATGAATGATTCTTTATTATCCAAATACTAGATTATGAGTTTTCACTTTTACTCTTTGCTTGCTCTTTAAGCAGTCTTTGAAGCTTCCCATATATTTTTCAAGCACAGATGCTCTCGCTTTTGACAGAATTATGGAGAATATGTTTTTCCTTATCTTCTTTTACTACTTTCTCCTCTCCTACCATTTTGAGAATATAGTCCAAGCTTGCTGATGTATAACTCTCATTTCACTTCACATGAACATTACTTTCTATGTTACAGAAAACACACACAACTTTATTTACAGTGAAATAATAGAGGAATCAATTAAATTAAGACCAGATGGAAGGTGCAGTGAATTGATCTTGTCCATTCAAAGCACTGCAATAATACAGTGGTGCAGCATAGATGCAGTTTTATTCTTGTGTTATACTGACAAAGTGTGCTCTCAACTTGAGCAATTAACAGGTTTGCACTAATCAAACTGTACTCAGCTTTTGTTTCACTCTCCCAGCGTTTGATTTTGTCCCTAACACTCTGTCTTGTCTTCACAAAGCCCACTGAAAGACAATAAAGGAGATAATTCAAAGGGGACTGATAATGGAATGTGTTGCCTCTAAGGGGAGGCTTTGAAAACAAGTTTACTACTGAAGCTTGGACAGAAAAGCATAAAACTTGATGCAATAATCACAGGGTAAAATTCAATAGTCTGTACTACCCAAGAGGTCAGGCCCAATGATCTCAGTGCCTTATAAGTATGAAAATTGAAAGATGCTTTAAGATTCGTGGAAAAGTCAATAAAATTTACACTGTTTATGAAGTGCTCCTGGAAGGCATAAAAAGGAAGTTTCTGCAGTTCCTTGCTCATTTCTGCCCCTTGTAATTTCTTTTCCAATCCACAATCCTTCTGCTCCCGGGTTTGTTGCCATGTCTGCCAATCGCACTCCCATCTGTGCTCAAGATGTCCTTCACCCTGCTTTGCTCCCTTACCCATTTGTTTACTCCCCCATCACCCCACATAACAGCAGACATGAATCTTGCTCTGCCACTGAGCTCTTCCATACATATACACTCCCTGCATTTCATCACTGTCAACCTCCTCTTTATTTTTGCCTCAAGGGAGACACATCTGAGCAAAGACCTCTGGGGGACTAGCAGGGAGGGATTGACAGGGACTCTGTCAAACAGCCACTGGATGCCAACACATTGAAAACTTGGGTTAAATAGCTTCTGTATCCTTGCTCTCATGATTGATCTCCTGGCTCTTTGCTAGATTAACAGTTGGACTTGATGATCTTAAAGGCCTTTTCTAACCTGAACAATTGTATGATTCTGAAATTAACTTGACACAGAAAGTTTGATATATTGGCAATTTTGAAAGGAACTCAAAATTTTGGGGCCACTAAGCTGGAGGGACTTCCAAGGTCATAAACCGGCATCCCACAAGTGGAAGAAAATAAAAGGACATGCTAAATCCAAAACAGTCCATGCTACCCTTGCCAGATGATAGTGGCCACAGAACACTGCTAACAGAGAGCAATCCAAACACAGCATGGGAAACGAAAATCTGCACCACTATAAACAAAATTAAAGTAGAGCACAGTGCTATAGCTTCTTACACCAGCTGAGGAATGCATGAGGTGAAAATTTATTACACAGACTGTTGTCCTCAGATACATGTTTTTTCAGCATAGAGAAGAATGGTCTTATTTTCACAATCAGAGGGTTCAGGGGTGTGTTTCACAGCCACATGGAGTGGTCAGTGTTCCTACAGTCTCACAAAGCCACAAAGGAAAATCACGCCCATGAGGTGCATGCTGAAGGGGGCACAGTTCAGAGCCTTCTCATGGAAAAAGCCAGGATTGCTCAGGATCTGGCCATACAGCAAAGAACCACCTTGCCAGGCTACTCTGCTGACTCAAGATGATCTAGGTCAAGAGGGGTTTCATTTCAAGGGGGACCATATGAGCTCTCAGGCTCCCATTTGCCATGCATATGAACTGGATACTCCACTGTATCATCCTGGACATTGAAAATTTCCCCCATTGTATTTTAGGTCAGAGGGGACCTGAACAGTAACTGGAGCATGCCAGTGGATCCCCGATCAATCCCGAGTGACCGACAGTAGTTGGAAGGCACCGCTTACTTATTTAATTTTAACTGCGTGTTTGTGGTAAGATTTTTCAAGGTTACAGATAGAAACTGCATCAAATTACTGTGTAATTTAGTGATTCAAATTCTTTTCCCATGGCTATATATGCCTGGCTCACTCCTCCAGTAAGTGTTGAATTGAGAGAATTAGTTCTCAGGTTGACAAAAACAAAACTGCAACATCTGTCTTCTACAGAAACCAATTTGCCTTTCTCTGGTTCCCCTCCCTTCATTTTAGGAGAAAGCAAAGTACACTCTTGATTTGTCAAAATAGTTTACTTAGTTGAAAAGAGAAACCTCTCCTCTATGGAAGAATTTATTTTTCCCTTAAAAAGTTAGAAATGAACTGAAGAGAAATGTCATTCAGATAACAGAACCTGAAATATTTCAAGGTTTTCCAAAATTCTTAACAATCTTATCCTACCTTAGCGGAAATTATTTGACCTAATTCATAAATGCTTTTGGCTAACATGAACAAGGTATCACTGTCAGGGAAAAAAGACATAAAGAAAAGAAGTTTTGTTTGAATGTTTCCTTGTTTCTAGCCAGAGGCAAAACTGTCACTGTGTTCACTGGAAGAAAAGCTGGCTTCCTGTGCCCTCCAACTCTCCTCCAAGGTTAGTAATTACCATTCACCTTACGCTGGGGAGCAAAGTGCTAAATTTCACTGGGGGTTTCCCTTGGTTTGTTTTTTCCCCCCACCATTAATTGCAATGGTGGACAACTTAAAAGATTCATGGTTAAAGTCCATGAAAATCTTTCCTAATGTAAGCGTATTGGGTAGGGATGCTGAGAATTCACAAACTATCAAACAGATACATACATGGACAGCGCCATGCGCTTCCACATATGGTGTTAGGGCCAAGAAAAGAGTTACAGAAAGGAAGAGAATAAACCTGCTGAAAGTAGCATTTGCATGAATGACATTTAGGGAGTAAGCTGCTGTAATCAGTATCAGAGTGTTCAAAACAACAAAGACATTAAAAGAAGGTGCTAAAAATAGATAAGCTTCAACACTTCCCTTGGAAATAGCAAGGAATTGTTTGGTTTTTTTTGGATCTGATTTTGTATTTTGGTACCACTGCTTTGTGGAACTTGAACACAGAAAGGCAGGGACCCAAATCACAGACATAAATTTCTGGAGAAAAATATAAATGGGGTATAAGGAAGTCCTACCTTAAAGAGGCAATCAAGTTCCAATTGATCAGCGCAACTACTTTACATTCATGTTCAATAGGCAGAGGAGGGCCAGAAAGGAGAGTTTCCTTTATCTGGGTATTAATTCCTGCTAGAAAGGACTGGTAAGCTCTTTCAAGCTAGTTGCTTTGAGGGATGCTGGAAGGTGGTATCAGCTGCTAAAAGTTATGTACATCCAAACATACATATCCAGATCCCTCTGAGTGCCATTTGCCTCTAAGAAGAATATAAAGGTTGCACTTTCCCTCCGTCACATCTTGACTGCATGAAACTCCTACATGTTCTGTGACTACACATCCGAAAATGATTAAAATTTCCTGGGGGAAATTACAAACACCTTTCATTTAAGGAAATTCATAACTTTTGTTTAGAAATTATCATTTTGATTTGTACCTTTAATAGAAGGGAATACTGTAAATGGATTTACATATTAGATTATAATTATGAAGGCAAAATTAATTACATTTAATACTGTCTGTGTAGGCACTTAATGAAGGAAGTAGAAATTCAAATTTGTCACTTGGAACTTAATTTTTTTTATTTTTTTAATACAAGCTGTACCTGGAAGTGTTGAGTTGGCTGCAACTGCATTTTGATCATCTGACTCATTTATTTCTGTTCCCTTGCCTTTAATTTCTGATGGGTAGCATTTTGGAAAGTTCAGAGGTTCTAACTATGCCATGACCATTTTCCTCCTCTATGTAGCTACCACTCACTCTATGTAACTGCCAGATTTTTCTGTGCCCAAAAAGCTAGTCCTAATAGCCTTAGATACATAATAATTTCTACATTTCTGACAAAAGGATCTTCACAGGACAAAGAACTTTGAAATCTGTTTTCAGCTGAAGAAGGGATGGGAGTTCAATCCATTAACAATCCAGCCATATAAATCTTGGCTAGCGCACGTACTGGATTTAGTTTTTGTTTCATTATTGTAACTGAAAAACTGCAACACAATTCCCTGTGGGATGTTAAAAAATGGGTAGGATAGGTCCTCCAGAAAATCCAAATGCCTAATTCTCACCCAGAAGCAAACTTTTATGACAGTTTTTAAAGCTTCTGAAAAACAGTTAGTTGCAGTGATTGAAGCTGAAGTGAGATTCACATCCATTTTCTAAAGCCTTAAAAATAACAACAGGAATAATGGCCCTTACACAATAGAGTTGTAAAAATTAGCGGTTTCACCAAAAGAGTTATTTAGATGAGAAAATTATAGCTGCACGTTTGCACATCTGCACCTTGACAATCATATCCATGAGAATGTTGTAATTGCCATGAATTATGCAAAATGCTAATTAAGAACTCTAATTCACTAATCATCTCACAGGGTCATAACTAGAGCTGAATTTTATTAAGGACGTACAATTCTGCGAAATGAATTTCTGCGCTATACATCTCTTTCCAAAGGAAAGAAGGGAGGGCATGCTGTCTTTGTGATTCAGTTGGAAAGCAGGAATTCAAGAAGAAGCTGTCTGGACAGCCCAGACCCTGGCATCCTTTATAACTTCTGATGAACATTTTGTTCCTCAGTTTCCCTCTGTAAAAGATCAGGAGACTGCCCTGCTACCCTCCCCAGGATTGTGTAAGGCTTAGTATGCTCACATTTATAATGTCACCTATGTAATGCTGCATCTCTTCAAAATGTTGCCTGAATTTGCTGATGTCTCTGCTCAAAAAAAAAAAAACCAAAGAATTTGCTGCTAATATGCAATTGATATCTCTTAGAAAAGTCTGAGACAGAGAAAAAAAAATGGCAGCAACAATCCTGCAGCCAGGAAAGAAAGAAGAAACACGCTGTAGTTCAGGTTACTATTTTGCTGATGAACAGGGATGATCATATAGAAAGATTACTCTAATTTGATGTGGTATATTTGCAAAACCTTACTTGACCCAGAGATGACAGAAGTAACCTTCAGAGATTCTCCTGAGACAATATTTAACAATATAAAACACGACTACGTAAGCTTAAAGAAATTGCACCCATGTGGATGAACAGTGAAGTGAATCTTCAGAGGTAAATGCAACAATTCTCAAAAAAAAAAACCAAAACAAACCAAAACAAAACAAGCAAAACAAAAAAACAACAACAAAAAACCCAAAACAAACAAAAAAAAACCAAAAAAACCCCCCTCATTTCCATTAAAGTTGCTGGGGGGTGAAGCTTTTGGATCCATTAGCTGGTGCTAAAGATCTCAGTTACAGAGGTTGGATATCACATCTTGGAAATAGAGCAGGCAGGCAGATGATAGATACAGACACAGAAATAAAATCAACTACCCTTTCCTGTCCTTATGCTATTGAGTTTCTCAGTTATCCTGTAGTTACACATTGAGGACACGTGCTGAGAAGTATGGGACTGCTAATACAATTATATCAATGTCTGTCTGTGCCAATCTTCCTTTCAGAGACAAATCTTTCTCTGCAGCACTGATCGAGGCTTCCAAACATATATTTGACCTAACAAGAAATTCACACTGAAGTGTTTTGGCAGACTACAGAAATACGCTTCAGATTAAAAATGGCATAAAGTATTCATTGTAAAGCAAGCTGCTTTATGTCATCTATCTAGTAGATAAAGCAGATGTGGAGATCTACGTTTGCTGAGAGAACGCATGAGCCCTGTTATACCAATAACAGGAACTGACACCAACTTCACAGCTACCACAGGGCATTTCCAAATTGGTGACAGTCAAACGTTCATTTCCCTCTTTTTGAGGTCTGTCTGCTTCCATACCTTATGTTCTAAAATTTACAGCCAGAATGCTCAGGAAGAAAAAGTCTCAGGACTGGTCACAATTTTATCATCCCAAGGGTATGTTGGCACCAAGGGAGATCCAGCTGGATGGAGTACCCCTCATACTGGAGCTAGGCAGGGCCCCAGGAGACAAGAACGTCAGCATAGCACCTAGGGCTGACTCTCACCTGCTCAGCATCCTCTTTCCACTAATTAGAGGGATGCAGGAGCAAAGCCGATCTTAGGAAGGAAAAGGAGGACACCAGGAGAAAATGTGAATGCATATAGGGCACCCTTGTCATTTTCTATGTGTAGCCAGAAGCACAAACAGGAAGCTGACAGAGAGGCTGAGCTAACAGTGGGGGTTCCTGCCACGTGTCCCTCTGGAGCACCTCATCCCTGCCTGCAGAGTGCCGGCTGGCGAAGACCAGGCAAAAGCCAGAAGCACTCACAGGGAAATGCTTCCTCCCCAAGACTCAGCTACCAGTGCTTGCTAGTTGTAGCTTGGCAAATCGTTCCTGAGAACTAGAGATTCACCGAAACACGCTGCTCTTTGCTAATACAAAGGGGTAGGCCAAATCCTGACCTGGTGCAAAGCAAGATTCCGCCCCCTGCCCCCCCCAATAAATGGGATCTAGATTGATATTTTCTGGGATGAATGTATCTACTATTTAGCAATGGGCAAAGAGAAAGGAAATACAGTAATTAAGCACAAAAATAATTCTAATTAGAAAAAATAGGTTATTTTAATTTTTTTTATTTTCTAATCTGTATCTGTAATTTAAATCAATTAAATTCAACTAAACTAATTTCAAAATATAATCAAATTCTAAGGGCAGTCTTGCAGCCAACGAAACAGAGGATTCTCCACAAAAAAGACAGAACAAGTAATTTTTCCTTGAACTGACTGCTCTGGTGTTACTGTCAATTAACAGAAAGACATCCAGGGAACTCAGTGCCAGCAGCATTGTGAATGCAGCCTAGAACATTTTGTGATTCTGCTGACCTGGCTAAAATTATGAGTTTTCATTCTGACTTGTGTTGACGGGTGTGGACAGGTGAGCTTGTGGGTTGTAATATGGGACCGAACCAAAAAAAGTAGATTCACTGTATGGATCTGCAATGGACCTGCTGTGGGAGCCAAGGGAAGGTCATTTAACCAGGCTGTGACTCTAGGATATCATCTGTGATTTTTTCCCCCTCTGCCCTCTAGTTTGTTGAGCTACAAGCAGCGTGACTGGCAAGCTCCCACTGTGAGTCTGGCTTCCACCTAATGCAGAGTCTTCAACCCAGAAAAAACCTCTAAGACAGCAGGAGTCCTTCAAATTATAAAAACCTCATTATCCTCTTGGTTTTACATGAAAAAGATGAGCATTTGCCATTCTTGGAAAGGTGTCATGACTGTCACTTTCTACATGCTTCCACTGTGTATTTAGTTTAATATTATGGTTAGTGTCAGTCATAGGAGTGTGGATTTATGATAACACATAAGAGAGAGAAACTGCATAGATGCAAACTGGAAAATGAGCTCGGGTTAGAGAAATGGAATGACCTAAAAGGCTGTTCAAGATATGTGGCCAACATTGGTATGGCAATAGCGGAAAATGGCTCTCCAGCTCCTGGAAGATGGGGCTGGATTTTATGTCTTGCTTAAAGCAAATGCCCACTTGGATTCTCCTCCCCTTTAGCAAGAGTTTCACAGGCAGCCCTAGCCCAGTGGGCTGCACACACCAGTAATTCAGTGGTGAGAGTGTTGAACACAACATCTACAAGGTAAAGCACAGGGAATCTCCTCATTCTAATCAGAGCAACATGGAACAGCTCAATTTGTTAAAAGTGATGAATAGCACAGAAAAAACAAGGGCTGGGAAACGGGGCTCTCTCTATGGAGAAGACAAGCCTGCTGACCCTTAAGGTGACCACAAATATCTTCAGGTACACATCAAGTCTGAGAAACAGTGCCCTGGGTCTTACATGCATGGGAAGGTCACTGCTGAGCCAAGTCTTTCCCGGGTGGGAAAATGCAATATTAAAAGCGTTCCATTCCTCCACCATTTGCAGTGGATCTGAATGAAGGAAGCAATCAGTTTGTTCCTTAGGAAGAATAATCACAAAGCAGCAAATGGCTAGAAGTCAATATTTATTAAACTGCAAGCCAGTTGCATTTTACAAGTGCCAAAAGTGAGAACATTATTATAAGATCTGATAAATCAAAGCACTGAGAGTAAACACAGTGTGTAAGCTACAATTATATGCCTCTGCAAGATCAATAATTCAAGAGGTTTCATCCACATTATGCATGATGGCCTGTGGGAAGTTGGCCTCTGGAGAGTACTTGCTTGGACTAAGAACAGATGCAGGGGCTTTTGAAGAATTTCTGTCTCCAAATTTCAAGCAGTTGACTATCCTACTTTCAGAGATGCAGGAGCAATAAAATTATCTGTAGTGGATGGGAGGGTAGCCATTTCTGCAGTACTAATACCAAGTGCAGAAATCTCTCCAGGAATGGATTGCACATACACACCCACAAGGTTTTTATGGAGTGCTTGCCTCCTCAGGGAACGTCAGGATCTACCTGGTGCTAATTAAAACCCAACACGGTATGTTAAAGACCACCCTTTCGGTGGTGGTACTGAAGTGCCCTCCTCAACAAAAGGAGCTTAGGAAAAGTGCTCCCCTCACCCTTGCCACAGACTACTCCCAGCACAGCATCTGACTGATAATACAAACTTTAAGCAAACAAGTGTGCTGGTTTCTCTCTCACTCAGTATGTGCAGACTCAGTGTTATCACACGGAGCAGAGAGGGAAGGGGAAGAACCATCCCTCTTCTAGGTAACACCATCTGCAGAGACAATGGCAGATATCTCCAGCCAGCCAGCCCTACAGAGAACCACGAGCAGCTGTGGGAGAGAACTGATATTGTGAAGAACCAGAGAGATTGCTCCGCAGTTTTCCTGCTGTGCAATGAAACTCTCACTTCTCATGTCAGCAGCAAAACCTGCCAGCATTTTGTTTTAAACAGGTTATTCTGGTGTCTATCTGTTGATGTAAATACCCCTATAAAGCCCTACAAATTGCTCTCTTGCATTGTGCATAATCAATATAATTTCTTCTTGGCCTCCCTGGGAGAGCAGTTGTATTTTTCTGAAGAATGCTCTTGAACACAGAGACTGCTTGACCTTTACCACCTATCCAAGGCCTGTTTATTTCTTAGCCGTCTTGTTTAGGAGGGAACCTGCCTTGCTGTGACTCACAGTCTCCTGGAGTAGCCTACATGCTGAGTCTACTGATTAGCCAAAGATTCATTTATCAGCAGAAGAGGTTATGAGGTTGTCTTAGCTACACTCCCCAGCAACCTGCTTGATACTGATTTCATTTGCAGTAATAGTACCATAAAGTAAACGGCCTTGCCCTTGTATTTGCTTTAAAGTAATCAATGCAGTGTGCAACTCATTCACTCTGAGGCTTAATCAAATTAACTATATTTGTTCCCCACTTATTGCTATGGATTTCAGTCCTAATTAAGCTCCTAATCCATGAAGCTGTTTTCTTCCTGGGATACTATGGGAAAGGCTGTTCCCACCTCCTCCCCACTCTCTCTCACACAGGGTTATGTCACTTGGAAAGCTGTTTCCTTAAAGAAGATGCAGTTACTCCTGCTATCAAGTTGCCAAAACTCAATGCCATCAAGATTCTAATTAAAAATCTAAATAACTTGAAAAGGGCTAAATAAATAACTCCAGAAGGGTAGTCAGTTAGTTGAGCTCATCAGAAATACGTTGGCATATGCCAACACAGAATCTAATTTTCTAAGGATGGCTTAGTTTTTAGACAAACTTCAGCTATGTGTTTATAAAACCAGATTGCTTCAAGAGGCAGTAATTCTCTCTAGTTCAGAATACTGTGCTTTCCTAAAGAAACTGGAGGCGTGCTCTCTTTGTTTTGATCTAGTGATCCTCCATCAAAACTTCTAAATTTTTATTCAACTTAATTACATTTGACACCTCAAAAATACTGTTTTCATGCAGTTGTTGGAAACATCTTGACAGGGATATGAGAGACTCAGGTTAGTGCTCACAGGGTAAGAAGCTGTATATGTATGAGTTTTACCACATCCTTAGCAGACAATGGAGAAGCTGCAGGGGACAGAGTTGTAAACAGTCAGAAGGACCCACTGCTCTCTGCCATACTCATTGTTGCTACCAGCATATAAACAATCTCCTTCTTGCAGACCCCCTCCAAATCTACTGTCACAGTGGCACTACCCATCACCTCAGCCCTTCAAGGAAGCGGACTCCTCTGCCAAGGATTGAAAACTTTCAATTCTTGCTGAAGTTGCACTTCATGTTTTATTTCCAAAATAGTCCCATGTTTTAAAAACTCAGTATTTTTTTCTGTGGTTTTTCTGGATCAAATTATTTTGGACTCACCATGATTTAGCAGGTAATTTTGGTCATCTCATATAAGCGTGTTTAATGCAGGAAGGGAGTAGATAAATTTAATCTTGCACTTAAGAGAAATAATTAATGTTTGAAACAATGACAACTCCTTTTAATACAGTCATGAAATAACCCAGGGAGGTCAACAGCAACTACGATTTGCTGTGAACAACTGCTTCTTTGCAATAGCCTAGCCCTCAACACCTCACAAAATGACATAATTTCAAACCTGCCCAAGAAAAAGCAAATATCCTTATTTTTCAGGTTAATTTCTCAGGATTGTTCAGTTAAGCATAACCATTATCAAACATGTCTTGGCATTTTGCCTAAGTATATTAAAATGCTTTAAATAAAATACTGTAAAATTAATATGAATAGGAAGTGGGGATTATTTTTAAGTCAGAGATTTTTTTTTCCCCAGCCATATTTTTGAAAGGCCGGGGAAGAGCACTGTAAGGACACTATTCAATGTCACTTGTGAAAACTGTTCTTGAAAATATTTAGATATTATGCCTCCTATCCAGGAAGTCCCACTTAATTTATATTATGCATTTCTATATTAGTCAAAATTTTATGTACCTACACCAGCCAATGCAAATGCTACAAAAGGAGGTCTGAGTACATTTGCAGTCACCAAAGCATCAAAAGTGCAAATAAGAACTTGGGCAGTCATGCTGCTTGGAGGCTTTTCTGCTCACAGTTTAAGCAGGATTAAAATAGAATGGAATGCTACTCTCAAAACTCAAGCACACAAGTACATATCTACATGCTTTCACTTTTATGAGAGCTATAGAGTTGATGAAAGGAACCCTCACTGAAAATGTCTGCTTAAGCACACATCTAAAAGCTTTCCCATATAGCAATCACAATGCATAAAGCCGGCCAGGCGGAGAATATTAGGATGAGGAATTTTTGATTCAACAACCTTATTTGCCATAAGCATAATTGCAGTTGTGGTTCCCCAGAGGCAGCAGCATTTCAGAGAGGCATCCCCGATTCCAGCATACAAACGCACTTGTCAAAGGCATCAGCCAGAACCGCGTCACTGTCATAGCTCAGTTATCGTTATTGCTTTCCGTGGTGATTATGGGTGAGCACCATCTGCAGCCTGTGCACACACGGTGCTAGCCGGCACCTACCATCCTGCCTGCGGAGCAAAGGGATGGATCCTGATTGATTTGACGCACTTCTAAGTATTCCTACAAAACATTACTACTTCAAGTCTAACATTTTAAAACTTGGATGCTTTAAATTAAGCCATTAAATCCATACTTACTCAGTGCATAAATGTCCTGAATTCCTGAATAGCTCTCTAAATCAAATCTTTCCCAGATCAAATTAATCATTTTAAGACTTTTTTTTTTTTTTAAGTCACAGCAGGTGACTTTCCAGGGAAACCTGTGGAACCACTGAGTTTGAATTGTCATTAGAAGATCTGTTTTGCTCTCAACAGCTGTCAGGTTTAAGGGCAATCCCACCTCAGTGAGAGTCTATGGTAAATAGGACTCAAGTCCCTACTGCAGGGCCACTCTACCCCAGACAGCAGAGTATTCCCCAGGTACCCCATGCCGCCTTCATTCCTGGCAGATACAGGCTCTCTGCTACTTTTCAATGAACTTCCTAGAGAAAGAGAAAGTTACGGTGTTTTCCTCTTTTTTGCCCTAATCATTACACACAATCTGACAGTATTTCATGGTGGTACAAGAATGAAATGGAGCTTATTCCTGTGAAGTGATCCATTAAGCAATAGCAGAAAATTAAAAGGTACCACAAAGTGATCAGAAGTGATTCACTCTCTCCTCTTGGCTAGAAAAACCAAAAGGTTTTGAGGGGAAAAAGAGGAGAGGAATCGCAAAGCAGGTACAATAATTGTGAAAGTTATCAGAGAAATGGCAAAGAATTCTTCAGATTTCATACAAAACCTGGCAATGGGATTGCAAATCATGTTAGAAAAGTCAAAGAATAGATTTTGTACATTGAAGTAAAAAATCTGTAAAATTACATTGAAGTAAAAAACCCCAATTTGTGTTTATCTCCCCAAAGGCCCAAGTTTGGCCTCTTGCATCTTGCTACCTCTGTTCTCCTTGTCTGCCTCATTGAGAGAGGTGACACTTCAAACCCAATGAAGGCATCTCCAGTTAACAGAGATACCCACGCTCTCCACTGCAAACATCCACAATTAAAACTCTTCTGATGAAGGCATTCAGAGGGTTACTGGCAGAGTAAGGCTGGCATCAGTCAGATTTCTACCCAGAAATGGACAGCTCTGGAAATGCTACACATACTGAAAATGAAAAGGCATGTAAATATACAGAATAATATGATCAGAATTTAAAAAAAAAAAAAATCCTCTCCAAACGACTGCAGAGCTTCCTGAACCTGAGCAAGGTAAGTATGGCTTAGGAGCTGTTTCCCATGCCAAGGAGAGGGATAAAGATACTGACTCTGTAAAACCAAGCCAGAAAAGAACTTTCAGACACCAATGACCTTCAAAGCCAGCCCTCTTCTTCTGCATTGTGGCTAATGCTGAACTACTCAGTCCCAACACCACGGGGCAGACACCACACCAGCACATGGACTGAGCACAGCCATCAGAAAGCTGTGCACTGAGGTGGCAAGCAGACTATCTGCAAGGCAAAACCAAAGCACCTGGTCTAGGTCACCTTTGCCCAAAGCACTCTATCTGCATAAAGATTTGGTAGCACCAATCTGAGAGCTATACATTTCTAGCCCGGAAATCTACTTTGCAACACCAGACCAGTACATTTTTTGGGCACTGCAGAATAAATATAAGAAGTTGCATTTTTGTGCTATTCCAAGGACTGACAGCTCTGTGAAAACGTAGCACTGTAGCTTTCCTGCCCAGGACTTTGACCTCCTTTCTGCAGCAAGATCATAGAATGGTTTGGATTGGAAGGGACCTTTAAAGATCATCTAATCCAATCCCCTTGCAACGATCAGGAACATCTTCTACTAAATCAGGTTGCTCAGAATCTCATCCAACCTAGCCTTGAACACTTTCAGGGATGGGGCACCCACCACGTTCTTTGGCAACATGTTCCATTTCCTTACCACCCTCATTGTAAAAGCTTCTTGATTTCCAGCCTGAATCTACTCTCTATCAGTTTAAAGCTGCTATCACTTTTCCTATCACTGCATGACCTTGTCAAATGTTTGACAGCTGTCTTGTAGGCTCCCTGTAGGTACTGGAAGGTTGCTATACAGTCTTCCTGGAACCTTCTCTTTTCCAGGCTGAACTCTCTCAGCCTTTCATCACAGGAGAGGTGCTCTAGCCCTCTGATCATTTGTGTCCCTCCTCTGGACTCAATCCATAAGTGTTCACATCATTCTTGTGTTGGGAACCCCAGAGCTGGATGCAGCACTCCAGGTGGGGTCTCACCAGAGCAGCATAAAGGGGCAGAATCCCCTCCCTCACGCTGCTGCCCGCACTGCTTTTTGTGCAGCCCAGGATATAATTGGCTTTCTGGGCTGGAGGCGCATTGTCAGATCCTGTCCAGTTTTTCATCCCTCAGTACTCTCAAATCCTTCTTGGCAGGGCTGCTGTCAATCCCATCAATCCCCCTTGTTGATACCAAGGGTTGCCTCAACACAGACGCACATGAGCCCATTTCTCAAGCTTGTCCAAGTCTCTCTGGATGGCATCCCAGTGTGTAAAGATCTGTAAAGCCACTCTGGTAGCCTGTTCCAACAAGGCTTGTGGGGCCAGCACTTGCCTACTGCAATGGGCCTGCAACCATTAAAGGCATGGTGATCTTTGTCAGCTCCTGAAGTTCACCCCCTCTGTTGCTCATCATTATTACAGCATCAGAACGAACGGGGATCAGGAGCATGGCAGGGACGGCTCTGAATTGAAATTCCTGCTATCCCTGCTGAGTGCAATTGCATGGACTCCCTGCCTTCCTGCACCTTTTTCTTCCTTACTCATATCTGTCAGCTAAACCAAAGATCCAAATGCAAAATGGAGCGCTTGGGAAAATTATGTGGGTTTGTGATATTCCCTGAAGGGCGCTGGGTCTGTGAAGCAATGAATGGATTATAATGAGTCATAAATACAGTACTTTCATTGGTGACAGGATCCTATTTTGCTATTCATGTAATGTAAAGGCAAACTGCCCATTTTCTCCAGATCGGTAATCTGAAATTTCAAAGAGGGGAAGAAAAATGAAGAGAAAACATCCCGAAGTACAAATTAAGCAGACAAATATGCAAGACAACATACTTAGCAGTAGGTTTGGGAACTTTGAATGAGAAAAATAGGTGTGATTGGCTTTTAATTATTTTGAAATGTAATACCGGAACAGCTAGATCAGAACAGAAGCACCACATTCAGGAGAGGAAATGAGGATGCAGCTGTACTTATGATCACTCTTCATTTTTGTGACCCCTTTGGATCACTTCTGCTGTAAGGCACGTCCTCAAATGCTACCACAGATTTTACAAATTAGAACTATTTACAAAGATCACTGTCCATCCAGAAGAGGTGCGCCTTTCTTCCTCCATGTGAGTCGCCTCACCTTACAAACAGCTGAGGTCTGGTTTACCTGCTCAGCCACAATATTCCCACTGCCTATTTGCCTTCTTCTGCTAATAATATCAGCTTTTGTTACTTTGACAGCATACTTAATACAGAGATCTTTTGTATCCAAGCTGGTAAGTAACCAGCTTCCAGCCTGTCTGTTGCACTCTGTGCCTGGAAAAAACTGTCAGTCATCTTCCTTTAAAGCAGCATTTGCATAAACCAGATGGACCATTCCTTTTCTGAAATCACACCCACGGAGTGTATCCATTGCACATGGTGAGTTTACATGGGTTAAACTGAATGACAGGAGACAGATTGCTGATTTCCAGTAATTACATGGGCCATCTTCCTGGGCTTTTCTGCATAAAAGAGGAACTCACTTTTCATATTTCAGGCTGGGAAAAGTCCTGCTGTGGTTGTCCTCATTGCATCCTGATTCTAGTGATAAGCCCCTCAATGTCTCTGCTCCATACTGCTGTCAAGGGCAAATAAAGAACAAGGTATCACATGCCTGCAAATGCAAACCACTATTTGCAGCAGTTCCAAAAAAAAGGCCAAAGGACTTCTTCACTGCCCAGATCACACATGGGTAGCAGGCATTTGAAATATTAAGCACAAAGACATTCTGAATCAGTTCAATGCCTTATAAGAGGGATGTAGCACAGGGATTTAGGGACGTTGAGGAAAGAGTGTATAAGTAAAGACGTGCAATACCTTTCCTGAGCTTTGGATCAGTACTGTAGTATGCACCTATGGAGACTTGTGGATTAAAATATGAATAAGGGATGTGGGACAAGCATGTATATTGGATCAGTGGAGTTTGTCTGCATTCTAAGAGCACTAATAAGCACGCAGCTCAAGCAGAACACTGAGCAGAGATATGAATGCCAACACATTTCCAAGGCTGAGAAAGAAAGGTTCCTTCTTGATGTTCTTCCCAGCTGTTGCTAAGAAGTTTTGCTGGATTTTTTTTCCCCCTGTATTTGCCAAGAGACATTTCTAGCAAATTTGCATATGGATATTACCCACTTAAATTGGAAGAGAAGGAAGAAAAATCATGGCTCAAGTGAGAGGATTTTCTGGAAGCTACATAACTGAAAGAAAGAAAGTGGCATCAATGAAAAGAAGTGGCTGAGGTTTTTCCAAAGTAGGTGGCTACAGTCACTTGTTCTCTCTTTAATGGAGACTGCTCAAAGCAGTGTTGAAAATTTGGTTACTTCTTTTGGTATTTCAGTCCATCCAAATAGGAACTAAACAAAAAAGAATCATGCATATTACTGTGTGCTTTGTACTTCAGAATTTCTCCCCCACCCTACAGTGTCCATTTTCATATAAAAATTCTAATTTTCTCACATTAGAAAAGCAAAACCAGAATTTCTTTTCTATTGAAAATTTTTTTTTAAATTTTCATTTTCATTTCCAGTAAAGTTTCCATTTCCAAAATAACTTAAGACACCCTTCCTTCTACAATTTTTTTTAAAAAAATATGTATTTGTAATTTTTGACTGCAATTCCAACAGCAACTGCCTGCTTCCTTGCAAGGACTTTCAAAAACCCTGAAAGAGTTATGCATCCAGCTCCCAGGCATATAACTTGTTAAAGCATCACTGGAAATCCCAGCCCATATGGAAAGCAAAAACAGTTTTCCAGAAGCAGACTTATGATCCATCAGAAGGCCAGTTTTCCACGATACGCAGCCATCAGTGGCTCCCAGTACTGTAACTAGCTCCACATGTGAGCATTCCCATCAGCTCCAAGAGAACTGCTCATAGCTTGAAGTTAACAATAATTATGCAGATCTTACAGAGCATTTCCTCTCTTTCCATCTTGGAGAAATATTATTAAGAAGGTCAATACTTTTATCCCCACTGTACAGATGAGGAAATGGAGGTGATATGACTGGGCCAATCTGAATGGCAGAACCAGGATAAATAGCATAACAAGTAAAGGCCACTGGTTATTATCCTGCTTGCAAAGTATTTAATTACTCAAGTCTCGTAAAAAAATATATGATAGAGAATCCATTTCCCTGTTCTCCCTCTTTCCCGAGCCTTGACTCCAGCTAATCATCATTCATTCTTTGTGCCATCACATGGAAGTTAACTACAGAGAGAATAAAAAGAGTATTTATACAGCTAAAGAAGGATTTACACAGCTGGTTCCTTAGGAGGTTTTACCACGTACTGGATCAAAAATCAATTTTTTTAAAATTGTCTAAATAAATACATATTTGCCTTATAGACTGTAATAGCTCATTCAGAGCCGTGATGGTGCAGTGAGTAAACAAACTTCACTCTTGGATATTACTGCCCGAAGTCCTGACTCACCCACAGGTGAGCAAGACTGCTCATGTAAACCACCAATACTGCGGAGGCTTTGCTTCTCATTACCAGGAGAAGATGCCAGGTCTTGTGAAAATCTCAGACCTATGCAGAATACCCTGATGTTTGCTATGCATTTCACAGCCCTTGGCAATCCAAAAATCACGGGTTGATTTTTGCTTTAAATAACTGGTGTGCATTGCACCTGTAGCACTGTAACACAGAGAGCTTGCTCACTGCTTCATTTGTTCTTATCTGGGACAACTAAGCACCTAAACCTCTAGAAACACACTAAGGATCAGTGTTTTTATCAGCAGCAGAGGGTTCTTGCTGCCTGCCCTACAAGTTTGGTAATTAGAATCCAACCTTCTGTAGCAAAAGGGCTATATATATCTTAGATCTAGCTAATCTTCCACTTCCACATGACAAGAGTTAGTTTAATGTTAAAAATGATGTTGTTTCAGGCCTTCATGCTTCTGGGCACTGAGAACAGAGTAGGCAGAGCTGTGAATATATAATCTTGGCATGATTTTCACTTTCCATTTCCTTTACTGGCCACTAGTGGGATATTACAACAAATATATTTCTGGCAGAACCAATTCTGTAAGAGATTTCTATCTCTTTTGCTTAATTATTTTTTGGCTTGGGCTTTTTGCTGATTATATTTAAATTAATTGTGAGATGAGGGGAAGACTTCTTTGAGTTTTTGGTCTCAAAAATATTGGAAATACTTTTTAAAATTCTGTCTAGTGTAGGCACATCCGGAGTGCCCATGAGACATTTTATGAAAGTTAGCCAAAAATTTATCAGTTTTTTGATGCCTTGTAAATCTCCACGCTATCCCTCTCCCCTCATTTCCACGCCAGAGTCAAGAGTTTTGTTACTTTAAACAAAGCCCTGGCTTTCTTTTGAAGTCCATGTCAGATGTGTATCCCAGACCAGAGAGACATAAGCTGTGTTTGCGTTCTGCTGGTTCAGGTACCAACACAACCTTCAGTGCTCTTCACTAATACTGGTCAGTGTTAGGAATTCACGTAACACAGGTTTTGGGTTTTTACTAAATTACTCACAACCCTAGGCTACTACATACAGCAATTCCCCCATGGTTTTCATTTAAAACAAAATAATAAATGGGGTCTCTTTCAACTTTAGCCATTTTCTTGCCTGGGGTAGCAAGAGTGTTTCTTGCTGTTCGTTTTTGTTCAATAGATTTTTCCATGGACAACTTCCTCATACCTGATAGGTAGTTGTGGAACATTGGGGGTTATCAGTAAATACTGCCAGCAGAGAATGTGGCACCTAATTTTATGCACCTATGGAATGTGTGTGTAAAAATGACAACAAAAAATTATTTACCTATTACAACAGCCAGAGCATTCCCTCTCCTCTTTTTGTAGTCTGTTGGCTACAGATGGTGCTGGAAAACCCAAATGAAGGGCTCATGCAATCTGAAACAGGAGGCATGTATTTAACATTTACAGCAAGAAATGCAAACATCAAATGCAAATAAATAGGATTTCCCACAGGCCCCTTTGTCTTTTGCTGCCCAGTGAGTACTTTCTAACTAAAATGTTGGTTTTAGTATTGTAACTGTGTGATACAATAAGCCTTACACAAATTGCTGCAGAAAGTCTATGGAAATGCACATTTAGATTATATGCAGTTACAAAACTGGTGTTTGGGGAACCATCTCATAAAAATGTAGTTTGCACCCTTGGGGCTTAGTTTATGGGGGGATCCAAGAAGCATTTTATCAGATTAGAATCAAGTTTCTGCCATGATTTTTAAGCTTACTGTGTTGGCTTTTTTATCTCTGACTAGACATTTTTCACTTCCTGCACTAGGCAATGTTTAGAAAGGCACCTTTCTCTCTAAGAATTACTTGAAATAGCTTGAAAAGACATAGCAAGCAATTAGATTACAGCATTTTATAAACACTAGCAATGCCTCACACAGGATAATGCAGAAGGGGGAGATCTAGAAAAGAAAAATTATTCTAAAAAATCCTACAGAATTATTTCATAAGAACATCGCTTCATGTTTTACCATACATTTCCCCCAACTTATGACTAATTTCACTTATCAGGTATTATCTTTCTCCCTCAGGAAATACTTTCCTTTACAATTTTTTCCCCAAAGGCATAGCGTGGCATAAATTATCTTCTGTGAAACGTGATGATTTTAGATCAACAATATTCCTCTCTTACAGGGGCCTCAATACTTCTGCATCAAAACACTTTTTGTGTCAGAGAGGCCTCTTAATTGATCATTCTGCTGGAATTTAGGGAAAGATTAACAGCCTCAGAACACAGGCATGGAGTCTGGTCTGGCTAAGAGGCATGGGCACAGTCATTTGACCAGACACAAATTTCAGCCTCCACAAGGCTTCTGCTAAGAGGCAAACCATATGAAGGACTTTGATACCAGCCAGTCACAATCCAAAATTCAAGAGAATATTTAAGAGCAACATTGGATGCCTTACTTAGAGCAATTTATTATGTCACCTTCTGTATACAATAGTTCTTTGTTGAAGTTAAATCCTTTATAACAATTTGAAAGGGAAGCTGAAGGGCAGACTGCTTTGGGAAATATGGGTACATAAATCGTGGCGAGACACATCATCTGATCCAGCCCTTTTCATGCTCTTCTCTCACTGCAAGGCTGATCTCACTCATTGATGGCCACACTGCCCAGTTGCTTGTGGCCTTTATTTTAGGGACACCCTCCAATGGTCTGTGCAATTTGTGCAGTTAGCAGGTGTGTTGGCATTTGCTCACGCATAGAGAGAAGGAAATAGGCTAACAGTAGCAGGCAGGTTTGCTATTGATTTAGTTAGCAGTAATTTATGGGAAATGCTTGCATAAAATTCATTGCTTTGTTTCTCTGACAAAGATTTGTCTATTAAAGAAAAGTGTTGCAGGTCCAGGGGTGCTGCAGTAAATGCAGATTAAGAACCTTTCTCAATTCCTGCAGTCCCAGAAATGGTCCCTGGAGGAGAGTGATCCTTAAAAGTCCCCAGTGTTTTGCTAGCAGTAAGACAGCACACTGAGCTACCTAGGGAATAAAGCTACTTAGGGAGTAAAGATGGACAAGAACAGGAAACTGGTTCAAGCAGACAAAAGAACACTAAAGAAAATTAACCTTCACATAACTTCTGTAAGGCTTAAATTTTGTTTAAAAATTTAGACAAATTTAAGATATTCTCCAGGTGTCCATGGAGCCTTTACACTCTGACTAATTTGATTTTCATCTGTGCTAGAGACACAGTGCCAACGTTAACTGCATAGGTGCCCTGAAATCTGGGACAGTGCTGCACTGATCACATACAAATTCAGACAGAACCAGTATCAGATAGTTCAGTCTTTGCCTGGCCACAACTCAATTGCCTCCTAAAAGTCTTAATACCAGAGGAGTATACTGACTGGGAAAAAAATTTGGGATGGACTTCTAACCACTTTTCTTGAGATGACATTGAACACACATACTCAAACCATCTCATTTTAAGCTCATAAGTTAGGTACCAAAATTATTCAACTACTCAGGCTGCTGCAGGGTGCCCCAGAACACTCAGTCAGTCTGCCAGTTTCATGTCAGCCTCTGATGGAGACCTCCCTTTTTCCAGCTACAGTAGGAGGTGTGAATTATCTCTACAAAGTATCTCACCTCAGTCTTTCAGCTAATTCTCTACTAGACACCTTGCACCTTATTCCCTAAGTAGCTCAGTGAAATTAAAGGAGTTGTAAATATTGTTAAGTCTGATCCTGCACCTGAAGTCCCCAGGACTGCATCTGCTGCCATGCCATCAAGAAGGGCACAGAAATCACTCCATCCCATTGCTCTGCCTCCTGCAGACTTACTGGGTATGGGAGAGGCCCTGCTGTGAAAGCTTTACAATCTACATAGAGAAACTACACAAGCCAAACCAAAGAAACTACAGATAAGGACATGTAGCAGGCTGGGAGTAGTGTGGATAAGGGTATCTGCAAGCCTTGATTTGGATGTTCGACTACAGCACCAGGACAAATGCCTCCAAAACAAATGAACTATCTACTGGATCTACCGTCTGCATTCAGGTGCTGAGCAGTTCTCAGTGGGATTGTACAAAAATTCTGCCCAGTGGACACAACACTTACGGCACAACAGATGAGCACTTTTATAGGGTTATGTCATCTGATACTTTCTGGAAAGCATGAACAATTAATTCCTATTGCCCCAAATACTTATTAGAACCAACACCATTTTAAATGCCTGCATGACAGATGCACGTGATTACCTGCCCAAGAAACTGCTGCCACATTACTTGACATGTTTGAGCAACAAGGTCCCAAACTGATCTTGTTCCAGCCCCATGAGAAGGGATGCATGGGGGATGCAAGAGGTTGAAGAGAGAACCAGTAAAAAATTTTGTCACATGCATTTGAGTAATTGAAGAGAGATTTTTGCAAGCAGAAACAGATTTGATTCCCTGAATAAATTATTCATTGAGAATTATTCACCCAACTTCAATAAAGAGAGTCTCTCTTTGCTTTTTTGGGGAAAAACCCCCCATGATATTCCACAAAAGCCAAAAAGGAAATATTAGAGATATTATTTACACTCAAACAGAACAGATTATTCACAGGGTGCCAAAAGAAATCTCTCCAATTAAGTGATGCATCGTGCTGTCAAGAAGCCAAATTTTCAGAAGGCCTCAGCATCCAGCAGCTCCTGCTGAGAGCAGTAGCCTATTGAAAATCTAGCCACTTCATGGACATGCGTAAATAAGATCTGACATGTTTGGGAACCTGCCCCTGCCTCCCCTGCTCACCCACTATGCGCTCTGCCTTACACAGGCCAGCCCACACAGCCACATGTTCTGTCTTTCACGTATCTGCAGAGCAACAATCTGCAGCACCTTCAGATACAGCAAGGGAGAGTATAAAGTGAAATCCCTGCATCCTTGCCATCCTTCGAGGTTTTTCCAACTCCTCAAAGGGGGAAATGCAGCCCTCTTTCTACAGGCTGACTGCTGGCAAGAAGAAAGTAGCAAGACCAGAAGAACAGACTCTAGTTATAATAAAGCTGTCAGGGTTGACATACAGTATCTACTACTTTTCCATTCTCCATCTCAAGCAGGATGGAGGGATTATGCAGATGAGCCACTATATTGTGTCAGGCTCAGAAACATTGTCCTGTATGCTTGGCATAGCATGAATTCGTTTCTATATCCCTGAATGCCCACAGCTATGAACTGTCTTGGTGGGATAAACACCTTAACAAAGCTGTTTAGCAGATTTAGTAAATGGTTCTGGCAGGCAAAAACACTTCTAGTGAATGGGAGAATGTGCTCTCATCCCCCTTCCTCACTTTCAAAGCTTTGAAGTTTTATTTATGATGTATGTAAAAAATAAGACACTTAGAGCTCATGGGCTCTTAGAGCTATGCTGCTTCTTTCACGCAAGCACAGAAATGTCATCCCAGCTGTAAAACCTCTTCCACTTCCCAGCCACAGAACAAGCCACCACAAGCTTTTCACTGCTAGTTCATCCCTGGATACATCCACACTTTCGGAGGGATGAAAAAAAGCAGGGAAACTTTTGATGCAGCAGCCCCATTCAGGTAAAGAGAAGCCAGGTGAGGCCCTTCATTTTCTTCTCCATAAGACACACGTTCTAGAAAGGAGATAACACAAACCCTCAGCCTCCTAAAGAGGTGTGGAATCCAGAAACCAAGGAGCTTGTATGGATTCTGCAGGACTGAGTCCTTATATTAACACAACTGCTGGGAGCAAGTCCTGTCACTGTTTCACTGCTGTTTCCCCTTCTGCAAAGGTTCCAGCCCAAGAAGGCATTTTTCATGTACCAGTCCTGGCCACTCAGCTACCCAGAGCCACTGCAGCTTTCTCACCCAGTCTTCACTTCTGTATTTCACTTCCACCAGCACAACACATGGTCAGGACAAACACTGTGTGCATGGTCTTATGAACCTGTGTGCATGGATCTTACCCAAGGCTCCTCTACAAACACACACAATCAAAAATAACATGGAAGCCCATAATTATGTTCTTTAACACTATTCCTTTGCTGATTATGCTCTTCCAAAGTCAGATAAATTATACATTACTCCCAAGAAGAATGAAAAATAACAAATCCTTAACTTGAAGGCTCCTAATGGAACAACTGTTCTAAAAAAGATTACACATTTTTACCCAGAACTATGATGAAACTGAAGCCATGAGAATGCATCCCCAACTGATCTCTTTTAAGAAGGTTACATCCTAGTGCAACCTGAAGTATTAATAAAGCAAAAGCTTGGGCCAGATGAAGCCTGAATATAGTATAGGTGCTTTATATCAAGTTATCTCAATTCCTTTCCTGCACCGGAAGGACCACAGTTGATTACAGAGAATCATGACAGCATGGACTGCTAAAAAGCAGGCATTGTAATTTGATTGTTCATCTGGTATCTATTCTTTCTCTTTTGTGTCCCCCACAGGGAGAAAAATAAGAGGTAATAGCAAATCAAAACAAAGAAAGCTTTAAATACCAGGCTAGCACATTACCTCATGTTCCATGTTTTGTTAGTATTTTAAGAAAGAATTGACAGATTTGACAAGATGGGTATCAGAAGAATTTGAAAAAATGCCAAAAGCTACAGGCTCTAATCAAGACAGACTATACAGCCAGCTCCAGCAGAAGAAAGGGCTGTGTGCCGGTGGGCTGCATACTAAAACTCAGAAGGGCAGGCAGTCACTGGAAGTTTTGTCCCTGATTTTAAGGAAACAGGTCAATGATCAATGTTGAGAATCTCTCCAAATAAAAAAAGCACCTTACATTTCGTTGTTAGGCAACCCACCCACTCACTCTTTTTTCTCCTCAGAGCCCTGATTAGCTCCATTAACCTCACATATAGGCAGGTTGAAGTTGTGGCTGATAGCAGGTCTTTGTCATGCGAAGCATGAAACTGCTGCAATGCATCTGAAAAATGCCAGGCTTCTTCACAGCACATTGACTGAAGAGGCTAGGTCCACTTAGAATATCATCCGATATCAGTTTTAATTTAGCTTCTATTTGTGACTACTTGGTTTAATAAATTAATTTAGTTTACTGTGCAAACAAAGCCACAAGTCTGGGAAGGTGAACAGATTAATAAAATGGTTTCAGGAGAGGCCTTCAAGCACAAGCTGCTCAAGAAACTAATGACTTGGACTGTGACAATCTCAAATAACACATCTGTGATTCTGCTGAAGTCTAGGCTTATTCTTTACACGTTTCTTTGAGGGAGGGAAAGGTGACAAACAAACAGTAAATGGAGTTAGTAAACAGAGACAGTAAATAGAGATAGATTAATAGTAAAGAGAAATTGATTAATAGTAAACAGTGGTAAATCCAGTTGTCTTATACTTTAGCGGCAGCAGGACCCTGATTCAAGCAGGCACTTGGGCACAATTAAGTGCTCTTTCTCCACATTTCTGCATTGTGCTAGCTGGTTTCCTTACGGCTTCTTTGTGACAACCACATTTCCCACCCAGGGAAGAGGAGGTGGTCTCCGGCAATTTTATCTACTTGTTCAGCACCTCTTTCTTCCCTGAGATCCTTTTGCTACAACAGCCACTCAACCACACACCCACATTCACCTCTTTCTTCCTCATTAGTCTCTGCCCAGGCCATCTTATTCCAAGTAGTCCCCGCTCTGAACCAGCCTTGCTAGTCAGAATTCCCTCTCTCAGCTTTCTCCCCAGGCTGTGTACGTGATAATTGTTTTCTAGAGCCCTGTGTCTGCTCTCCAGGAGAAAAATAACACAGTATCCTCCTCTGCTGGATGCCTGATGAGCAGAAAAGCTGAAGGACCTGGGGAGGGACTTGGTGACATGTTCAGGGTTCTTAGATGAAACCACTAGGAGTAGAAAACAGAGCAACAGCAGGGTCATATGCATTGGACCCAATGCTCTTCAGTAACCATGCCTGAGCAAAGACTGAGACTGAAGCATCTCCTGTCCTGTGTTCTGGAAGGAGCTTAGCCAAAAACATGGGTCCCTATGGCATGGAGTGAAGAGACTTGGAAAAAGTGGAAAAACAAAATGCAAAGTTAAGCAAAATAGCAAAATTTGTCAGGCATTTCTGCACTTGCAGCATGGCAGTTAAAATTGAAGTCAGTGGCAGGTGTCAAAAAGCTGTTATTGCTATATGCAGATGTTTCCCTGATGTCCATCCAAATGCTGCATCCCTCCTTTTGATTTCAGTAAGATCCTTTGGAGCCTTTCCCTGAGCAATCACTTGTTGAGTGTCAACAGATACTTTAGCTTCATATCATCCCTAAAGGAGTCCAAGCATCAGAGGCCAAAGAAAGCTGCACCCCTTTTCTCTCTAAGGAATGGTGTTTGAACAGTTCTCAAGCACTCTCAACGATTTGCATTCCTTTTTTGCAAAAAACAGGACAATTCCACCTGACAGATGGTAGGTTCAGAAGAGCAACAAGTTTTCCAAAATCAAAAGGAAAAACTACAGGAAAATATTTGGAGAAGCAGAAGAGCACATTTAATAACCTCTACAGACAGGAATCTATAGTAGCAAGTGAAAACTTCCATCTCACTTCTCATTCAAAAGACTTTTAAATGTTTCTCTGTATTATAAATATCACCTTCATGCTAGCCCCTTTAGCACTGCTTAGCAGGGACATGTCTATTATAAATTAACTACAGCAGGTTTATACATTACAGATACAAGCCATGGCTGATGAAATTCTGCTGAAATACAGTACAGCAAAACTGAAAAGTTCAGTGGAGTTTCTCAGGCTTGATACTACCATAATTAAAACCTGGTGTGAGAACAATCTCTTACTGTATCCCCCACATTCAACTGTAGTATTTTTTTACTACAGGGCATACTTTCCATGTAGAAATCCAGACCTCTAATCCTCACTTTACTGTTTCACATCTGACATTCTAATTTATGCCAGTGCAAAACAGGTTTACTAGCAAAATTCACTAGCAAAAATTTGCACTAGCAAGTCAAAGCAGTTATTTTATGCTAGTTTAGATGAACCAAGGAAGCTCCCAGTAATGAAATATTACATGCTCAGTTTTTCAAAGTTAGTGTCTAAGTCACAACCTCCAAATTAGACCTTATGGCATCTGAGGAGAGACAATTAGCATAGCTCACTATATAAATATGCAAAAGTCATCATCCTTTCCAACCAACATAAAAAATTAGGATTGCAGATGCAACTCAGAAATGTTATTTCCAAGAGCATATACATGTATTTTATTATTTGTATTATCTGAATAGTTTCTGTTAGTACACTGACACCTGGGCAAGATACATGCATCACATCTTTTCTGAAATAATTTCTAGATCTGCCCTTAGATATAATGGGTTCCAAGAAGACCTGGTTGGAAAAGTTTTGCTAAGACAAGTATTTTTCCAGAAACTCTTTTTGAAATACACATCATATTCGAGATGCCTCCACAATTTTTTTTTCCTTTTGACAAAGAAAGACCTCTCAGATCCAGGGTCACCTTTTCTCTTCTTATTAGAAAGACCTGTAAGTTGAAGGCACAGCTATCAATGCTATGTAGTATCATGAAAACATTCAGAAGTTCCTGGTTTTCCAAACAAGCACAAATTCTCAAACTTTTTTGAAGCTCTGAAAGCCATTGTGAAACGAGTCTGCTCCACTGCAGGGGTCTTTTCCAAATCTTGAACAAATCTTCCAAATCTTTTCAAATCTTGAACTTGTACATCCACAGTATACAGAGGACAGAGGAGAGAAATGCACAACACCTTAGTATTTTCATAACCAAAGCAAAAAAATTAGAACTTAAGTTAATTCTGAATTTTTCTACTATAAAAGTGAAATAACACCCCTATTACCCCTTAGAACATTTCTGGCAAACCCACGTTCTTAAGAATGTTTTTTAATGTTGCAATGATGTATAAAGGAGTTACACAATATTGGATGCTAAATACATGAGAGGATCTGATTGTAGTTTCCAGGAGCATCTCTGAATCCAGTAAATTAAATCAATACTTAATGTCTGTGAACTTTGATTGTCCCTTTGGGGTGAGTAAAAAAAATTTTGGCCTCCACTGATCAAGCAGACAGGCAGAAAAATGGATATCAGTTGAGATTTGCTCTGTCCCTCCATATACTCTTACTGGCAGAGATACTAGAACATGTGGTACTTTAAATCCACTTCTTTATTTTCCATATTAAACCACAACTGGTGTGAGGCAAATCCATAAATCTGCCAAATGAATCAATTCAGCATTTGCAGAATATAAAGCAAACCTGACAAATAAAGCTGGCAGAGTGAAAGCAGAGACACACTCAGAGCACATGGCAAAGCTCCTAGTGGTGAGAGCAGAGGCAGAACACACCCAAGACTACATGCAGAATTGATGTGAAGCAGAAAGTGACTTCTTAGGATGGGATTTTTCAAGGAATGTAAGATGTCAGTCACCTCAATCCCACTGTAATTCATCTTATCAGAAGGTTAATCTATTCCCTGAACAGATGGGACCCAAAATTTCCATTACAGTTTTATGATTTGTTCCAGCAGAGCTCTAAACTTTCTCTGACACCGGCTGGAACTCACATTGCACTGTATAACAGCAGTGATACTAACAAATATTTGCTAATACTTGCCAATATTTGCTCCTACTGCTTTGTTAGTCTCCTTACTCTAAGCATTTGTTTTTGATTACTGCTGCCACACTTCCCTGATCCCATTGGGCTGATGATTGAAATTAACAATCTGCCCATCACCACGGGGCTTCACACAGATCTTGCAGAAAGTGCAGAGACAAAGGCGAAGTTGTTCTGGTTGTCTGAAAGAAATTGGAGGCATTATCACCAAGTTTAAAGAGACCTGTCATTGGAAAATACCAGCTACAAACTAATTTCTGTGTCGTCCCATTCTGATGACTAGGCAGTGGTTTGGATTTATTGTGCTTGCTTGTCCTTCAAACCATCAAGTAACATTTCTCCTTGCCAGTCAGTGTCCTTTTTGTCACTTGGCAAACACTGGCTTGCTCACTGCTGCATGTCCTTTTGTGCAAGAAGCTGGTGTAGAACTGCTTGGTTTTGATTTCTTCCTTATTTTTGTTAGCATAGTCTATGGCAGCCCAGC
The DNA here is from genome assembly GCA_013400915.1 of Pardalotus punctatus. Lineage (NCBI taxonomy): Eukaryota > Metazoa > Chordata > Aves > Passeriformes > Pardalotidae > Pardalotus > Pardalotus punctatus. The sequence continues at coordinate 170,835 of VZTX01011451.1, forward strand.
TTTGGAACCCCGGCTAAATTCCTTCCAATGACCTCTCCTGACACCTTGCTTGTCCAGCAGCAGCATAAAAGCTATCCCATACAGAGGTAGATTTTAAATACCCATTCGGTGGAAGGTGGGTAGCTGAGCACAGTTCTGATGGTGTCAAGGCAGTAACATTTTGGTTCAGAGGAAGGAATCTAACAATTCAGAAGTCCATTTTTGGCTACCATACTACAGCACTCTATCACAACACAATTGTTTTCTGAAGATACACTTGCCTATACCCTCTGCAGCAACCTGACTGGGCTGTAGTTTCTGTTAGGAACGGGTTTGATATGGGAAAGTAAACTACATCTTTTTCAATACAATCAGGAATTGAGCCTCAGTCCTTCAGTTCCAAGAGCTGCCTTTGCTGTTGAAAGCAACAAAGATCAGAAATAGACTCTACTCTCACATCTTCAAATCCCAAAGGATTATGTCAGAAACAGCAGGTGATCTCCAGTCCTGCTCTGTCCTCTGCACAGATAGAAAAGGACTTAAAAGAAAGAAACTGAAATTTCCTCCCTATGCTTTTTTTACTCTCCACTGCTTCTCAGTTTTAAAAAATGTGAATAAAATAAGACAGATAAGGGGATTTGACACCCTTCAAGTCACAAAATCATATAAAAAATTAGGGAGAGGGGCTGGTTTACATGAAGAAACAAATACATAACCACCAAAACAACAAAATTGGCAAGCAAGAAATTATTTTTGCTTTTTAGCTATTTTCTGATTTCATTTGAGATGCAATAAAGCACTGGAACAGCTTGCTCAGAGCAGTCAGGAGTCTGCCCTTGTGCTGAAAAAGTCCTGAGCAGCCTGGTCTGAACGTGTACTGTTGGCCCTGCTTAGGGTGGGTGGCTGGACTAAATAACACCCTGAGTACATCTGGTACATCTGCAATATTGCCACTGCTGTGGCAGTGCCATTTATTTATGCAAGATACTTAAAACAGTTATTATTTGTGTTCAATACTTTTAAGCAGGAGTATCATCAATATAAAGTAGGATCTCACAAGTCCTGAACCTCTCCTGGTCTGACATCCACCTCATTGAGAGCTGATGAGAAAACACCACAAAGAGCTGCTTTACAGATATACTTGTACTACTTTTGCCACAGCATCCTGTATGGGCTGGACAACTCTCTTAATTCCTCCAAGTGTAAATCACTCTTCAAACTAACGGGCTAGAGAAATTATAGCAGGAAAATGTTATTACCTTGCAGTGTTAAGATATTACCCTCTAAGATATCTGAGCAAGAGAAGCCTCTGATTTATCTGTGGAGAAACTGCCTGCACAAATGCTAAGCTAAAAGAGGTGTATATTCATACAAATTTCAGAGTTCATATTTGCCCTAGGGAGGAAAAAACACTGAAACATCCTGCAAGGAAGTCAATACATCACTGCAGACAAGAAGTAAACCTTGACTGCAATCTCCATCTCTCTGCCTTGTACTCAGTCAATGAGTAGGATGACCAGTCACTGCAGATAGGCCATGACAGTAAAGGAGCTGACAAGTCTCCCAAAAAATGCACAAACCTCATTTGCTAGCCATGAATATTGTGCTGGCCTATCAAACTCAGCACCAGAGAGGGTGTTCTGTTCCCACCACATCCATTTGTGATGCCCTTGGACTTAGAGAAGCATTATTCTTTCCTCTGGCTATATTCCCGGGTCTGTGTCCAACCCACTTCAGATCAGGGCCAAATTCCTTTCTACTTTTTCCTGAACTCATTACTGTAGAAGATATCCACATCCATCAGCTTCTTATCCACACTTTCCTCTCTTCTTATACACAGAGAGAAGAGCTCTAGCTCTGAGAAGTACCTCTCTGGCCTTCTCTAGATGTCAGCCCTGCTCCCAGCACTACAAAACATGCTCATTGACAAAGCAAGCATTAATTCAGTGAATTGCTCTTAGCCATGCATGACTCATTCTGTTCGCTATTCTCTTATCCTTACCTTGATTTACTCCCTTGACTGATAACTCCTTTCCCAAGTAAAATTAAGTTTTTTGGACCTTTTAAGTCCAGGCTTCTAAAAAGCTCTCAGCACCCATGACTCCGGGAAGCATTTCAAAGAGGTGTAATTCATCTTTAACTGCATGTATGAAAATCTGGAAGTTCTCAGACAGGCCCAGCAAAGCAAACAGAGGCAGGAATACATTTCAGCATTGGTGGCTAACCAGGAAATATAGGAACAGACGTCTAAAAGAAAATTTGTCTTTGGCACCATCCATGTTTAAATAGCAATATTGACGCAATTGTCTCCCTCTTCTCTGTAACTAAGTGCTCCATTTCTAGTCCTTTGTTACCAGTTTCAAGAATAATCTTCTGCCTTATGTGGCAGGGTAAGGAGGGCAGGCAGAAATCAACATTTCTATTGAATGGGAAATTCTAGTAATTCAATCTTTTTTTCTTCTCTGTAAGAGAAAATATAAGTGCTTACAAGAAAGCATTAGCTTCTTTTTTATTTTTTTCCCCCCAGAATGAAAGAGTTCAGGAAAAAAAGCAGTTTCATTTTTATCAAACAATTTCTCAATTGAAATTATTTATTTTACCTTGCCGCCTGAAGAAGTCACACTCCATTTTGCTGAGCCAAATAGACACCAGTCATGTTAATCCTATTCCACACCAGGCATGCCTGAGACACAGCAGACTCATTGCTCCCTCTTTCAGCAGGAGCACATGGAAATGCCACATGCCACTTCAGGTTCCACAGCACTGGGATGATGCATCATCCCCTCATATGCCACACAGCTCTTGAAACAGAAAACTTCCGAATGACTTGGGAAAGGAGCTGCACAGAAAACAGATCCAAAACTGACTGGCCTTCGCAATCAGTACAAACCCCCTTTCATTTAAACAAAATTAAACACTGTAACCTCTGTTTAACTCGGTTTCACAATCGATTTAAGTTTTCATTAATACATTGCTACAGACACTGTTGTAAAATTACCTGCATCTTGGCTTTGTTACAAAAGCAAGTAGAGTAGCAAACTAAACACCCACATCTCCAAATCACAGTTAGACCTCATTCCGCACTGTTGAGCCTCAGCAGAGCTGATCTTCAGCTGATATATCCCTTCTGAGTCCGCATTTCCAAGCTCATCTATCTTGCCACACAATAACAATGTCAAGTCACTCAGGTCCTTGCAAAGCACTACATCACACAGCTCCCAGCACCCTGAATTTGATTTACTCTCCTCCTCAAGGACCTTAGCCTCCCCATGTCACCATTTACTTGTAGAAACATCTCATACTGCAAAGCAAAACTTCTATTTCTACGGAAAACTACCTCTTCAGTAAGCAAGGAGCGTGGGAAAAAAAAAAAAAGCCAACATACATCTCTTTACGTTGTGTATAATTTTGCTGTCACCAAACATTTTAGACAAAACATGAAAGTGTATGGTGTTTTCAGCAGTTTATCAAAAACTGTGTTACCGAATACTCAGCAGTCATAGCATTGTTGTTGTTTTTGTTGATAAATCAACTTTGCCCTGAAAGGAACTATTGTTCTCTACATTCATCCTGCCATACCACAGGGCAGCTCCCAGCATTACTAATCTGTGTGCCTGTGGAGTAGCCATTCCCCTGTTGAGATAGACACAGGGGAGTGTTGCTATTTTTCTTCCCATCACTGGGACTGCAGAGCCAATTGGAATCTCCCAATCTGGAGAGACCCTTGAGCTCATGGAAGTGGAGACAGAAAATATGAAAGAGAAAGGTAAACAATTGTTCTCCTCAGAGTTCTGGTACCAGCTCAAAACTTCTCTCCTTAGGATTGGAGATAACAGAATGAATAAAGTCCTGCAGGAAGAGTGTTCTCCTATTTTGTGTTCTTGCCCACCTGCTTCTCTGTCATTAGAAAATGGCAAGAAATCAGACAGCTTTTTTCCTTTCCCTAGATGCACATATTTTTTGGCATAGCATTCCAGCTCAACAAGTGTTTTCATGATCCATCTCCAGCCTGATTTTGCAATTAGTGATGTTTGTACAATAAAGTTGCCAAAATGCAAACTTTGGAGCACTTTAATCATAAAGATACGAAGTTTCCCATCATCTGACAACTTCTCTTAAATCTTTCACAGAACTCATTTTCCTGACTCAGGGCAACCACAAACTACACTATTTAAGTTGTAAATTACAGCCTTTTATACTATTTAAAAGCCCAAATCACCTAATTGCTAAAGAGATTAAGTATTTAAAAATCATTTTTCTCTCCAACCTTTCCCATTAGGATTAGCTGAAAATGAACTAGCACCCAGTGGACATGTTTCCTCTATCATTAAAATGTGAGATCAATACAACGAAGATGAATATCAGTAGTACTGAGTCACCTTTTTTGTGTCTCCTGTTAAAAACTGCTCCAAGCACAAAATGCAAATGTTTTCATTGCTTGCTATACAGGCTTTAATGGCTCGAAGCTTATCTGAATGCAGTATACAAAATTCACTTGAATACTACTTCTTGCCTGTGTAAAACTGAACAGCCCCAGACAAGAGAACAAAACTCTGCAAAACAAGGGTGAGTTTAACACCACATAAGACATATTTAAGCATAGAACAATAAAACTCATTTTTCTCCTCCCCTTTCTGTCCATTTAAGCATTATTACAATATTTTTTCAAATTATAAAAAAAAAAAAAGTAGAGAGACCAAGAAAAAAAACATGACAAATCAGGATAGACAAAGTATTTTTCCCCTTTCACAGTTTGAAGTTTGGGGGAGAAAACATGGCTAATTTTTTTCTAGCCCGCCCTTGTTAGAAATGATCCTGTAACTTGACTCGCATTTGCATGTGCTCTCTAACAAACATAGCAAGAAGAAATTGTTGACCTTGTAAAAGCATAACCTCTGAAAGCAGATTGGCAGAGACTTTTCTTTAGCTAGGCAGGCCCCTCTTAGTAGAAGTTTCACATGGTTAAGAACAGCAAAAAGCACGGGAATGGTCATACTTGATCAGTGCAGGAACATGCCTATCCCTCTAGATGCTCTTGTACAGAAACCAGCTCTCACTCCTGACCTTAGCCATCCATTAACAAGCAGGTATGGCGTCCTTAGGTCCATGGTTGACAGAGAACTTCTTGTGGTCTCCAGGACTTTGAGCCATATGTTGTTTTTTTGAATCTACATGTTTCAATCAATTTATTTTCAATAAAGCTCAAGAATGCCCACCAAACAGTGAAAGCTTTCATCATCAATAAATGGCAACCACTGTATCATGTGGCAATTGACACTGCAGATAAACTTCAGCGAAGAGCCATCTCCTCGTGCTTTCAGCTGAGGTCTCTCTGGTTTCCCCAGAGATGCTGCCTGGGGTTGTGATTTAGCACCTCAGACTGGAATAGTGGGGAGCTGGAGTGAGCCATGGCAGAGAAACTTTGGCAGGGCCAGTACTTTGGCTTCAACATCAATGTGTTGCTACATGATTTCTGCAAGTGAAAAATCACTGAGACACATATACTGGTGGTGTAAGTTAGGTGGTGAGATACATATTTTTTACATAGGGGAATGGGATGCAGACAGCACTCTAGTTTGATCTGCTGGCCAATGGCAGCAGCAAGGAATTTAATTTACATGGTAAAAGAGATAATGGTCCAAACATGGATCCTGCAGCCCATGGAGGTCCATACTGGAGCAGAAAAGCCCTCTGTGAGAGTGAGGAGTCCTCCTCCTGAAGAGGAAGGAGCACTAATGACAACATGGTAGGAACTGACTGAAGGCAACATTCCCATCTCCCTGTGTCACTGAGGGAGGAAGGAGGTAGAAGAAAATCAGGAGTGAAGATGAGCCTGGGAAGAAGGGAGCAAGTGAGGGGGTAGTTAAGATTTAGTTTTTATTTCTCATTACCTCAAAGTTAATTGTTAATAAATGTTTCCCCCAGTCTAAGTTCTTTTGCCTTTGACAGTAATTGGTGAGTTGCTCTCTCCTCTCCTTATCCCAAGCCACAAGCCTTTCCTTATATTTTCTCTCACCTGCCCAGGTGAGGAGAGGAGCCACAAAGTGATTTTGGTAAGCACCTGGTATCCAGACAGGGTCAACCCACCACACCATGGGATAAGCTGCCAAGGTCAGCAATTATCTCAGCAGAGGTGAGCACAATAGATGTGGCCTGAATGCTGCTGACCTGGGGGTGCTGGTGCAGCAGGAATATACCAACCTGGCGTTTGAGCTAGTAGGATTTTCTTGTTGCTCATTATGTTCGAACTCCACAGAAATGTAATTTCCCAGGGGTCTGGCACCTCAGTCAAGACCATGTTTCTGAACAAAAGAATGACTTTAGCATAAGTACTTCCTTACAGCAGTGACCCTGCAGGAGATGAAAGCTATGTTTCTGGTGTCGATTCATTAATAGAAGGTCCTTATGCCAAGCTACAGCCACTTGAATGGATTTCCCATAGATTTTTCACCAAGTGTTGAGATCACAGCAGGAAACTTGTTAGATGTGACCTCATCAGAGGGGAGAGAAAGGTGAGAAAAGGTGATAGATTCATGAAATCAATTTGGACATGCACAGCTGATACTTAGAGAGTGAATTTTCTTTACATATTCCCTATTTTTAATAAGCCTCCTTCGCAGTAGAAATTTTTTCTTCTACCTTGCCTCCCAGGGTTTGTCTTTTAAGAACTTACCTCAAATTGTCTAAAAGCATAGCAATCAGCTATTTTATTTGGTGAACCACTGACTTTTTTCATGCCACTCTGGTAATGAATGACTTCAAAATGGGAAGATAGATCAAAGTCTTCTGCTAGCCACAGGGGACGTGGGGTTTAGGAAGAATGTCTCAAGTATTTTCCTCTGTCTGTGTGCAGTAGGAGATACCCTGTATAGTGATTAGCAGTGCATTGTGTGTTGCCCCATCATTCCCCCCACTATCAATCTCAAGTGAGAGGCAGAGCTGCACTCCTTAGGTCCTGGGAGATAATCACACTCTTGCTACCAATGGGAAAACACTTTCTTCTATGTGCAACAAAACCAGGTAACTCCGTACTTTCTGCCAGCTTATCTTTAGCCATGATGTCTAGTGTGCCAGGGAAAATCTTGTGACTGAGCCTTTGACCATGTCTTTTTACACCTGCCTCTTGCACACTCTTTCAGGAGGGGTTTTCTGCCTGCTTATGGCAGAGGGTTGGAATTAGATGATCTTTAAAGTCCCTTCCAATACAAACCATTCTGTGTTTCTATGATTACATGATTATGGCTCTTTCTTGTTTGTGTTGTGCTGATCTGTGTGGTCTCATCTGACTTTTACACTGAAGCTGTACAGCAGCAAACAGATTGCATGAAGAAATTTAGATCCCATTTGTTCTCATTTGTTTTAAAATAATCCTCCATGAAAGAAATATCCCAGTCTCAAATTTGCCTATGGCAATGTGCGGTATCAACTCTCAAAACCTTCTGACAGATCTGTCTACATTGGTTGCACAAAGAACTAGGAACTAGGAAGCATTGAAAGAGACCTGTGATTTGCAAGCAAGCTATAGACCTGACCACAACAGTTGGCAGTCCAATGGACTGAGTGCTCCTAGCCCCAAACTTTCCTGCTAATAATGACCCTTTCAGAGGCTGTCTGCTCCTTTGGGTGATTGAGGGTACAAAGGTTGCTGCCTTTTTAAGTGTGGACAGCTGCAACAACACAGACATCTAGTCACACTTTTTATGCGATAGCACTGCGTTATAAAATTCAGTGCAATGTGCTCCATAACTAAAGTGAACTGAATAGAATGTATTTTATTCACACAAGGGACTGCTTTTCATCTCTCTCCCACTGCCATCTGCCCCAATGTTCTATCAAGGTTTTTTTCAAAAATACTGTGTTTTTCTTTTTCATAACATCTCAGATTTCAGTGATTGTGCCATCACTTTAAAAGCACCCACCGTGGGAGAAGCACTGACTGCATTAGTGAGGTAGAGCTGAGGTTCAGCAGATGTTATTTCTAATTCCAGCCTTGCCCTTGCTTTACAAATACAAGCAAGTCATAGAGAGATGCTTGAAAAATTATTTCCCCATTGCACACAGATAAAACTTTACCAAAAAACCATTATCTCTTCAGTTGGACGTCTTCAAACAACTATTTTTTTTCTTTTTCAATAGACGAATTGTTTCCAGATTTAAAAGCTGGTGTGCGTGTGTGAGTGCATGGTAGATGCAGAAGAGGGTGCCTTATGAAACAGAGGCAAAGTACAATTTTAATCCAGAGTTTCCAAATGGAAAACTGCCAGAATTGTATTGAAACTACTTTTTGAGTGGAAAAAAAAAAAATGCAGTTTTCTTCTAAAACTTGCCTTTTTACCTGCAAACATGTCTTCAAACAGTTCCCATACCCGATATATCAGTGGTTGCAAAGATACGGACTGCAAGCAGCTTCTGTCCTGCAATAAGTATTGTATTTACACTGTTGCAGCCTTCTATTTGTTGATAAACGAAGAGGAGGGGGTAGGACTGAGGCTGAGGACTTCATGCTGAGTACTTGATATCAAGCTGATAGACTATTATGATCTAAATAACTAAATATATTAAAGTCCCATTACTTAACACTAATGACAGTGTGAGGGCGTTATTTGCTAAACAGCCTCTGTCTTCTCAGACATCAGTACTCAGCAGATTACAGGAACAGAATTTCAATAATCACTCATATTTCTCTTCTAGGCTTCAACAACATGCTACGCTTACAAAAGACAACATGCAATTCAGTTCCGTTGCACCAGTTCTCCATCCCTCCCAACAGCTGTGCAGTGATCTTATCAGGGCCCTTCCTGTGTCTGTTCAATTACAGATAATAACTGAAGGTATCAGTCACATATTTACAACAAAATATTGCACAGTTAGATACACCCTAATGTGATCCAATGTACATCCACCTATTAATGTTGCTATGACTGTGCTGTCCTGGGTCTGAAAGAAAGATATAATCAAAACGTAAACAGTTAATGGATTTTCACATTTAATGAGCTGGGCTTTCAGCCTGGCACAGTAACTTAGTTGCCAATGACCCTCTCCTGACTTTCATTTTTCCTTACTGCTGTTGTAGAGAGTGGGAGAAATCATCCCCAGAACACTTAGGAGCATTCTTACCACTAAAATAAAAAAACCTGGTGGAGGTGCTGTCAAGTCACACTATTCACCACCAGGTATCATAAGTTGTTTCAAGTGATGTGGTCTCATCCTACCAAGTTAACCCCAACACTAGGGAACATATTTTTTCCTCATATTGGATAATTAGAAACTTAAAATTAGATGTTTGAGGTAGTCCACAACAACTAAGTTAGCTGCCCAATGCTGGTGACCAAAGGCCAGGGACAGTTTTAACTTGCAAATCTAGCCCTGGGTGCCAAAAGAGGCACAAGAGCCCGAAATATAATTTTAAAGGCAGTCTAAGAAGTTAAAATAACAGAATTGGGTGAGAGAACAGAAATAGTCACAAACTGAATATCCAACTCCCTTAAGTTTCTTGTAAATAAGGATTGGGGCACAAGACTAGGTATGTGATTCCAGTGGTGTAACAGTGGAAGACCTCAAAAGAAAAACATTTTCAGAGATGCCCCCTAACTGTTAATAATCTTCATTTAGTGCTCAGATTTTTTAAAACTGCCTTTATAAAAAAACCCAAATGTTTTCCATGTTGCAGAGCCTTAGACCAGGAACAGACACCTTCATATCTGAGTCATTCAACTGCTTCCATTTCTCCCTTATACAAGTAACACCACTTTACTTTTCAGCGCTCTAGAACCGGAATTTACAGGTGCAGGGCTGAAAGTCAAGTCAGGGCCACTGCAACTGAAGGTGAACAGACTTTTGGATTTCTATAGAGTTCCCTCTTTATCCACAGAGGAAACAGCAAACACTACACTCTCAAACCCTGCCACTGTCAGAGGACTGCTGTTAGGATTTGCACTTCTATGAACAACATAATGCCCCCAGCTGGAGCAGAGAAGAAAGCATTTGCTGGAAGTAAAGGGAGGGCAGTTCATCAGATCCTGAGCATTTAATGGAAATTGCCTGTTAGGACAGCTGAAATACTCCCAGAGTTTATGTGCGTACCTCACTGGTCTCCAGCAGCCAAGCCTGCTAAGACATCAAGGGACTTTGAAGGGCTTATAGAGAGCCGTGACACAGGTGGCAACCCTGAGCCTTCTTGGGTCCTTGTCTGCTCAGCTGTTGAGATGAAGGAGAAGCCCTGCCATTACTTGCGCTGAAGGGGAGACAGAAGCCCCAATGGCCCTGTGCCACATGTGTGACCGTTCATGTCCACAATCTGTGGCTCATAACTCTACCCCCACCCAGATGCTCTATATTCCTAATCCTTTTCCTTATTTAAAAAACAGTAAAATTCCTCTGAGCAAAGAAATACCCAGCCCTCCCCAGGCCTATGTTTTCACAGGCCCTTAAAGGAAACAATGGTATTTACGATTGCAGGAGATGCCCAGGTGGAATAGGGCAGATTCAGGAGGAAAGAACAGGTTACACATAAACAGCAGGTTTTTCTCCTCCATTCGTTCTGCACACACCACACCAAGCTTCACATTGTGAAGCAGCTGTACCCTTCCACATCCGTCCACACCATGCAGCCTGGAGCTCTGCTTTCCAGATACAGTAAAAGCAGATGAGAGCCACATCTACTGCTGACAGGCTTCACTGAAAAATACCTGTTAGCAACAGGGGCTGTCATGGCACTACATGCATTAGCCCTCAGCTCTGCCTTGTGAAAGGTTCTCTGAAACAGTTTTCAACTTCTGTGGATATGATCAGTTATGCTTCTGTTAATATTATATTTAACAGCTTCATTTGCTACAGAGCATACAGAAAAGGTTTACACCATTTTTTTTAAAGAGGGAAAGGCACTGGAATGTCTCCTCTGTGCTGTTTCCACAGAACAAGGCTGTTTTGATAAGCATTGAGCAAGCAGCCAAGGTGAGTTCATGCTAGTTGATGAGCAGAAATAATCCTGAAAAAAATAGCAGCAAAGAGGGGCAAGGTGTGAGAGAAGCCCGTGCTACTTGGGTTGAAAACCTTGGGAACCTTCTGAAGTTTCTCTGCAAGGAGATGAGATCTTCAGAGCCTCAGAGAAACTGTCCTTTATTCAAAAAGGCTCAGTCACATGTTTTCACCTATCACAAAACGCATTACATACACTGTGCCAAACAGAAACATTAGCAGGACTTACAAAAGTGAACATGTGCATCTGAAATTGCAGTTGTGCCCTAAATAATATCCCCGTCACTAGGAGAGACATTTGCACATTACATGTAAATGTTGCCTTCACCTATGTCAAATCCGCACTGAAATATGTCCACTTAGCAAAAAGCAGCCACTCTTTCATCTTATGCTTCTAAAAATCATTAGGAATTTGACTGAAATGCCCACAATGGTTTCCATTTTTCTGAAGTCTCTTATCCTTGAATTCCTGTGATTACATTTTTAAAAATACAATTGCAGCTATTAAAAAAAAAGAAAGGTACAAATTTACACAGGGACAGTGAAAACATTTTTTATATTAATAAAAAATCCACACTCTTGCGACTTCCCCCTGAATATGTATAGGCAGGGAACAGCTGAGGTGTGAACACTGCCATGTGGCAAGGGAAAAGAACAGAGCTCTCAGCGCTATCACACATGGCTTATTCAGACAAAGGTAAGCTAACTACTATGAAACCAGTCTCACAGCTGAGGTACATGGAAAAATAAAAGACCTTTCTCCCTTAGTTTGCAAGGCATGTACTAAAGTCATCTAGGAAGTTATTAAAATCATTACCTCCAAATCTGACTAAGTGAACCTGAGAGAAAAATCAACCTAATGCATATAGCATGCATCCAAAAGCATTTTTATGCACTGCTTTACTACCATCCATCCCAGTGATTAACATTTGCTGCTTATTTTTCCCCTATTTCCTGGTCTTCTGATTTTTTGCTATTTGCTACTCTTGTTCCTTGCAGATATATCTGGGCAGATGGCACAGAAGCTGAAAATTACCTCATCTCCGTGTGCAACTCGGATGGCTGCAACCACCCAGGCTGGGAGCACAGCCAGAGCACAGAGAGGTTAGCTGCTTTGATAGAGAAGGAACATCTACAGCTACTTCCAAGAGCATAACACCTGGAAAGGTAGGTTTTCCAAAATGTCTAGAAAGGCTCTTTTCCCTGGGCCAGGTTATTGCTGAACTAATATCTTGGTTTCATGTCTCCTGCTTGGTGACAGCAATAGCCAACAGCAGTCACTGAATTCTGCTGGAAAGGGGAAAGGTCAGTAGACAGACCCATTCCATGGTAACTCACATCACCCTGCAGCATGGTGACTTTGTGGTAGCTGCAGAAATAAATTCATTTTTATCCCCAGGACTGCTGGAAACAGAAATAACTAGGGAAGCTGAGCTCCACAAGTATTATTTTGTGGAAACACAGTGTGATGCAGAGAACAGGTTTCCATTAGCTCCAACTTAAGTCAAAGCTACAAAGTGACTGGTGTCCTGTTAGAAGATACAACACAAAATTCTTCTAGCAGCAGCACAATGACTGAGAATCTACTTTTCATCCATACTCTCTACCAGAGCCTTTTTACTATTAACTAAGTTTAATGTAGGTTCTGTCATACTAAGGTGTAGAGCAAAATTGTTAGAAGATGGATCTGTCAGAACAGAGGCAATTTATCTAATGGCTTTCTAGCATCTGCAACTGATAGACAAAAACCAGAAGTCACAAGGACTAAGAACTGAATAATAGAGCTGATTTTAAAAATTAACAATAACAATAAATCAGACTTAGGACAAGTGTTCACATTTTGTTCAGATGTGAAAAAAAAAAATCCAGTTTGGTGTTGGAAAAATAGTTAATTAGTCTACTAAACTAATATTTGCCATTTGCCAGTAAACTCAGCCACCTCTTGATATGAGTCTTTCCTAGACCAGAGTGTCAGGGAATGCAAAAACTCAGGCAACACAGTTCCAGAAATGGTTTTTGAAACATAGATCAAGAAAACCTCCAGGCTTTCATGGTCGAGAGATACACATGGCCCTTGAGGCATCAAACCCCCCTTAAACATGAACTGACTAAAAAAGTAAGCCAAGATAACGGCAGTAGGTTATGTGATAAAGGCTGGTCTGTGCACAGAGAAAATAGCACAGACACACAATGGCAGGTTACACTTCTTACAGAATGCAGACATTTGGGGATCACATAGGACTTCGGGGATGTTTATGAGAAGCGTTGAGAGCAGGGGAAAGGATGGATCTAAGTGATTTGGAAAGGAACAGTTGTGGGAAATAGAGGGGGGTAAGGGAATAAATGGGAGCAATCTAATGTTAACAGTGCTCTGCACACTCCTCTGTCAACACCCTGCTCCTGATTGCCACTGTCTTATTTTCTTATCAGATTCCAATTTTTTCTGTTTTTCTGGGTGAGGGATTCTTATTTCTGTGTTCGTGTGCATATATGGGGGGTGGCAGTGCCAGCAGCTGGAAAGGCTGAGTTAATGAACTGAAGTGGCACCTTCAATCACAGCGATTCATGAGTCTGGAGTGCCAGTCTGGACAGAGTGAGAGTCTAATGTCCTGCTAGTTCCAAAAGGCATCTTAATACATTCTAAAGATAAATATCACCTTTGATTTCACTGTGTTGTCACAACATATTATTTCGATGCACCTACCTACAAGGAAATGAAAGAGAGTTGTACACTTTCACTTGTGTTTTGTTACATTAGAGGCTTCAATTACTTGATTATTTTAAGGCAAAATGAGGATTCCAATATCAAAGGCAGCTTTCACATCGCAGTCTTCCTCTTATGAATCTTATGAGCATGCAATGAGATGTTATCAGATGCTCAAGTTGTCTCCTTTGAGAACAATACAGTACATAGCCACACACAGCTCTCAAAATTTGACCCTTTATGTGAAAAAGTATAGTTAATTAATATTATGAAATATTCAAATCCAGTATGAAATGCTTAAACCCCCCTATCTTTGCCATAACATAACAGAAACCAATTAACACACCTATAAGGTGAACCTGTCAATTTGTTTTTCACTGTTTTGAAAAAAAACCAAACCCAAAATGTAATATTTTATTCACATAAAATAATTTTGGTTTTCCATATGGATGAGGGGGAAGCCATACATGTTATCCAATCTAAGTAATTTTTTATTATTATTGTTATTTTTAGTTTGGCAGTTGAACCTAAAAATCAATTACTTGTACACTCCTGGGTGACAGTTGAAAAAGCAGCTTCTAATCTTGTGTCAGTAAAGGCTGTTGCCATGAGTAGCAAGATCCTCTGACTGACATGTAACCAGTGGCTTTCAGAATAATGTGACAGTTATTTTTCTTTAAGTTTTTTTTCCTCTAAGTTTTCTGTTTTGTTTTTCTAACAGAGAACTCTTTCATTATCATTTACACACAGCAACTCCTCTCTCCAGTACATTAGCTGAAAATCTACTCATTTAATTAAGCTTTAGGCTGCAAGCCTTCTGTTCTTTCACTTTAATAGACTGAGAAATGGAAGCACAGTCCCTGCAGGTTTTGCCTTTCATATCATCAGGTTGTTGACTTCTTAACCAGATTACTAGGTACAAAGCATTTTAGTTACAAGCCTGGCTGACTTGCATCACAGAATCATGGAATATGCTGAGTTGGAAGAGTCATGCCATGGGCCTGAAAATGTTGTCCAAATGCTTCTTGAGCTCTCTCAGCCTTGGTGCTGTGACCACTTCCCTGGGGAGCCTGTTCCAGTGCCCAGCCACCCTCTGGGTGAAAAACCTTTTCCTGATATCCAACCTAAACCTCCCCTGTCACAACTTCAGGCCATTCCCTTGGGTCCTGTCACTGATCACCACAGAGAAGAGATCAGTGCCTGCCCCTTCTCTTCCCCTCAAGAGGAAGTTGTAACTGCAGTGAGGTCTTCCCCGAGTCTCCTCTTCTCCAGGCTGAACAAATCAAGTGACTTCAGCTGCTCCTTACACAGCTTCCCTTCCAGGCCCTTCACCATCTTTGTTGCCATCCTTTGGACATTCTCTAACAGCTCAATGTCTTTCATACACTGTGGCACCCAAAACTGCCCCCAGCACTCAAGGTGAGACTGCCCCAGTGCAGAGCAGAACAAGAAGCCACAACCAACCTGCTTCTAGAGAATATAGATGATAACATTATTCTTGAAAGGACACTTGCAATTTACCACATATACTAAAAATTTGCTATGCTTTTAAGAGCATATAATAATTAATAGCCATGCAGTAGTCATAAAGGGGAGGGGGGGAAGGAAGAGAGTGATAAATGCTCCAAAATATATCAACAAGGCCCAGAAAAACATAATTACCATTATTACACGGCCTCCGACTACCAACAAGATCTTACCAAATCATGAATGACTCAGAGCTCCAGGGCTGCCAGATGGAATCAATGCCAGAGTTCCCCTGTGCTCTCTATTTTCCCCTTATTGTACACCAGTACTTCCACTTAAAGATTTCACTGTGCCAGACCCTCACATAGCAAGAGACAGTCTCTGCTTCAGCTATCACAACCATAAGAGAGCAAATGAGCCAGGAATGCACCAGTAGGGGAGGGAAGGCAGAGTCTGAAACAGGACTGTAGCATAACCCCTGCTCCTTAGCACTGGCCAGCAGCATCATGATGCTGATGCAGTCGCATTGCTCTCCCCATAGCCCCTTCTACTCATGGTCCAGGGAGCAGTGACACATGACTGGAAACAAGAGCAGGCCAAACTTTTTTTTTTTTTTTGAGGTTCAAACCTCAGGAGCTTGACTGACATCTGAACTAGTTTTCTTTACAAAAAAACAAGGGATCAGAAGAAACCCACCACCTAAGTACTCTGCCGCTTGGAGACAAAATATTCAGTCTTGAAAGAAATAAAGCAAAGCAAAAGAAAATTCGCTCCGTCCCTACATAATCTGCATTCTGTCCTCTTTTCAGTAGTTTTCTTTCCTTAATTCAAACTCTTTGCAACCTTTTACCAATGCAGATGTAAAACAAGTGCAATTATTATGAGTATATTTTCATTCAGTACACTGCACATTATAAGTGTTCTTCTATCACCCTCAATAAATCTCATTTTGAGTGAGCAGACATGTAAAGAATTTTCATTGAAATTTAGACTATAACAAAACAAAATTATATTCAACAAATCATAACAGACAAGATAGTCAAACACAGATAAGACAGCCCACAGCAGACCAGTCAACATTGATTAGTAGGCTTGCCAAATATATTTGCAGTAGATGGCAAAACAGCAAAAATAAGTTGTCTTAGTTGAAGCACTTTATGCTTTTCCATAATCTTAAAAATAGGCAATGTAGGAGCAGTATGTTAGTATGCCATACATGCTTGCATTTGAGCACACGGAGTACAAATCTGGTGGGTTGTAGATGCACTGCTGGAGACCAAATCCAGCCCTTAAAATCCCTTAAAAACACAGCCGAGTACAAGAGATCACAGAAATGTAAAGTACCACTCCTGCAACACCACAGCACAGGAAATCTTGATCTGTATCTGTAAGGAAAAGTGACCCAAGAGCATCTGTGAGACCAACAGCCAAAGGCTGCTGCAAGAGCCTGCTGCAAAGCAATTACCTCTCTGCCTTATTGTAAGGGAAGAGATGAAGCCCTGGGAAGCAGCAGGATGCCCATTTGCAATCAGCTCCTCAGTTCTTTTCTGCCCTCATTTCTCAGGTTCTTGTGCACTGCTTGGCCAAATGAGCTTTCAGGTACTCAGCTTGCAGGATATGGAAATTGACCATCTCTAATCTTTTATCTAGGCAATTTTCAGAAATCTGAACTTGCACTGGTAGGGAACAGTAAATAAGTATACACTCCAACAGTCTTTTCAGTTTGGCCAGGGGATAGACATCTCCTTGGTCATTCCTGTTGCTGAAGTTTTTCCTCTGACAATGTCTGTGTTTGTAGACAAACGCATGCTTTTTATGTTCTTTCCTTCTAGACACACAGACTAGATTTTTTTATTCCATCTTCTCTCCTTGTTTACAAGACCACTCCTTCCATTTTGCATTGTATTTGTACTCTAACATTCCAACATTTTGCATTCTCAGTCCTTCGGAACAGAGCAGCATCTGTGAAACTGAGTCACGTTTTGTTTACTTCCTGTAATAGGTCATTAATGAAGCTGAGGAACACCTCACCCCTCAGCAGTCTCTCTCCTCCCTTCATCACACACAATTGGTCTTTGTCATTTATAGTCCTCCTGACAATCTTCACCAGATCTCAGTCCAAATTTATCTAAATAGTAGCATTTTCATAGTAGCATTTGGGAGAGGACCACAACAAATGTTTCAGTCACATCTACGTGTGTGACAGCATAGGTCACCCCATTGCCAAACAGGTACACCATAGAGGATTAGGATTATTTTGGATATCTTTTTCTTACCTAATGTTATTTTACTTTAAAACAAAACAAGGAAATCATGCAAACCTACATATGACAGACCATACTCATCATACAGTCACAGTTCTTATATACTCGGAATTACTTTTGCTGGGGTTTGGGTCCTTTCTGTCCTTTTTATTTATTTGTGGCAGACCTTCAGTGGATGGGATGGATTAGAATACAGGTTCATAAGGAGAAAGGTACTAATACATTTAAGTATATCCGTAGTCCTTTTTTCATATATTAGTGCCCTTAATCAATGTGTACTACTAATGTATTCTGAAATGTTTTGTACCTCTCTGTGAAATTCCAAGAGATACCTAAGCAAAGCCTAGGCTGATAAGCTTGACATTGATTTAAATATAGTAGAAACTGGTATGAAAAAGTCAGCAAGATAAAAAATACAGTCATATTGCTGATATTTTTCTACAGCCATTGAGGACTCCAAAATATTTGATTTAGCTTCACGTGGCAATACAGAAAATTAAGTACCTTTGCGACTCATAAGCCAGGAACTACTGCAGCAGTAGAGCAGGGAAAAAAAAAATTAAGTGGTAAATGTTCAATGACACTGTCATTTTCCTTCAGATCATTATTAAATCCTTGCCTCTAGGATTCATGCAGTACTGAAACTGGAAGACTTGTTAATAACAATGGGTCTGTTAAATAGATGAATTTGATCTCAGAATAAGGTGATTCATTTGAGTGGTAGGGATTGTTAAACAAACCAAATGCATGAAAAAATATGTTGGATGTAAGATAGGGGAAGAATGTGAAATCCTAAAATACAGTGCTGTGGAGTGAATGACTAAGGACAAGACAGAAAGGGAACAAAAATTCCCCATAGTTATAGCAGAGGGATAATCCAACTGCCAGGTCTTCGAGCAGGAGATACAAGGCAGGATTGAGAAAGTGGCCAGAGAATTATCTGAAATTCTCTGTGTAGTCCCAGTGTCCTTACTTAAAGGGAAGGGAGATACAAGGGGTGTACTGTATCAGTAGAATTCTAGAAAAAAAGCCCACATAAATAAGCTAAGGTCTGGAAAAAACAGAAAGGAAGTAAGAAACAGTCTCTCTTGTCTGCATGAAAAGATCCCTGATAAGGGAAATCCTCAATGGAGAAACAAAAGTAAAGAAACTGAAAGTGGAAAATTCCAGCTTAGAAATTAAAGAACGCAATTTCCTCTTCTATCATTTACTATTTTGATAATTAATCCAAGACTCAGGATGCTTCTGAAGCTGCACCTTAGCTCAAAACAGAAAGCACAAAAATGATAAAAGGCCCCATGAGGAGACATAAAACCCTTGGTCTCACAAAAGAATTGTAGAATATTTTGGGATCCATTTTCAATAGAATCAGGTTTCAAAACAAAACTACTTCACTAATAAGCTTTAAACTAAGACAATGCACTGGTTTCATTAATTTTAATTCATTCCATTTAAGTGTAACCCATCCCTGCTGGCAGTTTTGCACAACAGAACTGTCGCCATAGCAATCTATCACGTCCTTTGAAACTGAGAGGTCTCTGCTAAGTTGGCACTCCAGTGAAAGCTACAGTGAGGGCACTGAAGGCTCTCCAAGTCTGATGCTGAAAGGAATCTACTATGGAAGAGAAAGTCCCATGTATCACTACTGAAGCCAAGTCATCAAGATAAATGGTCAAAAAATAATACAGATGATCTCACATTTTATTGTTCTCAGTTGTAGCTGAGGCAACCCAACCCTAAAAAGCTTAGTGGGGATCTCATCAATGATGAGAAAGTGAAGTCTCTGAAGGCTTCTGAGTCATTCCACAGTATGATAAAAACCAGAGAATAAAATTGGTTTTGAAGATTCCCAAGCTTCTCAATAGTTTACTTTTTCCTTTTCGTTTAAGTGAACACAATAAAACACGTCAGTTTCGTACTCCAAACCCACCCCATGCTGGGCTCTCACCACAGTTTCAAAGCCTCAACTCCCCTGCCTGTCCCTGGCTTCTCCTTGCTGTTACCATGCCCAGGCAGAGACCCTCAAGTATGTGCTACCATAGGTGCCAAAGAAGACATCTGATGAAAGATGACTCCCTTAAAGAGGAGGAAACAATTTCAAAAAAATTCTGCTGCCCTTCTAGATTTACTTCAGTGACTGATTTTTGATGTTTCAAGCCAAATACATGCTTAATTTGCCTCTTACAGACTTTCTTCATGTGTGAAGAATGCTAGCTGTGGATAACCAAGCTAAAATAATCCCACGTCAAGGATTCCCACTGGAGCTATACGTGGTGGGAAAAGTTACATAGGCATTTTGAACATGATTCCCCTGAAAAGATCAGAACTGGAAGAAATGGCAGGCTAGAATTTCTCAAAAGAAAACCACTTGGCATTTCCTTTTGTTGCAAGCTATCCCAAACTTCCCTAGTACATCAGCTTCCCCCTGAGGAGGGAATGTTCAAACAATCTGCAAAAACATGACAACTACTAAAAAGATTGATCAGTGTTATCTCGACTATGTTTCAATACCAAATGTTCACTTTGCGTGCTTTATTTTCACCCGTGTTACATTACACATTAATGTCTGATATTGAAAAATATGGTGAGCAAACCATGCCATGCTGCCAATTTTTATTTTGCGTTCCTGTTTGTGAATACAGTTTTTGACATTTATCTTCCTAACCTAAGTGAAACTTTCCTTAACTGGGAAAATGCAAATTCAATTGTAACTTCTGTCGAATTAAGGGAAAACAGGAACATGCATTTCTTAAGCATTTTCATGCAAATGTGAACTGCAAGACTGATGTTCTGGCTCAGTTAAAGGCTCCAAACAACACTTAATACTGATTATAGGCTGAGGCCAGAAAGAGCAAATAGGTTTAGCTGCCTTACTAATAACAATCTAGTCTCTTTAGGAAAAGGTGCAGCTAGGTCTTGAAAATCCTTCACTTAAAGATGGGAAGTCAGACTCACACAAAACTCACACTCAGAGCATGTTCCTTATATACTGGGTATACCTCAGAATGTGCCGCTGCCTTATTTAATTTTTTTTTAAGCATTTCAAGAAGCTGGGGTCTAATTCCTGCACAGCTCCATTTGGTAATTTTGAAAATGTCAAGCAGATTGTAAGGTTCTGAAGCAGAAAGTGTATGTGGTAGGTAATATTACAGAACAAGGTCTATTACATGAGACTGTTCACAGTCATGTGACAAATCCCTCAACAACAGCAAATGGGACCCAAACTTGTATTCAGCTAGCTTAACACTTTCTCACACAGTGGATGCTAATAGAGCATTTGCATGTTTACATTTCCCAGCATTTCAAAAAACCAAATTCTGTGTTCCCAAGGCTGCAATCTACCTCACCAGCAAGGAGATTGACATAATATGCATGGAAGGGCCTTTCACTCTAACAGAAGGGTTCAAGGATTAAGACAGCAAAATCAGGGCATTTGCTTTTAGGCCAGGCAAAGTGGGCTCTGCAAGAACTTTCAAAAAACACAGAAATCACAAAAGGGATACAGTATTTCCCTGCACAGGTCAAGCCCTGTCAACTCTCTTCACATTTGGCCTAGATAGACTCTATCCAAGCACTGCTACTTTGACTTTGGACGTCCCAATCTAAACAGTGCACTCACAGACCTCCCCTGCCGCAGCAAAAGCAAGATGCCAGCAAGGTGTGATAAGCCTTCCTTGGAGGATCAGAGATTAGTAGTGAATAACTAATTTTTTTGTTATCTCCTGCTTTATTTTGCATATTTCTTAGATGAAAAGGGACATGCTCCCTGGTGAAGGAGCAGCCCAGAAAGGCAGCTGCAGCACCTCAGTAGCAGAAGCTTGCAGCTCAACGCCTGACAGCAGCTGCCACAGCAGGCTTAGAAGCCTGATCAGAAGTGCCCTCTACCACAGCAGCCACCAAGGCTGGCTATGAAAGTATCAATTTCCAGCTTGTATATACTGGAAGGTTGGTTAGGGTTGTCCTGTCCAGGTCCTGGAGTTGGACTGGACAATTGTTGTGGATTTCTTCCAACTCAGGACCTATGATTCTATGCTAATGCTAAAATAGCACAACACAGAGCAGCACTTGACAGAGCAGACTCACAGAGCAGGGGCAGAGCTATGTCACCACCTGAGCACAGCATGAGTCTGGTGAAGTCTCCTGTCCTGTCAGCCTACCCTGACAGGAATGAGAGTTAGCCCCAAAGCCAAGAGTCACAGATACAGTACCACAGCTCTGCAAAAGGCTGCAATTTAACCTTCTTAGCCTGTCCAAAAGAAATCACACAATGCTAGGTGTCAACTACAGATAGTTTTTAAAATTTCCTTCTTATGTTCTCATAGAAAGCACCTGTCCATTTTGCTGAAGAGAATTAAATGAACATTTCTGCTTCCTTTAGCTCTGTCAGGGAAAACACAAACAATCTGAAAGCTAGTTTGGCCTCTAAGAAAGTGACCAAAAAGAAACAAATATCACCTTTCATTGTGGTCAGAGGCCAGTATTTCAGCTACAGACATCAGATGAAATTCCTAAGGTATGCTTGGCTTTCACCAAAGGACATCTATAAACAGTAATGTATGGGAGGTCTTACTGCACATAGCTAGGAAATTAAAACATTCCCTTGAATGGCACTACTAAAACATGCATAGATGTATGCATAAAACATGTGAATAGTCAGCAGAATTCAGAGATCATTTCAGAGGAACAAAATGCAACAGAGAGACGCCTGTACAGTGAGGAGTTAGGATTTAATTGTGTAGAGCTTATTTCACTGCAGAAATACTTATATCATTTACTCCCCTGAAGGCTGTCTTGCTCTCTTTTCCAATACAGATTGATGAAGACCACTTTCCCACCCCAATTCCACCTGCTCTCCTTCTGTCTGAACCTCTACTGTTTTCTTCATGCAGCAAACTGGATTATAGTTTTCCTCCTCCTCCTCTCAGTAGTATGGCACTTAAAATTTTTGGTTTGTCTGAGCACAGCATGGGTTTGTTCCACTCTAGTAACTGACCCATGAACACTTGTTTAGAAAACAGGTATGGCCACTACACAGTGTTCTTACTGAGACAGGAAGGGTTGAGTTTCTTGGGGCAGCAGTGAAGCAAGCTCAAGCTGTGATTCAGTAAGTACTTTGAGAGCTCTGCTTAAGCTCTCCAGTAGGCCAGCCAGCCCAAGGTAAGAGCGCTACTGCATTTAAAACTGACATCTTTGCAGTAAGAACGGGTGCTCCTAAGGTATCAGAGCTGAGCTGACTGGCACTCTACCGCACCCATGGGGAGGAACTCTGTGGTGAAGTTAGCATCTCATTTAAGAGAAATGTTAAGTATTTCCGGTAACTTCTATAAGCATAAGGTCCCCATGCTGCTTCTCTACTCAACAGAAGATGGTTTTTTCTATTCCTGTCTTCAGCTCAAACCAAACTGCATGGGACATGTTTTGCAAGCAGCTCGTTTTTTATTGTGCTTAACGTGAATTTTCAGGATCATAAGTGATACGAAGGATGAGGAGGGAAAATACAAACACATTTTCTGACAAAGAGTACTATGTAGATGGAGGACTTTAAGGGAAGAACTGCTAGCAATATTATTAGTTAGCCATACAGTATCAAGAAGAGCAGTCTGCCCTCCAGCTCCATACGAGAGAATGATTTACTTGTGTCCTACTGTAACACAGCCGTCTGGTGAAATGCTTTCACAGAGGAATTGTGTAGGAAGCTGTATAGTACAAGTGTCACATTCTCTCAAAAGGTTTGAAGCCACAGCAGTAGCTTCCATACCTCTGGCAGAGGCATTTAAAGCAATTGTGAAAAAGAAGATCAGCAGTCCTTAAGTTCACACATCCTTCTGTTTTCTGTGGTGAGGTCATCGTTTTGATTTTTATAGTCTTGCTTTACACAGATTCTTTTCTGCATCAGATACATGACAATTGCCAATTTCTCTCCCAAGCAATTAGCACCACTACTGTCAGTGGGGCACTGTTGCCCAGAGTATAGTGGAGGCAATTATCTTCAGCTATAAAATGGATTTGCACAAACATGCTATTGTACCTCCTTTTTTACCTGCCCCACGCTAGATCTCAGTTATTTTTAAAGACATCTCAGCCCTCTTTTCTGTGCTATAAAGTACCACACAGACACATTCGATTTTGTTCAAATCTTAGTCCTTGCATGCTCAGAAAGCTTAGTTTCACACCTTCCCATTCATTGATATTGCTTGAAGTGATGTATCACAAGAGCAACAGCTTTATGCTGAAGAGGGTTATTCTAATCAGGCAGCAGTGTCTTTTATAAATTAAAAAATCCACACACATTCAAATTTAAACCATTAGCATGGCCCGTGGTTAGATGACATTATGTTGCTAATGGATCCACTGTGGAATATGACACCAGTTGTGTTGTCCACTGGGATTTACAGGCATATAATACATGTGTTTATTTCGACTCCTAAAAGGCTGTACTAATGGCTTCAGCACTTTTGTGCTAAGTAATCAACATTCACCCCCTTTGGCAGTGAATGCATATGTAATGCAATCCATGTTTTCCTGGGATAATTGGTCTTTCTTTCCTCAATCAGAAGTACAATGAAATTCCAAACTAGATGTGTGCTAGAGACAAGTTAGGTTTGCCTGTAGGTTGTGACTAGTTTTCTTTGGGTTTCTATCTTTTAAGAATTAAGGTATTTTCAAAGTGGTTGTACTATTTACTGCTCATCTCCCTTCCCGTTGTTTCACTTCAGGCTGGCATTTATCAGGATTAAAATGAAAACTAACACACTAAGATTTTTGCAAAGATGCTGCTGCTTCTGCAAACATCTGAAATGGACTGAACTGGTACTGGGACAGATGCAACTGCTTAGGGAAAAGTACTATTCATGAGTGATTATGCTATGCCATCTTCCACCTAATGTAAAGCTTGCTTATCTGCAAAGTGTTTCCTTCGGTTATCAGTATTCCAGCACTCAACTCTACATCTTCATTAACAGAGGTTGCTTGTCACCAATCAACTTCTACCACCTAAAAAATACTAGCACACAAGGTAAAAGAGCAGGTGACCTTCCAGATACTGCATTCAGTATTAGGTGGCCTATCAAAAAAAACAACACATTGTGGTAGCAGTGATTAGAGTTTGAATGTGCAACAACTAATCATCTGCAAAGTGATCCACACAGTCATGGGAGAGCTTATACTTTCTAGCAGGTTATATTTATGCTATTTCAATTATGCCATGCTGTGGTCACTGCAATGGCTCCCAGGTGGTTTTGACTTCATTATATAGAAACATGATGCATTCCTTTCTTCCACGCTGCCTTAAAGAAAGAACCCTAAAGGGTGCATGCAAGTCTGAAAGACAGTCACAGGCTTACTCCAAGCAGTCAACTATAACAAATGAGTCACTAACTAAACCTCCAGCCAGTAGCAACCAGAGAAAGCAACAGATTCTGGAAAAGAAAAACCCCTTCTTGCTGTTCACTTTTTCCTTAGTAATCTTTCTAGGTGGATCATGGATCTGTTTTGATCACACATATATATCTCCCAAAGCTAAGTTCTCCTGCAGTCCACCCAGACTGTTGTGCACTGTGCTTGCAGTGAAACCCCCACACACAGAAGTTTGTAAAGGACTTCTTCAGCCAACCAGACAAACAAAAATTTCAACTGCCTGCACTGAAAATAGGCTAGAACTGCTTTAGACCTTATGGTTTGAGTTATCAGAAACCTGAGTCAAATGCTCATCTTCCTCTTTTCTTTCCTATGAAGCATGAGTTCAGGTGAACCCCATTCTTTGGCAGAGAACTTGATAATCAGCATGCATTGTTTCAGACACATTCTAAAACTCAGAGGGAGAGATTGAAATTCTGACCTTTGATTGAATCGTTGTTCTATCATGTTTCATCCCTTGAACCTGACTTCCACTCTGTTTCTGAGCCAAGGCAAAATCAGAGCTAAATTCAGGAGGAAGGTTTAGCTTCAGCTGAACAGTACTAGATGCTTATTCTGCCTAAGGAATTTAAGACAACATAGCAAAGCATAATCCTGCCAACATATGGAACAGTATATATTTCACGAGGATCTGGAAATAGAAAATGAAAAAATAAACCAGGTTTATCCAATTTATATGCACGCCACATGCAGAGAATTAAAGCAAAGTAAAAATCTAGAGAAATACTTCCCCAGGGGGCACGGATATTCCATTAGCTCCCTTTTTTCCCCTCACCCAAGGGAAAAAACTCTTTTCAATGCCTCCTTGCGCAAGAGAAACTTTCTTAGAACTGTTGAACATCACAGTAAAGGGCATATTACTGAGTGTTTGGGATTTGCATATTCCTAGTCTAGCACTGCAGCATGTATGCCTACCAGGCAGCTACTGCCTGAAAGTCACCAAGTGACTATTAAATTTTGCAAAGGAGGTATGACAGTAATGCTATACTACTATTAATTAGATTTCAACCAAGATAACGATTACCAGGGATTTGTCAGATTTGTAAAATTGTAACTAGTATAATTTCAGTGTTATCTAGGGACCAGAGACAGACATCTCACGTTACATTTAAGTTAACTAAACATAATTTATAAAAAGGTAAATCCTCAGTACAAAATGAAATAATTTCAATCAAAAGCACACAATCTGATCAAATACATGGGGAAGCTGCTCCTTCTAGCTTGCATTTAATGAGAGGTTTCTAATTTTCATAACTTTTTACTAGGGAATGACATGTCCAATTTAAAGTTCCCACATACTATTTTGCTCTTTCAAGTACAAAGACTCTACCACCTGCTTTGGAAGCATCCAGCTGGCCAATCTGTGTGGACAGTATCATTATTAAATTGTCTTCTGCCTCTTGCTGGCAGTGGACCTGACCCACTGCAGCGCACACTACTCCCTCAAAAGCACTCAGCGACCACAGCACCCACTCTGGGCAGACAAGTGTGAAGTGGCATCACTTCACAGACTTAAGTTAGACTTTCATTATACGGCCCAACAGCTGTAAACAATATTCCCAGTCCTCTTTGGATCAGGTACACACTGACAAGGTGACATTATAAAAGTGCAACACCTACAATCCACAATCTTACAGCAAAAACTCTTATATCCAGAGTACTCCAGCAATTTTCAAGAGCAACAAAAGCAGAATACAAATGATTTTTAACTTCCACCAGAATTAAGAGGCCTTTATGAAGCAAATCTGCTTACTTACTCTATATTTATGTGTGCTTTCCAGGATTTCACGTGTCTGGTGATGCAAGGCAAAAAAACCACCAAACCACACCATTATAAATTAAATGTCTTGATTGCACAATTATTACAGTGCTACAGCTAATAGGTACCTGAGATTTTTATACTTCCTGCTTAGTTATTAGTGTTGAAAACCCCCATGGCTTGCCCTTAGATATTTCTGCAGTAATTCCCACAGCATTAGTTATTCACAAAATTTTCTGCTATCTATAAATGCATCTATTATGATTCATGGGGATTTAGAAGCGATATGTATTAAAATTCCTAATACATATATACATCAATAGATACAAGAATCAGGCAGAGAGAAAGCAATTTTGGGGGGAGAGGTTGCCCTCTTTTTAATATCATCATTATTAGTTTCATTAAACTTACAGAAATAACCATCACTAGAAAAGTACAAAGCTCTAATCAAAGCCATTCAAGAAACAGGGTGCAAGATTATAACACTAAAAACCATGTGCCAGCAGTTGGAATGGCATATGGAAAAAAAATGCAGACTACATTCAAAACCAAGACAAAAAAAAAAAGAAGAAAAATCTTTTGAGAGTTAGCTTTGTTGCATATTCATGTCCCAATAAATTGCTTTAATTAGCTAAAAGAATGAGGAAGCAACCACAAATGAATATGTTATGCTGAGTATGCACACTTTAAGAATGTCACTAATGTTTCAAATACTACATTCTGGTAGAAATCCACACCTACCCAAACACCTTTTCTCCTCTGCATATGATTTAGACAATCACCACTGACAGGAATGAAGAATTGTGTTTGAAGGACAAAACTACTTAGAAACACAGCTAAGTCTGTAAAGATGCCCATGATACCCCTTGACTCCTTCTCCCTCCTATGAATAATCATACTTAAAAAACCACAGAAGACTAAAACCCCATTTCCTCCTTAAGATATATGTATAATGCCACTGTGAAAACAGGCAAGGGATGTTTGAGAACACAATTATCAAATAAAGCTGAAGGCATAAGTTCTTTATCTCACAAAGCCCTACCAACAGAGGCCATCTTGGACCATCTCAACACTTTAGCACCCAAGTATTATATACACCTAAAATGGGATATATTCATTTGCAGCTTTTATTTAAAAGGCTGCCAGGATAGGAGTCAATGCTATTAATGTATAAAAAGGAAGATAAAGATCTTGGAGATGCAAGGGCATTCGATGCTCTGTCTTTAAGCATTCAGCTGCTGTCAAAATTTAAGTGCTACCTTTTTGACAGACCCTGATTACTTTATAGGTTTTAGGTTAAATCCTGGCCCTTACCATTCCACATTGCTGGTTATGAACATCCACTTAAGGGAACAGCAACCTTGGCATTTCATCACTATCTGCTTCTCAACTTCCTAGAATACAGCATCATTTTTCTTAACCTGTTTGGGTTGTAGTTCTCAATTTGCCCTTCTACTTCGTGGGCCAACAACATTTATAAGGAGAGCAGAAGTTCTGAGTGAGGACTACACCATTCAGACCTTGGAGGAAACAGGCAGCCAGTACGAAAGCTGACCCTTTTATTCCTGTCCTATTACATGCTAATCCTAGGAAGGCTTTCCCTTCCTCCTTTTAATTATAGGCTTTACTAACAAGCCATATGTGGTTTTGAGCACTTGTTGATGAGTTCAGATTAGATGGGGACAAGGCTATTTCCCTTTGGTAATGTATTGAATAGCAAAGTAACAAGCTAGCCCAAGAAACAATTTTCACCCAAACTTCCTCCTAATTACCATTCTCATTTAAAGACAGGTGATTTCAAATAAAAGGTCATTCTCATTTAAAGACAGGTAATTTCAAATAAAAGGTGATTTCCCCTGGCAAATGAAACGGTTTGTTGATATCCCTTTGAAGATTAGCTTAAATTAAATCCGCCACATAATTCTAAATAACCCATCTACACACACATATATATCCACATAATTTACTTCACCGTCAAGAGATTAAAGAAGCTCACACTTGGTCTTCTCCTTATAGCAGTTCAAAGCAGTGTTGTTATTCCCCAGGACAACCAGCAAGTAGCAGCCAGCAGGTCTCCCATCCTCCCAATACTTTTATACTTCCACATTATTTGTTCCACCTGGAGTGCAGTCCTGGCCCCAGTGAGAAAAAAACAAAACCAAACAATCTGTGGCTTGGGGATTTTATGTTTCAGACTGTCCACAGTTTTCTACACACTCCTGTTGAGAAAATGTGATGAGCAAAAGAGATCAGAGTTAAGGCCATCAAAAAGCTCTGAGTGCAGAAAAGACCTGGCTTTCACAAAACATACTTTGGCTGGTAGGATCACTGACAAGGTCTATCTGCAAATGTTTTTCTGGTTGTTTCCTCTGCTGCACAATTTTCTAGTTTTAGCTTCCATCAGACCTATCAGTTGTACTGATGCTACAAGAAGCTCTCAGACTATGTGAAGGTTCCCTTCCACAACCTCATTTAACATTTGGATTAACAGTCTCAAGAAGATTTCTGCAAAGGAGGAAGCCAAACCAGCAAACCCGTGAACTTCCTTTTAATGTAATCAGAATGAAGAGAAAGCTGCAAGCAGCCTCAGAGAATAACACTTGTAATTACAAACAAAATTATGCACAAAGGCAGAGATCAGCTGAACTTGTTCACCATTCAAGGTCTAAATAATCAGTGCAGGCAAATAACCTGGTCATCATTGCCAACAGGCTGAGCAATGGTTCCAAATGTTTTACAACACAGCTGGAACAGCCCAGGAATACTGCCAGAGCCCAGCACTTGAAGCTTAGCTGAAGGCAGCAGCTCTGAAGTCATACCTACTTATCATAAGCACAGAAACTTTGAAAACACTCCACGTACCCCAGCTAGAGCCTGAGCTTGGACATTTTTGTGAGCATTATGTATGTAACCACATCTGTCTTTATCAACAAACATATCCCTGAATTTCACAGAAATCAAAGACAAATAAATCAAGTGCTGACTAGTTTGATCATTTTGAAAGTTGCAGTTGTTACAACCTTTTCAAATCACAGTCAATAGAGCATTCTTGTTACTAAAAGCATCAAATACCACATCCATCCTTCTCATATTCAGTTACACTGAAGTTAACAGGTGATCACCAGTCTCACCCATTTGCTTTGCTCATGCAAACTGAGACATGTAAGTCACATCCTGGATACTGGGCAGTGGTAGGGATGGAAGTTTCTGGTGCTGCAGACCATTACCTACCTTGAGCAACTCATCTGTGGCTGTGATATTCCAAATAACAGTCTCCTTATACATACATACTTCCACACAGAATCCTGAAAATCCGATCATTTTGCTCCCAAATCTGCTGTTGCAGTTCTCTCTAGCAGAATCATAGTTCAGAGGTTTGTTTGTAATACCTGACCGATTTCGGCAAGCCAAGTACTCTTTTGAATGACTTTATCTCCTCATTTTCCCTTAACCAAAGTATTAAAAGGTGTGAACACCTTACTAGCTATTGTTCTTTGAAAGCTAAAATATGAATTTTTTTTTTCATACAAACAAGTAACCGTTACATTCACACTAAGATGTAAATCCACTAACATCACTGGAAACACATAAAAAGAAATTCTCAGCCCATGTGGTTTGGGTCATCATCTACCAAACACACTGCACTGTACAGTGCAACACTCCTCTAAAAAAAGTAGCTGAGTCTACCTTGAAATCTGTTACAAGGAGCAAGTAGCATTGCGGAAGAAATTATGACCTAAATAGGCATCTTGTATTTCAAGAATCAAAAAGTTACTGTTCCCAGAGTCTTAATATTATGTCCGGAAATAATTCCAATATTGTACATTATAATGAAATTCACTGCTTGCCTACCTTTTAAATGTCGGACTGGGACAAAATGTGAATATGGGTAATTAAATTTGTGTATTATTATTGAACTTGGGGGGTTTTTGCTCCTAGCAAATTTGCAGGACCCGCAGTCAAATAAATGGGAATGGAAATAGGCACACTGAATGCTAAAAAGGATATGTAGATACGTATAGTGTTCTTGAAAATGTCATAAGAGCCATGTACCTGGCTCTAAACATTGTACCACATTAATCAGTATTACCCTCACATAAAAGAGCATATCACATTCTCTCATATCCCAAAACCTCTAGTGTCTTCAGTGGCATCAGAGAGCAGCAGCGGGTCATCAAGTTGTACGGCCACTAGTACTTTACCATGGAGAAAAAAATATCTGTAGTGGAAGCACCAACTGGCATTGTATTTCGCACATGCACATTCCATAGAAAATGCCCACCAGGACCATCAGGACCTGATCAGTACCAAAGAAGGAGAATTCGCAGTCACATTTTCACAGTCATATTTTCACAGGAAACCTGTCTTTAGTGACTTTAGGTTACCAAACCTTAGCAGGTAGGAGGATATGAGTGAGGCAGCCCTGTAATGGGTGCTCAGTGATAAAATTAAGAATGTCAAACATAACTTTAAGTATTTATTTTAAATAAAATTTCAAGTTGAAAAGCCAACGAATTTTCATAGCATAGTTTTGTCATAGCTATTCTATTATTGCAGCCTCTCACAGAAAGCACTATTTGCACCCTTTAGACTTCAAAGTCAGCAGCAATTGCCCCCCTTCAAGACAAAGCAAAACACTCAATTCTTTGAATTTCTCTGCACTGCCTGGAAGAAATCTGCTGCAGAAGGTACATACACAAAGAACTGTGCCAGGCATTGAACAGGAACAGAATCACCCTTCTCAAACATTGGGTCTCAGTTTCTCGTCTACCACAGAGTTTTGAGGGACTACAGAATACCAAAGCTTTAGAATTCAGTTCACAGCCAGCTACTGCTACGAAGTGTCCAGTACAGATAACCTTGCAACAGACCTGCTACGTGCCCAAGCTGAGATCCGAGTCAGCCTAACAGCCAGGGAAACTCTTCCAGACTCCAGAAGGCTGAACCACCCTGTGGAGATGTCCATTATAAAAAGAATCAGGGTCCGTTCAGAATTGCATTTGGCAGTTTCTGGAGGAGCTCTCCTAATAAGCCTGGACTCTTGCTTCAGAGCTCATCTCTGCATTTGCATACTGCTGTTTCCGGGGGCAGCCCTTGCTAACCTATGTGACCTGGCTGGCAAGTGCACAAGATTTTTTGATCCTAAAATTAGATTAGGCCCCATTCAACTATGTTCCAAAAGCAAAACAAATTTGTATTCAATTATTCTTTCACAGGGCAGGAATATAAAACCAGCTGAAATGCTGGTTTGGACCAGACAAAGAAATAAGTGCTTGACCCCATGCGAGTCAAAAGGATATACAGGCTGACCAGCTGCTTACATTTTCACACCCTGTTATCAACAGGTAATATTTGCAAAATCTCTTACAAGTTATCACTTTTGTAGACAAAACCAAGCTGAGGGGTATAATTGACAAATCCCCCTGAGGGACGGGATGCCATCCAGACATGATCATCCAGTGAGAACTTGCCTAAGTCCTGTTCAGAAATCTGGAGGTTGTCAATAATTGTAGGATGTTTTGAAGTGGCATTTGATTCTGAATAAAACCAGCAGAACACAGAGCTTTTGAGTCCAGGAACAATAAAAAGTAGGAGTAAATTTACACTTCTCTCTTTCTCTCCTCACTTGTAAGTGTCTGAAAGGACATTAATTATACTCTCCACAGATGCACAGGCTTGGAGAGTTTGATGGCAAGGCTTATTTTCCCAGAACCTCACTCCTATAGATAAAAGCCAATCATGAAGAGAAGTACAAACACAGGATACTGAATCTCAGATGCTTTAAAGTTGGTAATGTATGAGGTAACTTTCTTATCCTGCCCAACACACATAAGCTGAAAATGCTTAGAAATGGTACCATGCAGTTGTCACTGTTTCTCACACACACACACACACACACAGAGAAATGCAACATTTGCCATGTTATAACATACAGTTACCATGGATATTTCCCTATTCTTAGCATACTGGGAAGAAAAAAGAAAAGGAAAAAAGATCCCAAAATCCCAGTACACAGTAACCTTGAGCAAGTGTTGACTCTGCAGTGACAGCCACCATACTGGCTAATTGAAAAATGAACTTTATTTTGCCTAAATTATTGCAGATGAATAATATATGCACTGTTTATGATGAGGATTGCTTTGCTATATGCCACATGAGGATTGTCACAGGGCAATCAATAATAAGCAGGGGTGAGTAAAAGTCGGTTTGAGACCAAGATCCTTCCTGACAGCAGTAATTCAGAATCAGTCTTCAGTTTAGGATTAATTATTTAAGAGAAAAGCTACAGTGGAAGGCTACTAGCATAAAGGGGGCTTTAGGACTTCAGATGAGCATTGCTCCTAAAAAGAATGAAACATCCTCTTTAGCTTAACTCCAGGGGAACATCCTGTGGAGAAAAAAAGATATTAAATTCAAGCAATGGTGGCCTGAAACCAAACATGTTTTGGACCAACTGTGAATTAACAAATACTGGAGATGACAGAAAGTTCCAGAGAGACAGCCAGGAAGATGTTGAGCTTTCCAGTTGGACCAGCTGATAAAAGAAGGAGCTAACATTTCCTATGTGACAACCTAGAAAATTTGCAGCTGGGCTTGTATGAAATTGCTTTCCACTATTGTAGGAATTATGTTCTGTGTTCTGGTCAAGCAAGGATGCTTCAAGGCACTGCAGTCCTCTTGAGCCAGAAAACTTCCAGCTAGTTCACTTTTCAGAGATTCCATTGTTAAAAAACAAAACAAGCAAACAAAGTAACCCACCACCAAATCACAACAAACAAAAAAAACCTCAACAACTTAACTAAATCTAATTTATATCAAATTCACTTAGTACAGGAGAGGTTCTAGTCAAGTGAATCCCCATTTTTCAAATGAACAAGCCATTAACGAAACAGAAGAGAAGAAAATGTGCTTTTTCTGCAGGGGTAGGGCAAGCTGGTGGGGGGGTATAATGTAAAAAAATAACCCAAATTCAACTAATTTGGCTGGAGCTAGCTGTGATAGCCTGGCATTTCCCAGTTTCCCACCTAATTTTTTTTTTTTTTACCAGGATTCAAACTGTAGCTGTAGAGTATATTTTGTGCCACAGTCCCTCAATCACAACTCTACCAAGAGGACACCCAAGTCCTCCAGAGAATCTTTAAAGTCTTTTGCATTTATAAGCAAATATATGCTGTTGTATATTAGCAAGTGACAGTTAGGACATGTCACATGTCACTTGTCTCTTGCAGCAGTTTCCCTGGGTGTCACTCCTCTGCATTAACCAAATGTTGTAGTGCTCTGCCCTGCCATGCTGAGATGCTTTCATCCAGCAAGGGTTTCTCCAATGGACAAATACCTCCTGTGTCCTATCACAGTATCAAAACAAAGCTCAAAATCTATTTTTATTAAAGTGGAAATTTGATATCAGGAGACAGTATTAAAACAAAGTCTAAATTTAAAAAAAAAGACAACTCTAGAAGTCCTTGCTAGAAGAAGTTCACACTGGAATAGATTGTCCAGAGATGTTGTGGAGTCTCCCTCACTATTGAAGAACCATCTGGACACAATCCTGTTGCATGTGCTCTGAGATGACCCTGCTTGAGCAGATGACCCACTGCAGTCCCTTCCAGCCTGACCCATTCTGTGATTCTAAGTGGCACCTTTCTTTCACCTCATTGAATAAAAATAGGTAAAAAATGGCATTGAATCTCTAGAATGGCTGTTGCTTTAGAAACCTGGACAGTGAACCAGTTGTTCTGGTGACTTGGCAAAGAGGGGGCAGGGGGACAAGGTGCTTGTCTTAAAATGTCTTTCTCACACTTTCTTTTCTGTGAAAGGCACAGCCTGATTGCCATAGCAGTTCATTTATTTGGGCATACCAATTTTCCAAGACTGCTTTCCACTCTTGGTCAGATCAGAGAACCTCTGAAATGAAACACCAGTATTTTCAACAATGACTCCCACAGGTAATGGAATCTGCCTTTGCAATAACAAAGCTGCTAATAGCTTCAGAGCCAATCTCTCTAGAAGCAACTTTTGGAGTATTCTAAAATATATACAGCGTATCCATCCACATAGCATCTTACTGTAGTTATTCCCAGCCTATCAGGTGAGAAAAGATGATACTGAGTGAGCTGTGGCACAGAAAAATATTGGTGCCTGCCCCATCTCACAGAACTCAAGAGAAGCAGAGGAAATCATCCCTTGTCTTCTGTGCTCTAACACAGCACCAACCTACCTCTCCTTGACAGTTTTCAAAACAGTGTTATATTAAAAAATAAAAGATGAGCTTTGAGGGCATCTGTGTATGTGTTTCACACTTGGCAGTAGAAGCTAAATGTAACTGTAAATATCACAGAATCATCAAGGTTGGAAGAGATCTTCAAGATCATCCAGTCCAACCATCAAACCAGCACCACCATAATCACCCCTAAACCATATCCTCTACTGCCACGTCCAGATGCATCTTAAACACTTCCAGAGATGGTGACTCCACCACCTCCCTGGGCAATTTATTCCAATGCCTAACCAATATTTCATCTGATAATATCAATCCAAACAGTTGCCTTTGCAGGGCATGCAATAACAGAAAGCAGGATTAACCAAGCCAAAACCCTAAGACATGGTAGGACCAGGACATCCTGTCTTCCCTAGTTTTCTCTGTTGGTTCATCAAGATCTCCGGGGTGTACAGACCACTACTCATGAATATCCTGCATATTCTACAAGATGAATTTTTCCCACTGGACTCAGCCCATTTCTAGGAAAAGACTTAGTAGCAAGTGTGGGCTCCCATTCCCTCTTTACTCTTGCAAGACATACTATTGTGGTACCTGTACTACTTGATCACTATGAAGTGTTGGCATAAATTAAAGAACAATTGTCCAGATAAATGAGCGACATACTGCTTATTTGAAAATGCACATTTGCTTGCTAATTTGTAGCAACTAGTTTCCCACAGAAGGATTCAAGGCCATTACTGTGAGTTAGTGTAGTCCTACAATATGTTTTATTTTTATAGTTTACCATATGCCTGACAAATATAATAAAATCAAATTTTTATTTTTTTTTTTTATGTTTCATACTTCCAAGCAAATCCTGGGCAGACATCCAACCACATAAGAAGCACCAGAATATATCAAGACACAAACTTTAACAAAATAAGTGTTTTGGACAGCAGCCTCTACCATTATAAGGGATAAAGAATCAATGCACTGAAGTTGTGAACATCTAATCAAAGTAGGGGCTTCAGCAGACTAATTAGGGCAGTGCATTAAGGGTTCTAACAGTCAGAGTCACTTGGAGTTAATGATTTTTCTAGTGCAAAATATGTAATATTTTATTGCATTGCTCAGCATCATCATGTCATCCCCACTATTGGACAAGCCTGTACCCACATCCTCCAGGCAGTACCATCTAGAATTGCCAGCTGCTGCAGAATTACCAGAAGTCTGACACACCAATAAAGATTAAATACCTCAGAGAACATGAGTATTACATTTATGAAGACTGTTCCCTCATTTTTTGTTTATTAAGCATAACAACTTGTAAAAATAAACAGTGATGTAAATCCAGTTTTCCCATATGTCAGGGGAGTACATCATCATTAAATGATAGTATGCCTTTAGGCAGAAGATGTGACAGAATGCTCTCATTCTTTATTCCTGAAATTGTGTTACTTCAAATGGCATAATAAGGACCTAATTATCCACAAATCAAACAGCATACCTGCATTTCTGGAGTCAACCCCTTGAGCAGAGGGGCAACTGCATTCTAGATTCCATTCCCAAATAACCCTGAAATATTAAAAAATAGAAATATTTCTTGCAGCACAGCTAAAAAGCCTGGTTTCACCCACCCTAGGTGGCACTGAAAGATAGTCTTGTGCTTACTTGTACTCCACCAAATCCTAGCTCATTCATGAGAAGTGAAAGAGGTTCAACAGAAACCAGTAAAAGCATCCTAAAATATTCTGCAGACAGCCAAATAGTTGCAAGTCCTGGGAAACAGTAGCTTTCAAAATCTCTCAGACAACTGAGGGCTTTGAATGTTTTTCATGTGTTGGATAAACAGTAAAAAGGAAAGATGCAAACTACTGAGGTAGCAAGTAAACACAAAGTTAACTTCAGCATCATACATGGACTTTAACTACCTAGCAGTCAAAGGTTGAGTAATTTAGCACTCAGTATCATAACACACAAACTTTCTGTCCATATTCAAGTTGATAGGTCTAAAAAAATTTCTTGTTTTGAATGAAAAACAAAAATCCAGTTCTTCAGGTAAATCTTTAAGGAAGCTCCCAGATAATTAAGTCCCATTCCAAGAAGCATCTTGGACAGATGAAGCCATGTGTTGAACATAGGTTTAATAATCAATTCTTTGGGTTTTCCATGGATACCTAAAGGAGTCTTTGTAATCAATTCGACCTAGAAATTTAAAATACCTGCTTCCACTTCCCAGCCCTCTGGCACTTGCCTATTTATACTTCAAGTCTTTAGGACAGGGACTGCTGCTGACTGGAATGAGAGTCCTGAACTTAGCTGGGCCTGCAGGCATTCCTTTGATGCAGACCATAATATGTTTACAGAAAGAAAAAAAAAAAAGCAATGTTCCTTAGCAGCTAGATCAAGTTTGACTAAACAGCCACCTATTTCTGGCAGTAAATACACCAGAGAACAAGCACTGCTGTCTTTGATCTATGCTCACCTAACAAAAAAGGACTGTTTTGACAGGTAATTTCTAATCAAGAGGATAACCTGGACAGTGCATTGCAGCTAACACTGGTGAACAACATTTTATTAAATTCATATACTGGTGAATTATCAGCTGTTATTTTAGCCTGTGTGTAGTGCAGCTTTCAGCATTATTGATCATGAAATTTTAATATAATGCTTGGAAGCATTCACTGGCATTTCAAAAGCACCATATGATTGATTTAGAACTTAGCTGCACTCCAGAGACAAGTCCTTATTGTCTGGTATCCTCCTCCTCTCCCTTTTCAGCTTAGCTGCATATAAAGTTGCTTGAAATTTAAGTTTACTCATAATCCATAGGCCATGCTGGCCTTTAAGCTATTGCCCTTTACTGAAACTCTGCATTTCTCAACAGGTTTCCATTTCTCTATAGATTTATTTCACTTTTACCTCATTTGATGTTGTTACTCAGGGCTCTCTTATCCCCAGCTCCATACAACAGTGAAAACCCAGATGTAATCAAGTTTTCTTACACATAAATGCATTCAGTTCTGAAGTTATGGTACCTTGTCACCCCATTGCCCTCATAGTTAATAGTCCATTCCCACTTGGTTTCAATATATACACCTTTTGGATAAAACCTTGCCTTCCAAATAAATTTGGACTGTAACCCACAACATGGATTACCTGCGGAACTTGAAGGCTATTAGAAAAAACCCCAACCAACAAACCAACAAAACCAAACAAACCCCAATAAAAATAGACCAAAAAAAAAATTTTAAAGGGAAAAATATGGCCCCTGCTTCACCCCTCCCTACCCCTAGAACATTCTCCATCTCTTGAATATTACCTGATTTTACTGAAATTTATTTCCCAATACTGAAATTCTGCCTCAGATATTGATTTTGCCCCATCCCCAGCAACTTGATTATTGCAATTGCTTGTAGTTTGTCTCCCTTTAACTACTCATCAAGTGGACAGATTCAGCTCACACAGCCCTGCAGGAGACACCCAGTATCACTTGGTGCCATGTCAAAAGACATCCTGAAATCATCCCAAAATAAATACAAGCCTGATGCCACTCTTGCGAAATAACACCTGACTCTGAATCAGGCCCTGAGGGCCGGTTTCATCCCAACAAATTTCAGGCACTTAACTCATATATTCTAGGAAACCTGGAGAAAACAAGAAATCTTGGCATATTCCCAAGGCAATCCACTGCTGCCAAACCATAGTCCTGGGAGAATTAGAGTTTCTAAATGCCTAAGTATGGCCATTGTTTAATAACAATATAAACCCTTTTTGACATGGCTTTACTAAAAAAAAAAACCAAAAAGCAAACAAAACCCCACAAAACAGCCAACAACATCCCTCACAACAACCCCCACCACACCTGCACCCCAAATTAAAAGCATAACCAGTTGTACTGCTGACATGTTTAAAGTCCAAAAGGAGATGCCAGGCAAATTTAAGCATGAAGAAACAGCTCCCCATTGTCCCCCACACCCCAAAATTCATTATTAAATGACAGGAGGAAAAAAGCAGCCCTCATTTTGCAAGGAGAGCTCCTGACAGCCAGCTCCCACACTTTGGCTCTACCCAGCAGCAAGTTTCTTAGAAACTTTCAGTAACTTGGCTCTCTACTTTAACTTCACAATTATCATAATGATCAAACTTTTAAGCTCAGTCTCACTCCAGCCACAGCAAAGCTCACAGTTCACTTCTACCCTGGGGGAAAAAAAAAAAAAAAAAAAAAGGCAGGTCAAGCCTGATAAGAGAAATTTTACAAGTGCTCTATTAGAAGAGAGAACACAAGGAACTGGGGAAAAAAAAAAAAAAAAGTAGAAAAGAAGTACTCAGCCTAGCCCCTGCTTATCGTGTTGCAGAGAGCCATTTGACTCAGCCCTGCTGCTGCCCTCACAGAGGGGAGGCGGTGGAAAGGTGAATCTTTGCACCAGCCCAGTGTGCTAGTTTGAGCTGGGGTAGAGATAATTTTTTTCACAGTAGCTGGCATGGAGCTGTATTTGGGATTTGTGTTGAAAACAGTGACGGTAACAGAGCGATCTTTTCCTCATGGCTTGCACAAAAAAAAAAAAAAAAAAAAAAAACANNAACAACCATGAAAGCAGGGCTTGCACAGCATCGAGGCCTTTTCTGCTTCTCACACTGGCCCTGCCCTTGGCTCCCTGTGGCTGGCACAACCCGGAGGAGTTTGCTGTATGCCTGGCTAAACCAGAAGCAGGTAAGCCCCCATGGCAGGAAGAGCAGCCTCTCTCGGCCCTTCAGGGGGGGAATCTGTACCCTGCTCTGCCCTTCAGCTGGGGAGAAGCCCTGCAAGATGCCCAGGCCCAGCGTGTGCCCTCACAAGGGCTGGTTCCCCCACCCTCACCCTGGAGGACTGGGAGCAAAAGCCAAAAGGTGAGCACAGGGTATTTTCCCATTAGAACAAAGCTGTACAGAGACAACTAATTTGCAGAACACCACATCTCCTCATTTGTTGCCCCTCAATTTCATTCAGAGACATTTTATTATTCAGCAAAGATTTCTCAACTGTGATAATTATCAACAATGACGGGCTATTGAGGGCTTAAAACTGACTGAGAGAAGCAATACAAATAAGATCTAAGCAGAAGATAGACTATATTCAGAATTAATAGCTATTTTCCCAGTCCTATCATTACCTTGCCCTCCTGCTGTCCATGATACCACATATACTCTAGTACCCTGTCAATGGCTGAAGCCACAGCAAAACTGTGGTCTCATCAAGGCAGTGCAGAGGGAGAGCAAGAGACATAAAGGAAGGCCAAACTTCTGGCCTCACAAAACAGAGCGGGGCTGCTTTCAGCAATCCCCTTTGCCATAAGGATTTCCAGGACTGAAAGCACCAGCAGTGCTAACTCCCGATAGGAAGATCACCTTTCACCTGGTCACTGGCTAAAGAAACACTTCCCTACAGTATTGATAGCTCCACCCTGGGGCTCTGAGAAATCCCTTGGAGGAAATTTAGTCATACATAGACATCCTTCTCTCTACATGTTATGTTTTATAGGCCTTGGACATAGGCTTCAATTCCACAAGCTCATCTTTCATTCAAAGGGTTGGAAATCACTCTAGCAAATAAACTATGAAAGTTGCTCTTGCTTCCATTCAACAAGTCACAGAATGCAATTACTTTGTACACTAGTTTGCTATTTTCCCTCACCAAGACAGGACAAAGGGTTAGGCTGAAACATAGAATATACAACAACAAAATCCCTTTTCCTCTATATCATCCAAGACAAGTAGCAGAACTATTTTACACAAAAGAAAGGGATCAGAGGCCTGGGCACTTCAGTGGAGAAAAGTCAATAGCAGCTGAGTTACATATGTACTCAATACCAAGTATACCAACTGTGAGTCAGAAATGCCACTAGACCACTTATCAAGGCAGATCTGGTCCCAAAGCCCTGTTCTTCCTGAAAACAGTATAAGTGTCCCCTCCTGGGAAGACAGACCTCTGTCTGCCAAGGGACAACATCAGACAGCTAGGAGTAGTTTTCACCCTGCCCCAAACGATACGCTTTCCCCAAAAGAGCATAAAATTAAGGAGGTACAAGGCATAGCCTTATAAAAAGAGAAAATATAAAATTATAAGATGACTGGAAAGGTTGCTGGGTATGTAATGAGACTTCCACAGAAGCTGCCAGCACTACCTCTGCAAATCTAGCACAGGCTGGAATATCAGCCACAATGACTAGGTTTGACACAGGGCCTGACCTTTAAATGTGTGTTTGGAACAGGCAGTTGTCTCAGAGCTGCTAGGGACACTTTGCCATCTTTCCAGAAAAGAACTACTCCAGAAGAATTAATTCTGTTGTCTTTCCACTTTCATAAACCCACACGGTCATTAAGAACGTGGAATTGAAGTGTCATTCCCAAAGATTCTCAGGTGACTAAGCTAGCATGGCTAATGGCTTTTTAATATCTTTTTATGCCTTCAGGAAAAATGATATAAGTAATGTAGTATTTTGTTTTACAGTTCTATCAACCCATTTATTTTTGTCTCATTTCAGAATCCCTCTTGGAGTAGGTCTCCAATTGGGTTTATTTTGTATTTGTTGAAATTTATATCCATCTATTGTCCTAGTAACAGGGTTGAAAGCCAGGAAGCATATCATCTTTCTGTTTCTGAGAAGTCATTTCTTTCTGGCTAACCTGGTCTCTCTGACCCAGAAGAAACTGTATCATCATTGAATTAATTTTCCTCAAAAAAAGAAAAATAAGCCTAAAATGAAATAAGCCACAGGGAGCTATGTGGCATAGGAATAACAGCAGACCGATATGTTCATTTTATGTAACTACTTCTGCTCACTTATGAGCCAAGTAAATTATTCTATTCTTCCAGTTCTTGTGGCTTGTTAAACATTAGAGATGTTATTATAGCTGCAGCTAGAAGAATCTTATTTCAGTACTATTTAAATAGGTTTAGGGTTTTTTTTAAGAAATGTATGTATGCTTAGATAGAGTTACTATTAAGAATAAAACAAAACCAGCCAAATATAAACTGCAAAAGAATTACAGTCAAATGAATTGCAGGAGGTAAATGTGTTTCATAGAAAGTAATACAAGTGCTATC
This sequence comes from Pardalotus punctatus, assembly GCA_013400915.1. Taxonomy (NCBI): domain Eukaryota; kingdom Metazoa; phylum Chordata; class Aves; order Passeriformes; family Pardalotidae; genus Pardalotus; species Pardalotus punctatus. Next base: position 212,688 of record VZTX01011451.1, read on the forward strand.
ATTCAGACCAGAGACTACATTAGAGGAATTAGAGACAGATTATTGCTCATTAGGATTTTATACTGAGACTCTTATGAACATTTAAGCAGGCCCATTCTCAGCATTTAAACATCCTCCTTAGACCAGTTCAGAAAGTAAATACTAGGACACAATTATCTAGCCTGCCTTATTTTCAAGCTTATGTTACAGGTGTCTTGCAACTTACTGTACTGAAGGAATAAAGCTGAAAATTGGTATCTATTTTATCACCTATTTAGAATGCTGGATTTGCCACACTTGGACACACCATATTTTTCTTACCCCTGTGGCAGAGTCACACACTTATTCCATGTCATTAACCCCAGCCAACAGCTTAGCCCCAAACAGCTGGTCACTCACTCCCCCACCAGTGGGGTAGGGGAGAGAATAAGAAAAGTAAAAATGAGAAAACTGATGGGTTGAGATAAAGGCACTAAAATAGGTAAACCCAAAGTTGTGAATGCAAACAAAGCAACACAAGTAATTGATTCACCGTTTCTCACAGGCAGGCACTCAGCTGTCCCCAAGGAAGCAGGGCTCCCTTCACATGTAGATGTTACTTGTGAAAACAAATGCTGTCATTCTCAAGGTACTCCATTCCTTCTTCCCCCAGCTTTATGTGCTGAGCATGATGCCATATAATATGGAACACCCCTTGGGTCAGCTGGGATCAGCTCTCCCAGCTGTGTCCACTCCCAGCTTCTTGTCACCCCCAACCTCCTTGCTGGTGGAGTGTGGCAAGAGGCAGAAAAACCAGACCCAGGGTAAGTGCTGGACAGCAGTATTGAAAATATCCCTGTGCTATCAACACTGTTTCCAGCACAAATCCCAAATACAGCCCCCATACGAGCAATTGTGAAAGAAAATTGACTCCAGTTAATAGTTTATAATGTCCCACAGGTCACTTCAAAAGGAAGCACTATTGGACACATCAATCCACAGACTATACAGCCCATATGGCTGTTATCAGGATTTGCAAGTATCTCTAATAGAAAGTGAGACCTTCACTAGCAGAAGAGATACTACCTCAGAAACAACTCACCCAGAGGCAAACCTCGGAATATTGCCACAAGTTGGCACCAGTGGATACCTCTCTGGCACAGACACAGGAGTAATCCATTAGGCATTTAGGAGATATCCATGGCATTCTCCATGCCAGGAGTTTCCCACATAATTAAATACTTTTAGCTAGAAAAATATGTTAGGCTCATTCTCTGTTCACTTTGAACTTTGTGCTGCAATGTACCAAATGCTTAGACACTAGCTACTGATGTTCTCTCCTGTCATGGTTTGAGCTGGGATAAATTTCATTTTCCTCCTAGTAGCTGCTGTAGTGCCGTGTTTTGGATTGAGTACGAGAATAATGTTGATAAAACAACACTGATGTTTTGGCTGTTGCTCAGTAGTGCTTCCCACAAGTTACTAACTCAGTTTCCCCGTGCTTTGCCAGTGAAGAGTTGCACAAGAAGCTGGGATAGGAGCATGGCCAGAACAGCTGACCAAAACTGGCCAAAGGGAGATTCCACACCATAGAACATCATGCTCAGTCTGTAAAATGGAGGGAACTGGTTGGAATGTGCCAATCCATGCTTGGAGACTGATTGTGCATTGGTCGGTGAGTGGTGAGCACCTCTATTGTGTATCACTTGTTTTTTCTGAGATTTTATTTCTCTTTGTCTCTTTTTCATTACAAATCACAGAATCATAAAATAGTTTGATTTGGAGGGGACTATTTAAAGCTGTTATTACTACCATTATCATCATCATCATCATTATTATTATATTTTGTTTTCTTTCACTCATGAAAGGGTTCTTACCTAAACCTACGAGGTTTACTTTTTCGTTTCTGATTCTCCACCCCTGTGAGGGGCAGGGGAGAGGATGAGCATCTGCATGGTATTTAGTTGTTGACTGGGATTAATGGTAACACTGTAATCCACAACAGCTCCTCTCTGAGGACCAGACACTACCCTGGCTGTGGGATGCTCTCAGCAGGCATTTTCAAGATGCACATGGGTCCAAACAATAAGGTTATGCCAGCAGAAGGAAAACCATATCTGTCTCAGATACATATTTTCAAGCATTTTGTTCCTTCCTCTGTGCTGAGAGCCTGTTTCTCTGTCTTATCTTCAGCATCCCAGGCAAGGGTGTTGTACCACAAGCAGCAGCAGTCTGCTGAGAGCTCAGGCTTTCAGTGATGATGTGGTGTTACTGATACCCCACACAGAGGTAGTTCACACAACATCTCCTACTCCTTAATCCCATTCTTCTTTCAAAAAATTACCTACCAGTCTGTGGACAGAAAACATCTCAGAATGCAGCTGACTGCTACTTAGGCCCTCTGTAAGCAGAGACAAACTAAATTACTCCTGTTTCAAAGTTCACCCCCAGAAAGTAAATGCTTATACCTCTCCTACCACCTGATTTCTCAATGGTCATTCCCACAGAGAGGAAATTATGGCCTTCCTCCTGTCCTACTGTGCTAACCGATCCTGTCAAACTGAAAATGGTCTGCTAAATGCTCTTCCAGAACTAGCCAAAGTGGAATAATCCAATTCCTCCTTCTACTTGTGCTATCTGCACTTCTGCTGACCTATTGGGGGTTTAATAATGTGACTGCAGGGGATTCATATATGTCCTATAGAAAAGTCACTTCAGCTCCCCTTGTCTGTTAATCTTCTCTAAGAAAAGTACCATGTTATAATTTGTGAGCTAAACTCTGACAGCTTTCACAAGAAAAGCTGTCAAAGCAGCATTTCCATGAATTCCTGGTCAACAGACCATTTTTTTTTTTTTTTTTTTTTTTTTTTAATCTTATGGTGACAAGTCTGAACTCTTTAATCCACAGGATTTATGAAGCAGGTTAACCTTTGCTGACCCTATATTTTTCTCTGGCCTTAACATACATACAAATGGGGTTAAAAGCTGTGGTATCAAGTTCTTTATTACACTCCTTTATAAGACATCTCACGAGAGACAAAGTAAGGCAACATCAGATTCACATTCCGGAAACTTGTACTTCCCATTGTAAAGTTGGAATACTAGAACACCCTTAGATCATTGTAGAAAATGTCAGTTGTAAGTATAATATTAGACTGTTTTGCATTTAAAATGTTTCACTTCAAGGGCACTATAACTAGTTTTTGGTTCCATTTGCTTTAATGAAGCTTCTGAGCAAGTACCCACAGTGTGGTTGTGCCACAGCCCTCCTCCATTTGACTGAAGATTTTGTTTTTATGATGTGGTTGGCCCCTAAGTACACTTACCCTTAAACATGCTAAAGAAAGAAAGATCAATACAAATTAGCTCACTCTGTATTGAAATACCCCCGCCTGCCCAAAAATAATCCCTTATATTCTAATCTTGTGATTCAGTATAATTATGTAATGCTTGTTCAGTGATGAATACACTCACAGGTTGACATTAAAGCCAAGCTTGAGCTATTCTAGTCTGTAGCATAATTATCACATGTCCAGTAATAAAATTAAAGCAGCCTCTTGGAATTGTACGCTCAAATTCTGAGTGTTTCTCAGACCATATCTGCTATACAGAAGGAACGCCTCAAGAGAAAGAACCATAGCATTTCCTACAAAAATTGTTTTGCTGCTGTATGCCTTTCCCCCTTTTTTTTCTTTCAAAATACTTCCATCTGCCTCCTGCAGAGCTTGCTACAGCATCCCTGTGTGCAAATAGCATGCTCCTCTATAATTAGCTTCCTCCTCTGTGACTTAATCAGTGATATTGTAAACCAGACACTGTGATAATTTGATCAGCTCAGTGGTAGTGAATTCTACCATGACTAAAAAGTCCAGGCTGGTTGTAACTGTAGGAGAAGCATCTGCTTGAGGGGAAGGGTGATATAGTCCTTAGGTTAAGAGCACATGACTGCATTTAAATCCTATAGCTAATCCCAGTTCCTATTCCTCACAGACAGTCCTAGTCCCCAGAGTAAAGAGGCATGTAAGCTTTCTTTCCCTCTGTGATATCCATTGATTCTTAGCTACTCCATGCAATGCTTATGCAGGAGAGGGATTGCTATATCCACTCCAAATGAGATCAGAGTCCCATGATTAAATGCTTTCCAGTGAAGTAAATCTGGGTTTCAGAGCTCTTCACGTAGGAGGACAAAATCCTGCATTTCTCCTAGCTGTACAAGTGGATCAGAAGGTATCAAGAGAACCAATTTTTTCTCTTGTCCTGGAAAGAAATGAAAAATTACAGTAGCACCACTGGATTTGGTTGGACATGGTGATTTTAAAGATCTTTTCCAGCCTAAATGATGATGCACACAAACTGCAAGCTTCACCCTGAACACCACACTCAGGGCAAGATAGGCAAAGGGATGCCTTTGCTCTGAATAAGTGGTCCTGCCTTCAAAGGACTCCCCTCTCAACAGGATTTTATAAGTGCAAAGCTGGTAACCCAGTAGGTTACTGGGCATGCAGAAAGAAACCCTGCATTTGTTTTGTTTTGCAGGCAATTCACGTTCCAAGACACTCAGAAACTATGTGGTGACTTTGGCCTCACCAGTTCCTCAATGAATCCAACACTACTAGTTTTAGGCAGCATATTGCAATCTCCATGTAATCTTGAATCATTTGGAGCATATGTGAATAAATGGGTTTGTTTAATCCTGTTTTTCCCCCTACATAAAAGACCTTTCAAAGCCTCCAGCAGGTCTCTACTTTGCAGGAGGTAGCTTTATGTTGTCTGGCTTTGAACCACACGTCATAAAATATCCCTGAACCACAAAGTTTCCTTCTGCAGCATAAGTTTTTCTAGACTGTTAGCTCATACAAATTGCACTCCCTGGTCTCCTAGTGAGTTCTCATGCTAGATTGTGCACTTTAATAGCTGAGAGGTGCTTCCATAATTTGTCTTTCCAAACTCCCTGCTCCCCATAAGCCTGATGTTCTGTGTCTCTTATCTCCGGGTTTGCAGGTGTGTGCTTACATGGAGGTAGCATGAGCAAGCTTTCTTGGCAGCACTTAGTGCCAAAGCTCTCCATCAGTGCTCTCACTGAAGAGCCGAGTTCACTCTTTCCTGTGTGTCACCTGGGTATGAATTTCAGAGCATATGATACGAGCAAAGAAGAAAAAGCTGTGCATTCCTTTCCAAGGAATTTCTTTGCAAGGAATGAGTCCATTCAGCAATAAAGTAGCAAGATACTTCCAAGAGCAGCAAAGGATGAGCTGGACAAGAAGAAATGAACATGCACTGTGTACACTATGCATGAACAGATAAAAAAGCCAAGCCATGAGGCAAAGGTGGATTTGTGTTACATGTCTGGAAAGCCAGGGGAGAGATTCCATGTCTGCAGTCAGGGAAGAACTATACATAGGCAACTGATGCAAGTGACAGAGTGCTGTCCCAGCACAGGGGTGAAACACCCATGGGCAGCACTCACATATCACGTGATAGAGGGATAAATGGAAGATGATAGATAAATTTAATCTTCCTCATCAGAGGTCAAGTTCTGCTTCCATGGATTCATACAAAACAATTCTGGCTTCTTGCCCTATCAACAAGCTGAACTGAAACCATATCATGCCCCTAAAGGGGGCCATTTTGCTCAAGGATTTGTCCTTTCCCCCTGGCAGCAAAACAAACAGTGCCGGTTGGATTCAGACTGTTGGAACTGCTGTACTCCATGAAATGGCATAAACAGGCTGCTCCCAATTCACAACCTGCTTGAAAGGCCAGAAAGAACTGAGTGGTGGTTAACATTCAGTTTGCCTGTACATGAGGGGATAGGTAGGGGTGTAAGTGTGCAAAACCACACAGAGACCTTATTGTTTACCTAAGAAATGCTGCTGCAAGGATGCAGGGCTGGACACAATTTCTCCCTGAAAAGGGTCTTTCCAGGAACCCCATTCTGGGGTCCCAATGCACAACCTAAACCTGGCTCCCAGAGATAATGTCAGGCAGACAGGAGCAGCAGAGAGTGGTAAAGCCTAAGTCTCAGCAAACAGAACTGCAGCATGACATGCAGTCCCCCGTGGCTTACAAAACAGACTAGATAAATCAGAAGCTTTTCAAAACCCACAGTGTCTCCAGGAACAGGCACATTGCCCAATATGACAGTATTTTTCTTTACTTGAGTTTCTTGTCCTGAAAAATCTCTCTTAATTTCTGTGCTTGTTTTGTACAAAGGCAAGACAGCAGATTCTGTCTTGCTTTCAGTGCTTTGCTCCTTTGCCGTGATGGGAGTGTGTTGCTTCAGAGCTTTGAAAAAACCACTGAAGGAAGTTAGAAGCAGAAATACCACTGAGAAATGGTGAGCTTGGCACTCCTAAATCCTTTGGCAGCCACTGGGAAAACTGCCCAGCAGTAATACAGACCCTGAATGCCCAAAGGACTTTGTCACTGAAAGAAGGATGTCTGCACTAGTATGTCATGCTGGTGCATCTCCATTGTATAAAATATCAGCCAAAATGACAAAGCAGCCCACCTCACTGAGGAAAGGGGAAAAAGGAAAACTCAACCTGTGCAAAGCTGTCTTTTCTTGTTTTAACTTCAGCAAACAAGCTGGAGCCTATGCAGCATATTTATGCATTGGGATTTCTAGAGAGGGTAAGGCTTTTCCTTGTAGTAAGTCAGTCACAACAACAGCACCCCATGAGTGAGCTTGCATATGGGCTAAGTACTGTTCCAAGCGAGTACTTAAGGGATGTTACGTGGGAGCACATAGGAACTGTCACCAGTAGAAGGATCTAATTTGGGGTCCTTAAAGGATCCTCAAAATGTGTTCTACATATGCTTTGCCTTAAACTATTTGCCACAAAGCTTCTGCATAACTCTGCATCTTGCAAATGAAGAGCAGTGTTTGCTAGGACATGTCTGACACCACCACCAAAATACTACATACAGCCATTTTTGCATTTCAGAAAAGATACTGGAAAGTTGGAGAGGAAGCAGAATTTTGCAGTTTGAGGGAGAAAAAAAAAAAAAATCTTGCATCAATGGGCTTAATTAGTGTACTCTGCTTAAATTACCAAAACAAAGATCAGAAGTTGACTTAAGAATGGAATAATTTGATGTGGATAAAGTTCTGGGTATCGAAGATATTACATCTTTTTCTGATAGTTAAATATAAGACAGCAGCTGAGAGCAGATGGGGGACAAATTTAAATGAAAGAGGGTGCAGCTTTTACCAGTGAAGGAGCTTAATTACTGCAACACAATATCAGGGCAATGGTAGTGTCACATCATTAGATAAGTTCAGGCCCAGCTTGCATCTTTTTCTGAGGAATTGTTTCCTTTTCTCAGGGACAGGAGGATTACATATGGTTTTAAGTAAGGTCCTATGATATACTGGGGTGCAGACCAAATAACCCATTACTACATTCTGAAGTCAAAATGTTTGCAGTGAAGATCCTTACTAGACTCCACAAGTCCCCAGACCCCATGACCTAAATCCTCCTAAAATGTTTAAGTCCTTAAGTATTCTGTCCTTGAGTTAGCTGACATCTCATCTCCATCACACAGCCAACTTGGGCACCATGCAGAGAGGGGGTCCTCACTAGAGAGGCAGTTTTCAACTGACAAAAAAAAACCCCTTGTCAGCAGCCATGATAGAATCACATGGAAAGTTGGGTTTCAGCTGAAATGATTGCTTCATTTCTCTTTGGACCATACCTTAAATGAATATTTTGCTAAAGCCATCAAGCACCACAAATAAAATCCTTCTTCAGTTTGGAGTTGCAGGTTTTGGAGCCTGAATGCCTCAGGTTCCGTCAGCTAACACTAGCCTGAGTGATGGGAGTCCATTGACCAGGCAAGTCCCACAGCAAACCCTGAAACTGGGCTCCTTGTCTGGCAGGTCCCTCCTCATTCACATCATTCTGCAGTGGCCATAACTTTTCCTGCATGGCAGGGGATCTGTTTCCTTTTAGTTCACAAAGATAGTTAATTTTGGCAGGTAACCATTGCTCTTCTCTGTCTAAATTCCAGTGTGTCATGACTGCATGAACATAAGCAAAAGATTCATGTGCTGTTCAGCAGCTATTGCACCACATTATGGATTCACCATATTCATTTAAGCAGTGCATTCATATGCAGTGTGGGAGGCAAGTGCTTTATGTATCACACCACATTTTTATCACATACCACTCAGTCTAATTCACTCTCAGCAAAACAAACCTTTTGCAATATTTTCCCCTGTATCTATTTGGATACTGAATTTGGACAAATGGGAAGCACTCCCTAAAGATGATCTCTAAATGATTGCAGCAGAAAGCATAATTAGGTTCATCTTTTGGAGTAGCATGAAATCATCTGCATGTACTTAAAACTTCAGCAAGGTTTAAATACTTTGCTGGATAAAGATTGATGCATAAGTCAGATCTGCAATGAATCTGACTTTCAGAAAACAACACCCTTGGCACATCAGCACTCTGGTCCCAGTCTGTAATTGCTGGCTGTATTTAAGTGCTAGATCTCTTTTCCACTGCCTGTATGGGACAATGCCAGGGAGGGTAAGTCCTGCTGGCTGATTTTAGTATAATAGAAGCTATTGAATAGAATTTCACCACAAACTGAAATACTTGAAAGTAGTTTGGCACCCAAGCATTCAAAAAAAAAAAAATCTGTAGTCAGATTGCAGCGTTCTGATAGATATCCAAGACACTTCCAAGTAATCAACAGTATAGGACAAATACTTGCACATCAGTCCAAGTAATGGTATATGCAGATGTAACTCAAGTTTGACTCTATTACATATGTCAAGCAAGAGTTTAACAGCCATTCCACAGCCATGCCACTTTAAAGATATTTTCCTCCTTCAGTGCTGGCTGCTACGGAAGATGCAGCAAATGTCTTCTATTTAATTTTTTTCCTTAAATGCTTGCAACAAATAAACCAAGATAAACCTTGTTTATAAACCTATGATCATAGGAAAGTTCAGTTTGAAGAGACCATTTACTTCTCATATGATTCCCCTGTAACTAAGATTTCACTGTAGCAACAAAGAAACATGTGTGGTCTATTTGTCTGAGCAAACCTAGGTCAAATCTTGGTTTTGCTACAATCTAGTAGAATGGCCTTGAGTTGGGCACCAGGAGACTGCTTCTTCAGGATTCAATACTGCTGCTGTGCAGCTTTGTGCAACCCTATCTTCTTTTTATCCTTTTTGTTGCTTAATTGCACAGGAAGGTCTTGGAGGAAGAGGCTCTTTTCCAGGGTATTTGTGTTGTGTGTAGCATGATGTGGCTCCAATTTCAGTCAGGGTTTGTAGATTCAACGACAAGCTTAGCACAAGAGTGAAGTGATAGCAGCATCACAGGGAGTCTGTGGCAGATGCTGAAACTGAAACCTGATTTCCTGAAGCTCAGTGTCCACTTAATAATGTCATCTCCTGTGGAATTTGCCTATTTTCATCAAAATACCATGATTTCCACAACAGTTCACTCATTACTCACTCTCTTTTTATAAGACTCATAGCAGGTGTCTGAGCTTACTGAATCATTTAAAGATTCTGGTTATTATTTTTTCTAGACCCTAATTTCTTTTTGCCTGCATTGCAAAGTTGAAAGGCATCAATTTAAGTCTCTGCAATGAAGCACTCCAAATTATTTCTTTGAAACATCATCTCACAATGGGACTCATCTTACTATTGAGGATTTTTTTAACAGCAGCATGTTAATGATTTACTGAGTTATTTAACAAAACCCCCACTGATTTGGCATGGCAGTGAGCTCTACAGCTAATGCTCATGCCATCTTTTCTCCCTCCCAGGGTGTCATCAAAATGTTTAAAGCTATGAGCCAGATCCAGATCCTGTGAATTGGTGTCTTCTAACAACTTAGGCCAGATAGTCATATGCTTTATATCACGATAGAGCCACTCAGATGTGCAGAAGATATCTCCACCCTAAGAACAGTTTTCAATAGAGTCAAATTAGGCATTTTGCAAAAAGAGCTTTTTTGTTATGCTAAGGGCCAGCATGCCTCATCCTAGGGAGATGGTGGATTACTTAGCCCAGAGTAAAAATTGATGTTAGATTAAATGACAATTATTGTGCCTTCTAGCCTCAGTTAATTTTAAAAATTTCCTGGTACATATGATTTCACTTTGAGATTATAAAACCTGTGGTTCAGTATGCAGACACAAGCCAGATCTCTCAAATGGAAAGAAGGAACTTTAGTTTAACATATTATAATTTAGTAACTTTAAATTGTTACATATTTTTCCACTTATTCTATTGGAAGTAGTAGTACTGAGGAGAGGTGGAGGGGAAAAGACATCTAAAACCAATAATTGTGCTATTACTTCTACAGAACTTGCATTTTTTCCAGTGCACTTAGATCATAGAATCATTTAGGTTGGAAAAGACCCTTAAGATCAAGATGCTCAACTTGAAAAAAGTTGATTCAGTTGCCAACAAAAAAGATATGGGACCAAATTGTCATGGTCTGTTAATATACTTTATATTTCTGCTAACCATCTGTCTGCTTTCAGTGCTTTTGCCACTCAGGGAAAATGTCTTTTACAATCAATTTCAACACATACCATATGCATTAAGGTGGGAGAACAAATTATATTTCATTATTACACATTGTAGAAAAGTTTCAAGTCCACCAGACCCTTCAAGTTGTTCAGTTTGTGGTGTTCTGGTTTTTTTGGTCTAGGTTTTTTCAGACTGTCTGCAACGCAGAAGCTTGCTCAGCTGTTTAGGGTGAGAGATGCAGAGAGACAGAGGAGCCCCTTCTGAAGACAGGACTTATGAGACCATCTCACAAACATCAAGTCTAGAGCACTGGCCACAGCCTGGGACTGAGAGCCTATTTCCTACTCAGAGCATGGACAAGGGTAAGGACCAGAAAGATTTGTATCAATCAACACCAGGGCTGCTAACCTTAGATTCAGGAGCTAGTTTGCACTTAGTGAAGATTTAGTGTAAAAACGTGGGATTCCTTAATATTTAATTCCCTGAGTCTCCTTCCACAAGCATTCAAATATGCAGGCGTGAGGGGAGGTTCTTTATAGCTACTCAGAATTTTTATGGACAGGTATTGAGATTTTGATAAGCATTGGTTTAGTAGGTTTATTTTTCAGTTAGCCAAGTATAGATTTTTTTCCTACAAGAAAAACTCTGAAAAAAATCAGTAGAATCTCATTAATCTTTTCATTTGTTTGGAAGTTCAGATAGTAAATATTTGAATAGTGCTTCTAATTAGTTAACACAGTCATCTAGTCTTGCAAGTAGAACATATGGAAAATTTCTACTGAAGTTGAATGTTAATGGACAGAACTTTACAAGCAGTCATTATCTAATCCTCCTTCTATTTGACTAAACTGGAGTTTTAACACTTGCTTCAAAAAGAACAGGTTTGGGCCAATTTTAAAATTCCTTGGCTATTAAGTACATAATAACTACCAGATTTGAACAAAGTTGCTGTCTCATTCTCAAGATGGCATGATAAGTATTGATATTTTTAAATACTAATTACAGTCACTCCCCTCTAACATTTTATAACAGGCACATTAAGCAGGATTGAATTGCTATTCAAGCCACTAAAAGATATTACAATTTAATTTTTTGAACCTCAGCTCAGCAGCAATGTGAATGACATGGAAGGAATACACAGAATAAGCTCAGACGCTTCAAAAAAATATGACTGCAGAAGTTTTAGATTACAAATGCAGGATCCTTAGTGGAAGTACACTAACTTTACAAGTAAAATGTTATCAGCCTGACATCAGATATGTTAGGGACTTCATTCTTTCTGCATGTTTCGAACCTTATACATTGCAAAATGTGTCTTAGAACTGAAAAGGCATTTTCAGACAAGACATACAAATCACTTCCTCAATCAAAAGACCTTTTTCTCAAAAACTCGTATAACATAATATTCCTCAGCATTCATAAAGAGATGTATGCTCATTTGTACTAATGAGGGAATTGATTCTCCCGCACTGCTTATGAGCAATGTTCTTGGCAAGTTACAAACAGCACATTATCTGTAGATTTAATTTTTCATGGAAGGGTGTAATCAGCACTCCTCTTAGAGTGTATTTTTTTCAATGGAAAGTGCTCCAAGCACAGCTAGGCATTTTGTTTCCAGATAGCACTATAGGAGGGGTATGATTGTTTGTGCACCTGCAATGCCCTCAGCAGATTGACTATTAGCTGCATCTCACATGCGCTAGCAACCAGAAATATTAACTCATTACAAAAATAAAGGAGTTTGAATGAGCTATGCATTTTTTCTACTGGTCTGTTATGTGTGCTGTACCTTGGACAGGGCTGACTGGACTCACTGCATTCCTTTTCAATGAAAGATGCAAGGTGTCAGAAGAGATTTTTATTGAGCAGTATCTATAGGGACCTGTCCTGGAGCAGTCAGCACCAGCCTGAAATAGCTCTGCTATGGGTGTCAACATGGCATAAGAGTTGGGTTTCAGGTATTCAGAGATTAAGCAAAACAGCACCAGAGTATTTTCCAAGACCCTTCTAGAGGAGTAGTCTTTCTAGTTTTGGTTTTTGTTTTGTTTTTTTTTTTTCTTTTTTGCTCTCTTTTGAAAGCAAAGCCCCTTTCCTCATGACTTGTGGCTGTTAACACAAGCCCCGTGAGTTAAAGAAGGTCTTTCCCAAAGTCAGCATTGTGACTGCTTCAGCTTGCTCCTCATCCCCCTGGGGACACTGCCAGGAACTCACAAAACTGCTCACAAACTGCCAAGCTCCAAACAACTGCTCGGTGCTTTGGATTGCAAGAGAAAGGCACAGCTACAGTTAGCACAAGCCTACCTCTGAGCAGGTCTCCCTCCATATTCACAGATCTTGGACATTACTTTCAAAAGTGCAGGACTCTTCACCCCATGTACCTTCTGGTTCTTGTGGAGAAAGCTGAGTCTTTCTCTCCTTACTGTAATCCACTTTCAATCTCCCTAATTTGGGTATGGTTAGCCTGTGGGCTTATTTTTTCAGCTTCTGGGAATACAGACACTCACTCTCTGACCTTTTTTATCATGTTGACTGCCATTGTCAAATGCAGGAATCTCATCATGGGTTTCCTATTCACCTCTCCACACTAAGCCCCAAAGACCTCTTATTGAGGAGTGTATTTTGGCCTTTACATGTGTGCTTCCTTTTGTTGCCATGTGCATCTATCCATCCTCTTAAACATGTTTATTAACTGACAGGCAGCTGTTACAAGAACATCCCTTGGCTACATACACAGAAATTTGTAGTCTGTATATGGGACTGAAGTGTGGACAGCATCGCCTGGAAGTCTTGAGAGCTGCCACCAGTTTCTTTTGTACAGCTCCTTAGCACAGCACCTTATTTCATAGTATTCTCATTAGCATTAGCGTCTTATTGCACAAAACAACCCATTTTTGTTTGCTTATCCATACTGCCTAGTGGCTAAAATGGTTGTGTTTCCTTTTTTCTTTTCTAGCTACATCAGTCTTCACTAAAACAGAAATAAGTATTTATTTAGTGAAAGCACAATATTAAATGAGGTCTTCTGCTGAGTAGACGTCACGCACTGAAACATGGGGAGCATGGAATTAAAACTAACACACAACCCATATGACCTTTTTCACTTATCAGCAATGCAGCTTCCAAAGAGTATTCTTGGCTTTCAGACATCTAAGAAGCAGATTTTGATGAATAGATGAATACCAAGCAAACAGAGGAACCACTACCATACTGCCAAAGTTAGCTGACAAAGAGCACTGCTGGTGAGCACTCCTGCTTAAAGTGTTTCAGTGTTGGATCTACACTGTAGCTTTTAATAGGTTAATACCAGCATAATGCTGATATAATAATCTGATAATAAATGTAAATTCAGAACTCTTTGCAACTGCATCTGAAATCCCATAACTTAATTACAACCCTGGATTATAGGTCATTACCACCTGTAACATTCAGGTTTTCTTTATGTCCCTGAAAGACAAAAACATCTTTTACTTAATAATGAAGTGCTTAAAAGACTTATCACTGCTTTTTTAGCCTCTTCAGTTTTGGCTGTCTGAATCATGAACTACAATACCAGTAATTTCATCCATGGCAGGTGCTAAGGTAGAACCGTAGGCACTTTCCATTTGGAGTAAATTAAAAATAGCAATGCCCGTAGAGAGCGGTTACTGCAGTGTGTGGCTTCTGAAATATAAGATTATCTTCTGTCTTTGGAAGCCGAAGTCTAAACTGAGTGCAATTTCCAAAGTTCTGCCTGTATTATACAGGTTTTAAACATAAATAGGTGATTCTAAAGTAACTGTTCATAGAAAAACCCAACAACAAAACTCCAGAAGTCTGATAAACACAAATTCAAGAAAATGCGTGAGATAATAAATGTTTGTTGTGAACATTTCAGCTATATAAAAAAATAGGATATTTTAAAAACAGCTACAGAGAGGATAACTCTAAACCAGTTCCTCTGAGATTTATTGTTCAAATTGTGAATAAGATTAGGGGCCCATGTGAAAAGGGAAAATGTTAGATGCAGATCTGATAAAACACTTTCCCCATTACTAATCTGCAGAGCTCTACCATAAGATGTCTGTGGAAGATACCACAGAAGCATTCAAAATAGCATTTGTTTTGATAGAAAACATTATCACTGTTAAGGAAATAGATTAGGTAAATGAAATTATTTTAGAAGATAAGTCAACAGGTATTAATACATGGAAGGAAAACTTTCTTTATAGACAACTTGCTTGCAGGATGCTTACATCCCTCCCTGAAGCATCCAGTGCTGACTACCACTGCAGATAGTGAAGATTTAGCTAGGATCTTAACTTTATCCAGTCCAAAGCTGACACTGCTGAAGTCACATGCAGCTAGCTGTTGCATTCAACAAAATCCTCAGACTTCATTAAACATTTGTTTGTAACAGAAAATCTAAGAATCTGTCTTTGATAATTCGGAATAAACTGTTAGTGTTTTTTCCTTTTAAAAACTCATCTTCATGTTGCACCTATGTTTGCCCTTATTTTACTCCTATTCATACCAGGCACTCAGGATTAGAGATCTTATATCTTTATGCCTTCCTCCATGAAAGCAGAAAGTAGTAACTGACCTGGTCACATATTGAAAACACATTGAGATAGCTTTAAAATCATTATTTGTGAAAGAGAAGTTGCCTGAAAAATCACAAGCCAGACTAGGTGGCAACCTAGTATACTGTGGATGCAGTGAGTTTTGCAGAAATGTCTCTACTAAGTCAAGAGCCAAATGCCTGGCAAAGCAGGGACCATAGAGTTTCTGTGGGTACAGATCAAGTGAAGGATTTCTCCAAGCACTTCCTTTTCATTTAGTTGACCCTCAAGATGACACCAAGAATCCAAACAAATATTGAGTGAGAAACAGACATCCGTGTCAAGCAATTGCTGAAAGCAGATTACACTTAAAATCCAGATAACTTCAATTCAGGCTGTATTTCCAGCTGCAAAGACCTGTCAGGGAGACATAGCTAGAGCTGAGCCTCAACCAACTTGGCTAGGGATGCTGGACACATTAAACGGGGTGGACACACAATGTGTGCAAGCAGGCAGCCCTGACCTCAACCCAGTGACAAAGATCCACACAAAACTGAAGGAGATGGAAGAAAGGGTCATGAAATGAGACATCTGGGGCAAACCCTGCCTTCTTAGCGTACCACACAGGCATTTGTAGCCTACAGGATCACTGTGACAATTTTAAAAGAGTGAAATCAAATTGCTCCTTATTCCCAGGACAGCACCAGTGCTCCTGACCCAATCTACTGCTCATTCTCCAATCTACCCTTCCTCAATGAAAGGAATTAGGAGCCACCCTTGAAAATAAGCCATTTATAAGAAGAGAAACCATTTTGTCTAGATGATTTACACTTGTGATTTAGAAGAAGCTTCTCCTCCCACCACACTTCAACCTCTCTAGAATAAAAAATTACCAGGTGAAGTCACTTTCAGCTGCCAAATAGGTTCTCAAAATATCAGGCTGAATTACAGATGGAAAACTCTTGCTGAAGGATGAAATGCTGCACTTGTCATTCTTTGTACTATACTTTATTCATTTTCAGGCCTATTAGCACCCCTCAACTTTCATTTCCATTCCTTCTTTTCACCCTATTATAATACTTCTGCTTTGTTGAATGTCTGTGAATGAAAAGCAAATCAACTACTCAGAATCAGAAGACAGATTCAGACCCTTGTGAACAAAATGGGCAGTTTAAGCAACAGCAGGCCTTTGCCATTTGTTTTTTGAGCACTGCCAGCTTTTTCCCCTCATCCGAGGTAAAAGATTGGACACTGAAGGAACTCAGCTCAGCCAGTTTTGCTTGTCCATCTGATAAGGATTTGGGAGGGTCTGGGCTCTAGAAAATGCCTTTTCACAGGAGGTGTTCACCCCACAACAGTGCCCACTGTATGAGAGATGTTCCTGTCCCTCATGTTTCATGCCAGATGCTCACAATGAATATGCCAAGCTTTTCCCCTCAGTCCCTCTGTGTCATCCCTAGAAGTTAGCTGTCTCCTTTATTCTCCCTTACTAGGTTGCCAGAAAAGCAGCTTTCGGCTTCTATAGCCCTTAGAAAATAAAAACTTCACAGATCCCCTATTCAGTGTCCTGAAAAGTTTCAGTGAGCAAAGACCAAACCCCTAAAGAGTAATCCTTTCAAAAAAAAAAAAAAAATCCTCTCTCTAGTAAATTCCTCTCTCTAGTTTAAAGAGGGGAAAGATATTACTTACCAATGTTTGCTAGTGAGTGAACAAAACCAGGGGAAAAAGCAAGAGAAAGTGAAAATAACATTCTGTAGGATTTAATGGCCAAATGTTTATCTATCTATCTTGCTACCATCATTTTCCCCTTTCTCTACAAGATCATTTTGGCTCAATCAAACTAACCAGTTTGCAAATCTAATTTGAATTCTTAAAAGCAACTTTAACTTATCATGTTCCTTTCTGAGGTCAGATCTATTCTGTATTATTTTTCAAAGTTTTCCAGCATAGTAAGTATTGTAGCTGCATAATAAAAGGGATATGATTCTTACTTTATGGAAAATTTCCTTGAAAAAGAAGACAATTTTGCATTGCTGTAGTTATTATGAATTTTGGATTTTATAGTGCTCATTGGGGTGTTTATCAGTTTTCACAAGAGCCTTGCACTCTTTGCAATTGGCAGACATTCCATTATATATATATATATATTTATATGTACTCGTACATACACATATATATGTGTCCCTCAGAGAAGATAAATCACTCAGATGCCAAAGTGCAGCAAACTTGAGAATTACATCTTTTTAACACCAGTGTTTTGCTAAAACCTATCTTTAAGTGAACAGTAGCGGATAGACTTTGCAGGACTATAGGATAGCTTAGGCATCTCAATTACTAAATATCAGCATAAGTTTCAAGTTCGGCTGCTACACTGCTAAATGAAAAACTGAAAAGCCTAGAAAATACAGCCAAAGAAATGGCAGATGAGTTTAATGCATTTTGGCTATACACATGAAGCACAAATTTCAAATTGCACATCTAGTTCTCTAAGGATGATCTAATTCACAAGGAATGGAGAATTCCCTGCAGACACAGAAATTACATGCTGTGAAGCAGCATCACATCTCAGATATTGGCTGCAATTTTCTGAAAAGCCTGAGTGAGGCAGTTCTAATTACCAGTGAAATTAAACACATAGAGATAATTTTATTTTCTTGAATGAGCACTTGTGCAGAGCCACTAATCACAGAATGGTCAAGGTTCATAGGGACCACTGGAGGTCATCTAGTCCAACCTCTTTACTCAAGCAGGATCTCCTAGAGCATGCCACTCAGGATTGTGTCCAGACAACTTCTTATTGTCTCCAGAGAAGGTGACTCCACAAACTGAATTCAGTGGTGCTAAAACCTTGATATCATATTACTTCAAAGTAAACTCCTGGTTTCATTGGAGAGTTATTTCTATTCTTTTCACTGCTCCATTTTTTAACTTTTGACATAGTATGGAACTCTCTGGACTCACAGAGCTCAAAAGGGGGAAAATAAGATAAATTTCTTTAGAGTAGTTCATTGTAACACCACTGCAGGATGTTGCAGGAAGAAAGGCAATGCTCTTTTCTAACAGACATGACAGTAGTTGCTTCCCAATGACAGGGGAAGCCTACTGCTCTTTCTAAGCATATGGGATGTTATTACACCCATCTTCATGCCAGTACTGTACGTTGCCTGCTCAAGGTCTTAGAATAGCTCTATTTTGAAACAAAGTTACATTTGAGCTTGGTGACTGGATCTAAGCAGCACAGAAAAACTTCTTTGTCAGGCACAGGGCTACTCTTCAACCAGCTTTTACCTTGCAGTATTTAAAGCTGCTTGCAATGTTAGACTGAATCCTGAGGGAGGCAGGCCAACAAGAGCAACACAGGCAAGATGCTGAAACATAAAACACTGCACAACAATGCAGCCCGCAGCCCACAGCCTACAGTTGGTCTCAGCTGTATTCAAAATAGCACCAGCACTGCCAGATCCTGGTGCATGACAAATACTCATTTCACAGTAGGCATAAATGTGTACTTGTAGGTATGATCCTTTGCACTAGGTTTAAGAAATAGGCTGTGACCCTCTAGCTCCCATAGGCACATATTCCTACACCTGTGCACTGAGTTTCCATAAAATATCTACCCATCAAGTCCCTATTTGCTAGACTAACAACTGACATGGAAACTTCCATTTCCAGAGGATTTGCAAAACCTGGAGCTGATTTATTCTCTGAGGTGTTGGGTGACTACAGAGCAGACAAGCAGAAAGGTCTTTGTGTCTAAGGCACAAGACTTGCTTTTAGTGGTGCCCCATTAACCTCGGTTCAGAGGTTAATGGATGAAGGACAGTTAATGAAGCCCTGCACCAATTTTTACACTAGCTCTCAGGCTTTTAAGTTCAGCAGCGCTTTGTGGTTATGCTTTTTCCCACCCTTTTAAAAAAAAAGTTGGGAGCACTTCAAAATTCTTCAACACTAAAATGTACAGCTCAAGGAAAAGAAATCCAACTGCAGTCCTCATTCTAACAGCCTGTAAGGGACATACTGAAAGCCCTCCAGGCACAGTTTCCACACTAAGTCCCGGAACTCAACTGTCAAAATCCAGGCTAGCTCACACAGACAGGTTTCCCTGTTGACAAACTGGATGCTGAGGAAAGGGAAATGGTTTCCTAGCCAACAGTATTCACTAAGCCAATGCTTACCTGCTGTCTTTAGAAAAATGCCACAGTCAGGCACAAATTCAGTCGAGATCTGTTTTTAAGATTTTCCCATTTATTCTGTATACCCAAGACAACATACTCCACAAAAATGGAAACAGTCCATTCTCCCCAAAACTTACATCTCCCCCATCCCTCCCTCAAGCAAAACTATCAGAGAAATGCCTTGAGTTAGGAAACCATTTCTGTTAGTGCATGCCTTGCACCTTTCTTGGGAGTATGGGCATGGGCATTCACATGCCTTCCTGAACAGGGATGGTTTCTCTCAATCAGGAGCCCCATCCTGCTTCTTTCTTCAGCTGTGCCTTTGTTTTGAGTCTTTCCAGTTTGGTCTAATTAGTTTACTCTAACAGGCAGATTTTTGCATCAGACGAAAACAGGTTCTCCCACATCAGAGCTCCAAACTTGCTGCATAACCAGAGTACAACAGAAAGTACTGAAACATGGAGTAAAGACTTAAGACCATTTTGGAGACAACATTTTTGAAAAATTCTAATCCCCTCCCCCAGTATTAAGACTGGTGATTTATCTAACAAAATTATGAATCACTGATATATTTTTGTTGTACCAGTGTATAATTATTCCTCAAAGCATCTCCCTACATCTGATCATGGACATTTGGACACCTTTTAACACATCTGAAGGCAAATAGATATCAAGAGATGACATAAGCCTGTCTAATAAAATAATGCTTTTTACAATAGTCATGACAAGGGAATTATAGGCTGTTATTCTGTATTTGTTGAGTGGAATGTCTTTTAACTACTTATTGTTTATTTAAAAAACAATAATCCTCCATTTTAGAGATTCACAGAGCAAATAAGATAACTTGTTTTTCAGAAAAGAAAATTGCCCTGCAGATGTAGATGGTCATGCAACCAGTCTGGGGTGACAGCTGGTATTTAAATGGAAAATTAATTTTTTTCAGCCTGTCAAAGTAGGGACCTCATCTTCCAAAGGAAGAGCGAGACTGCTTAAGACCCTGCGTACCATGAAGTCACTGGCAGGAAGAAGAAATGAATGAGGTGAAACTAGAAATCATCTTTCCCTATGAAAGCTGCAGCTCCCTTGCAAGCCCTGCTTCCACATGCTCTGGAGTGGGGAGTGTTTGCTCTGCAGATCAGCAGAGGAGTATCATTCATGTAATGATGACAGACCAACAAATCCTAGGCAGACAGTGTCTCTCTGACACGGAAGGTTCACACTTAGCTCCTGCTCACATTCACCCTGCAGTGTACTTTTATAGTCTGCTTTTAAGCCCTGAGACGTATCTGCTAAGATGAGAGAATGAGACTGGTCAGAATCATGATTTCTCCCCTCTGTACAAATGCCAGTAACTTATTTCACTCCAGAGCACAGTTTATCTTTTGCTACATCCCCCAGCCTGCTGTCGGGGGGCTGCTCAGTCACTGCTCCTGTTGGCTGCCTAGGGAAACCAAAACCATTGTGTGCACTCTTTTGTGCATCCCATGTTCAGTTCCACTACCTTTCCCTGCCTGCTCCTGGCCAACAAGGGCTACTTTATACATTGTCACAGCATAGCAGGACACCCAGAACTAAATTTCTGACAGGATTTGGGGAAGCCATTCATGCTGTATGTACCAAAGAAAAATAGTCTATATGGATTTTTTATTTTTTTTTTAATTCTTGGACCATGTGTATTTGTGTTACTATGCTCAGTTTCTTTATTTGAGGAGTGTTTTGATAGCCAAGGCAGTTTATGTTTCAGAAAGAATTTAAAGCAGAATTATTTCAAAAGATAAAAAAGATAAGTGTTGGGACAGCCGTCAGCTAAAATGCATCAGTTTGTTCCATGTATTTCCAGGCAGGGACTCCCATGCATGTTAAGAGCTTTTCAAATAGGTGTATGATCATCTTCAAATCATGACCCTTTATATTTCTGTAGGGCACATAAACCTGATGCTGTCCCCATCCTTCCACAGCCCCACAATATATAAAAGCACTACCAACCAAATTAGAGATGAACATAAGGTCCAGGGGAAGTTAGGGCAAACCATTATGGCTGGACTGCAGCCAGCTTGAGAGAAGTCACACAGGCAGCACCTAGCAGAGCTGGGAACCAAGCATTAGGCACACAAATACTGATATATTTGTGCTAACACTATATTACACCACCCCTCCCCTTTAGTAAAAGATTCCATTTACTTTGTCTTCAGGCTCTATGCTTTGCCATGCTGGGATTTTCACCAGGAAAGGATCCTATGAGCATACACACACACATATAGGAGTCATGCAGGTGGAACACAGCCAATTTTAAAAGCACACTAGACAGCACATAGCTTTAACTTGTCAAAGGTCCACTGTAGACCATGCTTCATGCTCCTGCCAAAACGATGATCTGGATACAGATCATGGGCTCTGACTGCAGATGTTAGGAGTGCACCATTCCTAACAGATGCATAATCTGATTAAATATGAAATGCAATGATATTGTCAAAACCCATTAATCACTCTTTCAAGACACATTAATGTAGGCTTAACTGACAGCTGTGATGATTTTAATGTCTCTGCAGGTACTGTTGCTCATCAAAGTTACCCACTGGGTCTCCAAGAAGAAAAGGTATTCAGTATGCAGAATATTCTTCAGTGCACAGTACAGATACTGCTTTCATGAAATGTGTTGGTACTACTTATATTCCTGCATCTTTCTCTAGATTATTATCTGATTTCTGTCTAACCCTCCACCACATCTGCACCTTGTGCAAGAATAGTGATAACTTGTCAAAAATGCATGGAATTTAGAAACAAGCAGCAAACATAGCAGGTCCATAAGAGAGGAGCATAGCAGTAAGATAACTTCATAGGGCTGCTGTGTCAACTGTGATAGCCTCTCCTTTAGCAGAGGCATCCAAATATCTAGCTTCTTGGCCCGGGAATGAAGTCTGCATACTCTCCCTTATTTTACCTCAGTGGGTCCAAAAGAGACAGGCTGTGAATGGATCCTGCATCCATGCAAACTTCCTTTCTTCTGGCCTTCCATGCCCTTGATACATCTACCACTATAAAACCATCCATTGCCAAAGTTATCTGCACATTTATGCAGAACTAGAATTTATTTCTACATCTGCTTTGAGCCTTTTTTTAACCTGCCTTTAGTTGTTTCCAGCCTTGTCATAGGACCTTCTAGACCTTTGAAGTAGTTACTTTGAATTCAGTGTAGGAGAAACAGCACCTTTCTGGACCAGTAGACATTAGGAATGTCAACAGGAGATAGCATTTGGAAATAGTTGGGGGATCAGGTCCAGCTGGTTAGCACAGTAAGAACATGCCCATTTACTTTAAGAGTTTGGCCATGACAAGCTGCCAAAGAGCAATGACTCATTTACAGAAATTACCAACTGTGTGTTGAGGAAAGGGCAATAAAGGCCAGTGTTTGTTCACAAAGCAAAAAAAATTGGCAAATTTAACAGTAATAAAGTCTAGTGGCAACCATTACATTAGCATACCAGACTTCCCCAAGAAGATGATGATAAATAAAAAAGCACAGAACAATAACAACACTAAGATGTGCCATGTCACAGCAAGGACTAATGTTCCATGACAGACAGTGGAATATAGACAGCCAGACATGGATAGCTGCAAACATAAGGGGTTAAAACTGGAGAGCAAAGTTCTTTCTTCGTGGCTCACTGGAAATCTGTTTCCCAATTCTGGGCGAGGAAACATCTCTTGTTTAATCTCCTGCAATGTCTTTTTATTGGAATAATTTGCCCAGTCACATTTTAAGCCCATATAAGCTTTCATCATGTCCAGCATCCTGTGGCAAGTACATCAACAGCTTAACTACCTGTTGTATGACAGATTATTATCTCCTTTAACTCTCCCTTAACTTTTACTGACTAGGTTACCACAATGCCTTGAAGCTCTAATGCTAGAAGAGGCAACATCCCATCCTTACTTTCATTCACCATATAATTCTTTACTATGTACCTGTCATATCTCAAATGTTTAGCCATTGCTTAATTATAAAAACTACTCCATCATTTTTGTTGCTCTTATTTCCACTGTACTTCTCTCCTTCCTCCCACCTCTGCCATCTTGTCCATCTTGGCCTCCATTCTGCAATTTACAGGATCAAACGGAGGATAATTAGAAGCCTGAGAGTTTTAGAGGGGACCAAGATTGGCACAGCAGTCCATCATGTATTGTTGATCAAAGGAATACAGTTTATATTGAAACTCTTCAAAGCAAGGGATTTTTACTAGGTATTTACACAGTGATTGTCTCAGCGAGACCTTGCCTTATCTAGGACTCAGGGGTGGTGTTCAAACAATTAATAAATATCTCAAATAGGTAAAACAGTGCTAGACAGGCATTTAAGGAGAATGAACACTTGTAGTTGGTGTGCTTTCAGGTATACGAAAGCATACATTAAGGTGATGCTAAGTGAAGCAAAGGACACATATATTTTGTAAAGTGGCATGGAAATGGCTTTTGTCATTGAGATGTTTCAGGTCAACAAACCCAGAGTAGCACCTGCGCATAAATACATATACACATAGAACTGGCATATATGTATATCAGCACACAGCAGCAGATGAAAACAGTAGCATTTTGTACCATGCAGGTTGGACAAAATCTTTACAAAAAAAACCACCTTTCTGCAAAAGGTGGTTTTTAATGCAAAACCATAAAGGCTTGAGAGAGGCAGCACTATAGAGTAGTGTCAGAAACAGGCTGGGGAGGCTTTTCTTATGTTCACACTGATACATTGACAAGTTAATGGGGACCAAGAACATCCACATTAGCCTTTGGGATTTATGAGAGGATCACTAAAACGAAAACTAACAAACCCTGCCATACAAAAGTTTGGCAATATTCTCTTTATACCTAACTCATTGTAATCTAAGATTCTGTTTGCCTACCTGACCAGAAACACATTCTGGACTGTGGTTCAAAACCACTATAGAAAATGTTACCTAACACACTACAGCCTGAAGAATTCCTAACACCACCTCCTCAATAAACACCTCTAATAGTGTCCCACAAAAGCAGAACAGAAATCCATGTAACAGAGCAGTGAGAAGCATAATAAAGTCACTGAATATGAAAAAAATTAGAATAGAAACACAGCATGCTAGAAAAATTGAGATTTTTTTTTCCCCCCTCAGGAAGGATCCATTAGGAAATACTGACAGAAATCTTCTTTCTAGTCTACAATCTGAGCCATGGCCATGCTTCATTTGAACTGTTCTTGTACAGTTCTGTTTTCCGAGTTGGAATGTGCAGGTGGAACTCTCCTGAACAAGTGCTTGCAGAAACTCACAGTAATGTCTGTTACTTCTAAGAAGAGCTTGACATCCTAAAAAGCACTGTGCCTGAAGTTTTAATAAGAAATGCTGGCCACAGGTGAAACTGAGAATATCGAGTTGTCTGTGCACAGATGGTTGCTTAAATGATACATTTTAGTACCCATACAACTTCTTCTCCAGACCCTTCACTGTCCTCAGGGCCCTCCTTTGGAGCCTGTCTAACAGTTCAATGTCTTTTGTATGTTGTGGCACCCAAAACTGCCCCAATGCAGAGCAGAGCAGGACAATCCCCTCCCTTGCCCGGCTGGCGATGCTGTGCCTGATGCCCCCAGGACACGCTTGGCCCTCCTGGCTGCCGGGGCACAGTGACTCATGTTCAACTTGCCAGCAACCATAACCCCCAGGACCCTTTCTGCAGCGCTGCTCTGCAGCCTCTTGTTCCCCACTGTGTACACACAACCAGGGCTGTCCCATTCCCAGTGCTGAATCTGGCACCTTCCCTTGTTGAACTTCATATAGTTAGTGATGGCCCATCTCTCTAATTTGTCAAGGTCTCTCTGCAGGGCCTCTCTGTCCTCGACTGAGTTGACAGCCCCTCTCAGTTTGGCGTCATTGGCAAATTTACTCAGTATTCCTTTGAGTCCCCCATGCAAGTTATTAATGAAGATGTTCAAGAGAACTGGGATGAGGATGGAGCCCTGCAGACCCCCACTAGTGACCAGTCACCAGCCTGGTGTTACCCCATGCACTCTAACCCTTCGTGCCCAACCATTATAAGCCATCTGTTACAGTCTGTAAAGTTAGTAAGAGAATTTGGAGCTTTCTGATCTCCATCTCAAACCAAAAGGCACTGTAATGGTAAAAGAGTAGCACTCTTTCAGACAGACTCTGGATCACGCACTAACAGTGCCATTTATTTGCATATTTATTCAGAGGCGCTTTCAGTGATGGTTCATTATCAAGAAACACTCAGGGGGAAAATTCATCTATCTATCTTCACCCATCTTAAGAGCACAAAGCCCTCCCACTGCAGAAGGCAGGGACACAAACATATGATATTAGAAGACTGACTTTGTCCTTCATCAGGCCACTGTCATCTTGTAAAGGACTGGAAGAAACATCTATACGTCTATGTGTGAGCCCTCTTGTCTTGCTGCCATCTATATGTAGAGATCACCAGAAATAATTTTTTATTGCAAAATAAGGCATGACCCTAGCACAGCTCAGGATAATGGGGTACTGTGAATAGCACAGTTTGAGAATGAGCCAAAGCATACTCAGAGACTGCCAGTCTTTTCTCAAGCATCCTTAACAGCCCACGTGTCTGAAGGAGAAGATGACAGTAAAGAAAATATAGTGGAAAGCCAGCGATAACACCCTCTCCCCGTGTTCCTTGTCATGGAAGAGTCATTCCATTATGCTAGCAGATCCTGAGTCATTCCCCAAGAGTGGGACCTGTGGAAGGTTTTTCTTATTTTTCCATGTATTTACACACCCATTTCCAAGAACTGACATTTAATCATACTTCTTTCACAAGAAGAAATATCCAGGCTCACAGTGTCCTTTGCAAAAAAAACATTTAAGAGGTCCAGCCTGTGAACTACAGCACTGGTACTCTGGGCAGGGACCATCTCCTCATGGTACAGTAGCGGTACCAAGTTGAGGCATGACTCAAACACACACTGGTTTTGGGTAACTCACTCAGTTAGGAGGTGATTCATTCCTTGAGGGCAGTGATTTAACTCCCTCATGGACTTCAAACTCTAAAGCAAGCCTTTAGCAGCTGGCATCCAGCCTGAATACAACTCACGAGCTGAAAAAAATTCACCAGCGTGGATACTTTGATATTCATTCACCCTCCTGGAACTCACTAGTCACTACTCAGACACCAAGGATCAGGGAATTCAAGGCATACACCAGTTAACTTAATCTTTTCTTGTAAAGACAAGAAGTTCCCAAATAAAAACCAGGAACTTCATGGAAGTGAGAAGTTTTATGCACTTGCAAACATTCATCATGCTGTAGCACAGGGAAAAGGGCTGGCAGAAGAGAAAGAAGAAATGTTACATTTAACAGATCTGTACCAGTTTGCACCTCTGCAAAAAACCACTTCCACAGCAGGAGGCTGCTAAAAACTTCAGCAAGTTCAAGACAGAGCAATGAAAGCAAGATGGTATTTTCTTCCCACCCAGAGAAATACTGACAGGATCCAAATATTATGAAAACCTCTGCATCTTAAAGGGGAAAACAAGAAAATCCAGGGACATTTGAAGCTAACCTCTTCATATAGGGAATCATACTAGAAATGTTTTTCTGGCCATTTTAAACAAAACACCTACTCTGTGATGAATTTGTAACAAGGTGAAGAGGAGGAAAGGTGCTGCTATGGTCACCTGGGTGCAGAACAGCCCAGAGCTGCTATTTCTCTATTGTGCCTTACTGAACCAGATTTTGGGATCTCACATTGACTGCCCATCAAATCCAAGGATTTAAGCTAACTTTAAGAAAGCAATTTACTGGCTGGATTTGGACATACGTAAAACATTTCAGGGAATCTGTGTGACTTATGCACAGCATGAGAAAATGATTCTATTCTTATTCATCCCATATCAAGATGAATGCATGTAAGGTTTGTAACAGGAGCTATCTTTCAAATATCAAATTTAACACATAACTGTCACAGAAAAACAAATAGCCCACACAGCATAATCCACTGCGATAGCTAAAATCTGTTTAAAAGCAGGGCAAGAGTTGGAACAAAATCTCTGCCAATTGTTGGCATTGGCAGAGTACAGTTCCTGGAATAACATTGCATAAGCAGGAGAATTACTCATAGATGATAACATGGTCTGAATTTTTATTATTCTGGAATTTGCTGAAACACAGCTTGGAGAGGAGAAGCCAGGCTGTTGATGTGTGTGACAATAGTTGGGAATGCTGTCTGTATTTCAGAGACAACATGCTGTCCCTTTCAATAGCATCAGCTCCATGTCTCCATATAATCACTCTAGTTTAAAATTAGAACAGGAACCTGTGGCCAGAGAGTTTTAACACTTCTGCAGCACTTAAACAGTCAACATTTGGAATTAAAAAACGGATCAGGTGATCCATAGTGCATGCACTTTGCTAGCTGTCAGGAGGTTAATGGTGTGCCTCAAGCACAAGGCTAAATTAGGATGTGAACACCTTAATCTACAGTTGCAAATGCTGACAGCAATGGCACTTCATCAACTATTTTTGCAGTCTTATTTGGTGCATATCACCCTGATTTCTCAAGCCTGTGCCACCAACCCTCCCTCATCTCCACATAAATTAGCTAAATGACCTCTTGTAGCCTGCTTGAAATGAAAATTGTCATCTGAAGGAGAAAATAGCTGTTCTAAATGTTTGCAGAGAATGGAGAGGGTGTTGAGGATTGCAAGCTTTTCTGCAATACAAAACCTTCAAAGAGTCATGTGCCAGAAATTAGTCTTATCTGATATTCAGAGCCAAGTAATGGATAATTTTCCCTCAAAAAAAGAAGAAAAAGGGGGAAAAAAAGCAGCAGATCCCTTCGTTGTATTTGAATTTAACATTTTTAGGTCTGTAATGCATTAAAAACCTATGGATATTGCTTAAGAAAAAAAAATTTTTGTAGCAGAGCTGAAATTTAGCTATGTTTATTACATGTGTCTTAAAAAACAGATTCTGTGCCATACTGCTAAAACTGATGGATAAGAGGTGTCAGAGGAGCCACCATAGATGCATGGATACTGAGCTCTAAAAGCTTTATTGCAGGAGTACATTAAAGCTGAATGATAGACACAGCTTCATCTTTACGCTGCCACTGTTTGAGGGGGAGAAGAGATACTGAAATCACAAAATAGAAATTAATATACTGACAACAAGTATAATATTAGCAATTCTCCAATTTGTTACATGTAGCCCTGAAAAGATTAATTTAAGAGCAGCAACAGAAACAAGTCACAGTGAACTGATCTGGAAGTGAATTTTCTCCTCCAGGATAGCCACCTCTGAAGAAATGATATGAAGTTTTACCTGAACAGGAAAGTTCCTTAAGTAACCTTATCACAGGTCCCATGGCCCATCCAGGTCAGAGAGGGGGATACCACCTCACTTCACCTGCTCTTACACAGCAGTAGCAGAGAAATAGAGAGAAGACTTTCAGTCAGAGTACAAGAAATGTGACACTGATTACGAGGAGGATTATAATAAGACTTATGGCTAATACATTATCTAAATATTGCCAATGCAGTATATAATATTCTGAAGGGTTATAATATAAGCAAGTTTGGCTAGAAATGTACAGATTTGCAGTCATTGGTCCTGGTGAAGTCACAGTAACAAAGCACCTCTGGAGCTACTTTAGAATCTGATCTCTGTATGTGATTGGATGTTAGAGCTTGCTTTTACTCACCCATCCAAATGTGAGTGTTCCTCATCTTTATGAGTTTTACCCATCTTCAGTCTGGATGTACCCTACAGGCATCACTGTCAGCATGGGGAATACACCTGGAAGCTGCCTGCAACCTTGGAAAACCAGTTTGTACAGTTAGCCCAGTCTCCAGCAGCATTTTATACCCTTTGGGAGGCTGATGTGTACCTAAGTCAGTTGTAATTCTCACAGCTTCCCCATCCCTGCAATGCATTAATTATCTGAGCATCCAGACAGTTCCTCCTGCACAGCTTCCCCATCCCTGCAATGCATTAATTATCTGAGCATCCAGACAGTTCCTCCTGCAATTCCTACCTGGTGTTCTTAGGACAATTCCCACCTGGTATTCTTACTTTGGCACAATTCACACTGCCCATCAGAGACAGGAAAGGGAGAGCAGGGTGTGTATATGTGGGGCAGGGCACATGAGAAGACCAAACAACCTTTCATTGCCTGCTGTCACAACAGCTCAAGAGGCCAGTGGCCTTCTCCACTTCCAAGGCACAGGACCAGCTCACACTCAGCTCCCCAAGGATGGGGACAACAGGATCCTTCTGACAGACTCGCTCTCTAAGCATGGGCTATGTCATTGCCTGGGACTCATTCTCCACTGGGCAGGACTTCCCATTAATCCTTGTTGAATTGCACCAAGGCCCCTGGCAGCCCATCCCATCCTGCCCAGGTCCTTCTGCATTGACAGCTCTGCCCTCCAATTCGAGATCATCTGCCAATGTGATGCTACTGTGCTTCACCCCCTCTTCCAGGCAATGGATAAAGGAGCTCAACAGCACACATCCCTGGACAGACCACATGGCATCCCACTTATTTCTCTGCCTGGAGCCTGATAACAAGTAATGAACTACAATTAGTCTAAGATTTAGAAGTTTGAAAGCAATGTTGAAGGGGCAACACTAATCATCAAGTCTTCAGTAGACAAATAATTTGGAAATTTCAAGGAAAATATCACTTCTCCATGCCTCTTAACAGCTGGGAAGGTATGCCAGTGTTGCAGAGAACTCTTATTCATCACAGGAATAAGCTGTCATTTCAACTTTATTCATGGGGCCAAAGCTCAGCAAAAATCTTTTTGGTGATCTTCCTAACAACGTTACTAATTGTCTATATGTGTAGAAATGTAAAGAAGGAATAGAAACAAAAGGAAAAAGTGGTCCATTCGTCCAACTACACCTCCATGCCCAAGGTCCAGGTACCCATCCTCCACACACCTGACCTATCCCCACATTACCAGAAAGTCTCATAATAATGTTACCCCAACTATGATGGAAATTCAGAAAAGAAAGTTCAAGATGCATTAGCTAATAGATCTTTTAAAAGGCCAGGAAGGCATCTTCAGGCAATAGCACTATGCAGGGAGATTATCCCCAGAGAAACATCCTTATCAAGACAAGAGTAACAGGAAGTTTGGAGAATACAATATATCCACTATTTCAGGGCAAAGTATTTCATTATTCTCCAGGCTCTGGGAGCTAAATAAGACTTTGAGGCCAATATCTAACTTTAAAGAATGCATGATTGAGCTGAGGCAGAAAGCAAGAATGCTGTTTATTTGTTTATAAGAAAGCCCACTGAGAAGATTACGACAACAGGATCCTTGCACATAATTTAACTGCCCAATATGAAAGTACACTTCAAGCACACACCCTCAAATTTCTGGACAGTATGACAGAGGTCCCCTCTCCGTCTCTGATACTCAGACATTTCACTTAAGGCAAGGTTATTGCACACGTTATTGCACACCTTATTGCAGCAGCTGAAACATTCAGCTGAGAAACACCCAGGCTGCCTCCCCACCTCAGATGCATTATAGAGGGCAACGCAGTCTGAATTAAAAATGAGGAATATCTCCCCACACACACACTCAGTTCCTCAATAACTCTACCAAACATTTAGAACTCCAGTAAATTGCAAAGCCTGTTTGCTCCAGCAAATTGTGGCATTGCCTTCTTTATCTCTGCTTCCTCAAAAAGACGGGAGGCTACAGAACAGGCTGCATGGACACTGGAGAAATCTAACAGAACATGATTGCCCTGAAAATTCAAGGTGATGACATCCTACATAGTGGCAAAGCCATATATGTTGTACAAGCCGATCCCAAGGCCTGTTCTTCCTCTTTGGTGGATGAACTTCTGCAGCCATTACATGGAGATAAATACACAGCTTCAAAATTGCCAAAGGGAAATAAATTCTGAAGAAAGGGGTTGCAGCATTTTTGAAGTTTGAAAGTTCTTTTCTGTATAACACATAATATAATAATTCATGGACTCATAAAATATCCCAAGTTGGAAGGGAGCCACAAGGATCACTAACTCCAGCTCCAGGCCCTGCACCGGACCATCCCCAAAAGCCACACCATGTTCCAGAGAGTATTGTCCAAATGCTTCTTGAACTCAGACCAATTTAGTGTTGTCACCACTTCCCTGGGGAGCCTGTTCCAGTACTCAGCCACCCTTTGCGTGAAAAACCTTTTCATAATATCCAACCTAAATATCCCCTGAAAAAACTTCACAGCATTCTCTTGGGTTCTGTCACCCAAGATCATCAAAAAGAGGAGATCAGTACTGCCCCTCCTCTTCCCCACCTGAGGATGTTGATGACAACAATGAGGTCTCCCCTCAGTCTCCTCTCCTCCAGACTGAACAGACCAAGTACCCTTAGCCACTCCTCATATGGCTTCTTCTCCAGACCCTTCGCTGTCCTCATGGCCCTCCTTTGGACACTCTCTAACAGCTCAATGTCTTTCTTATCCTGTGCCACCCAAAACTGCCCCCAGCACTCGAGGTGAGGCCACCCCAGTGCAGAGCAGAGCAGGACAATCCCCTCCCTTGCCCGGCTGGCGATGCTGTGCCTGATGCCCCCCAGAACACGCTTGTCCCTCCTGACTGCCAGGATGCAGTGACTCATGTTCAACTTGTCATGGACCAGGACCCCTAGGTCCCTTTCCACAGCACTGCTTTCCATCATGTCGTTTCCCAGTCTGTACACACATCCAGAGTTGTCCCATACCAGTGCAGAATCCAGCACTTGCCCTTGTTACATTTAATTTATTTTTATGTATTGGGGAGTGTCCCTGTATTCCACTTAAGCAATTCTATGCAAATTGTGTTAAATTTCATCTCTAGCTGAGTCATAAAACCAGAGACAATGGAGAAAGAAAAATTCCCATGTAGTCAGGGTCACTTTTGTTCAGAAAGGCCACTAATACAAGGTTGCTAAGCAAGTACTTACAGTTATGCCTGAAGATTCCCTTCAAGTAATGATTGTCTACATTGAAATCAAATCAAACAAGAAAAAACAGTATTCTTGTCCTGACATTCTAAGCATAGCAAGACCCAGCAAAGATTAGAAGTGTCATACAAGGGAAATCTTTCTAGTGTTAATTTTGAGTACTTCCTCCAAATACAATTCACTACTAAGATGTTCTTTTTTGCACACTTGCCACAGGGCTAGTGCTAGCACCTTTTGCACCGAGATCCTCAGAGTCACAGTAACTCAGGTCAGGTAGACCTGACCTCAGTATTCACTTTTCAGCAAGGCTTCATCAGTCAGAGGCAGTGTTCCCACATCTCAGAAGCTTTGGAAGGGACTGTTCTGTGCAACCATCAAATGCATTCTCTAATTTTTACACACACCTCAGAGGGACCCGTGTTTTGAAGGAACGCAGACAGTGATTCCAATGCTTTCATCACTGTCCCAGAGCCTGGTGAGATGCCTCCAGAATCACTAACATCTCACTAGTTTCACAGAGATGCAGCAAAACAGGTTTCGGAGAGGTAAAAGATTCATGTCAGCCTAAGCAGCAGAGAGTGTTTTATCTGATGTTTCTTAGTGTAATGGTGAGGGGCTTATTTACATTAGTTATTCAGAGTGGTAACCACTGGCAAACATCCCACAGTGGGTTTACCAAGTATTTTGCTGCAGGAGAAATTCTCATCTCTTTGATGATTCCAGACCAGCAAGCAGAAGATGTAAAAAGATAACTTTCATTATTACAATAGAATGTTTTTTTCATAGCAGTTGTTATTCCATTTGGAAAATACCGCTTGATATCCTGTAATCCCTCTGTATCTGTCATTTCAGTTTATTAGTTTCTCAAGTATATTCAAAGCTGCAAATGGAGAAACTGAGCTGTCCGTGTTTCAAATTGAAGATGGGAGACAACTGACAAAATACCATGTAGCTGTTTCAGTTTAATAATCCCGCATGGACAGACAGTGCATCCACTATTCCTTTAGAAGCTTATTTCCCAGACTCAGTTATCATGCAGATGGTAAAATCTATTCTTTGAGGGTCAGGGTTAAAGCCAATGGAAAGTACCATGTAATTCTTTGAGGAAAAATAGCTATTACTGCTACCTGGAAGGTAATACCTATTTCCAATACAAAACACCCTACATTTTACGGCAGCTAACA
This sequence comes from Pardalotus punctatus, assembly GCA_013400915.1. NCBI lineage: Eukaryota > Metazoa > Chordata > Aves > Passeriformes > Pardalotidae > Pardalotus > Pardalotus punctatus. Next base: position 246,019 of record VZTX01011451.1, read on the forward strand.
TTTTCCCAAATCTTCCTAAACAGCTAAACTTTGAAAAATAATCTAATTTCAGACACTGCACAGAAGCAGCAAACAAGTAAAGGCCAATATAACCACAAATGCTTTCCATGCTATATAATCCAAATAAACAGATGCCCTTACATTAAGGGCATTACCTCCCCTTCAAATCCCAAGTGCCTCAGTACCCAAAGCAGGACATGGACACCCAGGCTGCCAAAACTCAAAAGTGGATGAAGAACTTCTGCATGTGCCACAGCCTTCCCAGCACAAGAAACCAAACACCTTCCTTGCCCAGCCTTCACAAGGACTCAGCACAGGTGGAATGGTGCCAATATCCTATGAAAGGTCATGACATGCTTACTCTAGCTAGAGAAGTGGACATATTCCCCAGGGCTTGCTGACATGATGTATCAATCAAGCAGTGCAACTGATCTAACAGCTGCAATAGAAAAAATGCAGACCCCTCTATGGCATCTCTCCAGCATGCCAAACATAGTGTATGTAAAAATTGGCTAATGGTCTAAAACCAGAAAAATATTATCCCACTGTGTCTTAGAATAATATTTATTACTTTGGAAATTATTAATTCATATAGATGGTGCACTTTTCTTTTTACTGGGGAAAAAAAAAAAGCATTTATCTTAACCCTACCATTAAAATACACTTGTTAAATGCAGCAGTAGTGCATTGTTGAGGACAAATGAATTTAAACATGAGGCTGACTCTATAAAACATCAGAATCACCCTTCCAAAGCAAAAAATGCTTTAATGACATTTAAGTCTTTGAAAACAAAATTAGTCAGTGACTTAAAACATCTTCTCTTTGTCACAATAAAATGCAGTTCCCTGGCTCAGCTGTATTTCCACTATTTATATACCTGCAAAACAGGCAGAGGCCAAAGTTCCACTTTTTGGTATTCCCTTCATCTACAGAACTGGCTAACACTCAGTTTTACCTGAAAGAATTTGCAGATTTAAGAAGGTATGACCTGCTCGCCTGCTCATGGAAGCAAACTGTGATTATCAAAGGGAAATCCATGGGGCATTCACCATTAAAACTGAATTAACAAGGCATTTTGCATTTCCTCTGTAGAATTTTCTTTGAGGGAGGATTTAAGGGATGCTCTGAACTCAGTGGCTCAATAAATGTATTGCAGTGTCATGGCAAACCTTCTAAAGCACATACATTGGCAGGGTACCACACCACATCAGGCATGTAGCACTTGCTAGCGAGGAACAGTACAATGCAAAACAAGGTCTTAAAGTTCCTCAAAATCTGGACCTTGGCCAATCTGTCTGGATAAAACAAACACTGCTTTGAGCAACAGACAAGGGGGATCCTCCACACAGAAAACCATCAGGCATACTTGTCTCCTACCCTGTCCCAAGGAGCTCAGTTTGGACCACAGCCCAGTACTTTGTCAGGTCTCAGCAGGGAGAGGTGGAAGCATAAATGAGAGGGTTTCCCTGACATTACAGCCTTCATCTGAGCACTCATTTCTACTATCAGGGACAGTTTAGAGTCTGCTAGGGGAGGTTTTTGGTGGTGTTTTTTGCGTGGTTTTTTTTTTCCCCCTGTACAATACAGCTTTTCCCCCAAAGTTAATGCACTCCACACAGGCCTTTTTGACTAGAAGGTATCATGTTTTAAATCTAAATTCCCTGTAGAGGGATACACACTATCAATATCTTTGAGCAACTCCCCATTGCAGACAGCAGGGAATTCTGCTCAGAAGAAAGAAAAAAAAAAAAAAAAAGAAAATTTAAATGAAAAGGAGAAAAATATGATAAAATACTGCAGTCAAAAGGCTGGTAAGGCCAAAGACAGTAACATATTGTGCTGCTGGAATATTAAATTAGAATCCTGAAATTGTCATAAAATAACTTTGCTTTAAGCCCTGCACGTGTTTGTAGGATCTGTCTGCATAATTTAAATATGTATTGTAGAAACACAGTCTTAGAAAGTAGAGTAGGGCTACCACTATCAGAAGTGAAGGACTACAGAAAGCTGGCCAAAGAGAAAACTTTCAGCATGTGAAATCCTTCAAGAACCTCTCCACTACCAAAAGGAAAGGGACTAGCTTTCCTAAATCCTTTAAGTACATGAACAATCTTACCTATTAAATGCGAAAAAACTAGCAGAGCACAGAATCTTTGCCAACGCACCAGTCCCGGTAGCTACAAAAAGAAAATCCAATTTTACTAGCTAAGAAGCCACCCCTACCTCTCCAAGCTTTAATGGAGTAGAGATTAATTGTACCAAAGTGGATCTGGCCCAGTCCTTTCAATGTAACACTATTGATTTACTCCTGCAGCACAAGTAGCCCCCCAGATTTTGACATTGAAATATGATCTCCTTTAATGACGCTCTCTCTTAGTAGTATCTTCCAGCTTTCTCTGTTATTCATTCTGGGATTTAGATTTAATTTGGCTGCTGTTATGTTGCATATACTTTTATTGTGCTCTGTTTACAAAATGATTCTTGCAATTAATTACAGTAATAAGATCATGGCTAAAAGACTCACAGAATACTGATTAGATAATTAATGATTGGTTGGTTTTTGTAGCATTTTATTGAATACGTACTCCAGGTTGGTCTCTCCCCTTTCCTTTTTTGGTCTTTCTTGCCTGAGTTCTTATAGGTAATTGAATAAATGATTAGTGGGAAAGTAGACTACATGAATCATATTTAACCCCTCAGCACTTAGACAGAAATCCAGAGTAATATAATGTGAGGAATATAAGAAATCAATTTCTTTGGTATTTTCATTGTAGTAATTACAGGCTGAAAATAGCTTTAAATCGGACATTAGTTCAAAATTGTGAAGTAGGCTGGACCTGACATAAGGAGTCTCTCTGTAGAAGCAAGCGATGTTAAAATAGCTGTCTGCCAGAAAGAACAGGGCTGATCATCCTGAAGAGGGGTTGGCCAGGACACAGCAGAGCTTGACTGTGCAACCTAGTGTGGCCAAGTTTACAGTCAAATGGCTGACCCTGGGAAAAGCGTTTCATTTCTGGGCCTGGAATGGCAAGAAAACATCAGGTCACCCTTCCCCTGCTCTCAGTAAGCTTCCATGAAACCTTCAGCCATGCCAAAGGCCCATCCCTCTTCAGGGCCAAAACATAGCCAGGCGATATCGCTACTGCCATGAACTGGGTGATGAACTGGTGCAGTCAAATTCCAGGCTGATCAAAAGCCACACATCCAAATGCCTTTGACACAATCTGGTTTCCTTCAAAAGATTAGATTGACTAAAGTCACAAAAATGAGCACTTTGTCTGTGCATACATCATGACACAGTCTAATTAAGATAACCCCCATTGACTTCAACCTCAGCACTTCAAGAGTCAGACGAGCAGATCTCCAGTAGAAATATAGCAAATGAGGAACCTGTATCCAGGCCAGTAAAGTAAAAGTACTCCCAGCTGTCTTCTCTTGATCAAGCCCCAGAGTCCACTTTGTATCTTGGTACACTTTGGACCTCATAGCAAAGACCAGCCTGTATTTAGATAATTGGGCAAACTTCATAGGCAAGGATTAGCCAAAGGAAAGTGGCTGGGCAGCCTTAGCTACCATCTTCTTGAAAAAGAAGAGCATGCATACTTTCCCAGTTATTTGGCTTGTTTCTTAATTCAAGTCTCAAATTTTTTATTAGAAAGGGTTTTTTTCAGACTTTTGTTGAACAGTTTAGATTTTCTTGAATAGCTGAAAAGAATGAGCAAGAAAAGGTAGCACAGTTTACTATCAGCTTCTAATGTTGCCAACCTGATGAAATACAGAAGAAGGCATCATGAGAGGCTGGTAAGTTACATTTATTCATGGGGACAAAGGTCTTTAAAAAAAAAAGTTATGCTGTCAGATGAGGAATTGTGGTAGTTCCCAAGTATTCTGTAGAAAAAACATCAAGCCATGATCAATCTGCAACTGTCCCACAATGACTCCCACATGATTTTTTAATGCTGATAAGGTCACATAGCATTCCCAGCAAAACACAAGACCAGACACATTTGAATTTGGTCCTGCAGTTGCAGGCAGTTTCAATGTTGCTGTGTCATGTAGAAGAGGTATCTTTCCCTATAATAAGATGCCTTTTTTCCGTCTTTAATCCCAGATAGGCCTATCTGAAGCCTGAACACACAGAATTTTCTCCTTAGCTGAAAGTGGTGTGCCTTTGACACAAGTCACTGTTTTACCAGTCACATGACAGACTGACAAATTCATTTAAGGTGCATGTATTAACCTTCACCAGACCCTGGCTGATCAGGTCCTGTCCTCTGATCAGCATTATCACCTTTGGAAGAAGGGGCAGGCAACTCAAAGGATCACAAGGATGTTATAAGTTTATGCAGGGAGAAAAATTAGAAAGACCAAAGCCCAGCTAGAACTTAATCTGGCTATGGCTGTAAAAGATAACAAAAGTGTTCTTATAAATACAGAGACAGCAAAAGCGGTGGCTAAGGAGAATCCCCATCCTTTGCTGGATGCAAGGGGAAACATAAGTGTGTCCAGAGAGAGACAACGGAGCTGGTGAAGGGTCTGGCTCATAAATCTGATGAGGAGCAGCTGAGAGACCTGGAGTTCTTTAGCCTGAGGAAAAGAAGGCTCAGGGGGGACTCTATTCACCCTCTAGAACTAGCTCCAAAAGGAGCTTGTAGCCAGGGGGCGGTCAGCCTCTTCTCCTAGGTAAGAAACAACAGGACAAGAGGAAATGGTCTCAAGTTGCACCAGTGGAGGTTCAGATTGGATATTAGGGAAAATTTCTTCAAGGAAAGGGTGGTCAGGCATTGGAACAGTCTGCCCAGGGAAGCAGTGAAATCACAGTCTCTGGAGGTAGTCAAGAAAAGTGTGGATGTAGCACTTAGGGACAAGGTTTATTGGTGTTGGGTTAATGGTTGGACTCTATCTTAGAGATCTTTTCCAACTTTAAAAACTCTATGATTATTCCACTACTGAATCAAACCACCCAGATCACAGCATATGCCATGCCAACCTGTTTTGAATATGTTCTCACAAGGATTTGAGGAACAAAAGCAAATTATCCTGTCGCTATATACTACAAAAGACACAGGCCTCCACAGACAAATTCCTGCAAGAGAGACCTATTCACTCACAGACGAACAGATTAAGCTATCAAATGCCCAAGGCACATAACTTTCTCATCATCCTCATGTATTTCTTCAGCTGTCAGCTCAGTAGCTTTCCAATGAAACACAGATACATCACAATTCATTTTCAGAAGAGAAATAAACTAGTAGGAGAAGAGCCAGCAAGATTTCTCTCCACCCACCATCAAAAAGAAAAACTACCAAGCAACTAGGACAGCCATGCATTTGAGGGAAGTTACATATTGTGCACAATTTTTTCTACACAGCATGATTATAGATAATTAGCATACATGGTTGCTAAGAACACAATTATAAGTCCCTGGATTGAATCGGACTTTGCAAGAATCCAATTCAAATCAGGGGGTATGAGGGTCACAATCTGTTCTGATTATATCATACATTATAGATGCTTCCAATATGTTTAACATGAGGAACAGGACTGCTGCTAATGCAACACAAGGTTTTTCATGAGCTTCAGAAGCTGGCTATCTTGGAGTAAAAGTCTAGCAATACTGCTGGTTTGGTGAGAACAGTTAACAACAAAGTTGTTTAAGATTATTTTTGTTAACCCACATATAGCACCTAACACCCAGTGAGTCATCACCTTAAAACATTATGGGATTAACATCTACCTTGAATGAGAAAAATGTACAAAGGATTTGATTTTATGTTATTTATTACTGTCCTGCAGTTACACACCAGTCTCTAGCAGGCTGCTGGCAGCTTGCCTGCACTCTAACTACATTTATCTTGTACTCCTGCAAAGTAGTTTTTTGCATAAAAGATTTTAATGCTTTCTACAGTTCCCAATTAAGTGCTAGACCCTTGCAGCTTAACTCACCTTCTATGACCAAGGTCTGACTGAACTGCACAGCAAGTCAGAATTCCATTTAAGTAGTTTTATTTTGAAGTTTCTGGCTACTCCTCCTTTCTCAGAATACCTGCTCACAAACAGGGAAGCTACTGTAGAAGAGCACTCCATCTCTGGCCCTTCATTCATACAATGACATTCGAAGAAGGCCATTGCTCCAGCATGGGTCCCTTCCACAGGATGCAGTTCTTCAGGAACAGCTGCTCCAGCATGGCTCTTCTGCAGGGTCACCAGTCCTGCCAGCAAACCTGCTCCAGCATGGGTTCCTCTCTCCACAGGGCCTGCTCCAGCATGGGCTTCCCATGGGGTAACAACCTCCTTTAGGCATCTACCTGCTCCACTGTGGACCTCCAGGGGCACAGCTGGCTCACCATGGTCTTCCCCATTGGCTGCAGGGAAATCTCAGCTCCAGTGCCTGGAGCACCTCCTGTCCATCCTTCTTCATTGACCTGTGTGTCTGCAGGGCTGTTCCCCTCACATGTTCTCACTCCTCTCTCTGGCTGCATTTGCTGTTCCACAGCTATTTCCCCATTCTTAAAAATCTGTTATCCCAGAGGTGCCATCACTGGCACTGATGGGCTCGGCCTTGGCCAGTGGTGGGTCCACCTTGGAGCTGTCTGGCATTGGCTCTGTTGGACATGGGGGAAGCTGCTATCCCCTTATCACAGAAGCCACCCCTGTAGCTCTCTCTACCACACAACCCAAGACACCTCTGACCTCTGAAACAGCCTGCTGGCTAAGCCAAAGGCCAGTCACTTGCTCTAATGACAAACCCAGCTCCTACACTCTGGATGCCCCTGAACTGCCTACCACAGCACATATGATCCAGGCCTTCTGTTGCGAGTAAAGCTCAAAATAATTTTTAGCTCACCGTATCTAGAATTCCAAACAGAAAAAAAAGAAGTGCATTTAATTATACCACGAAGAACACATTCTGGCTTTGGTTTAAGTCACATATTTCACTGCAAGCGCTTTCAATCAGTCTCCATTTTGGAAAATCTCAGGGGTGTTTGGGTCAACCACTAACCAATTAGACTGTGAGTCCAATGACTTGCCAAACTAATGTTTACCTCAGGCAAACCTCCTAAGCCAAGGCCATTCTCTCCACTTCACTGAGAAGTATATTGTACAGTTAACCACTAGCACTGCAATTTCCCTCAAGTTGGAGGATATACTTTGGGAAAAACCCATGAGCATTCTCACCATCTGAGATGAAAGTTGTTGAATATTTTGCCCTGAAGCCAGATTGCAAAGTGCTATAGAAGCGAGAGAAAAATCAGAAACCTGACAGGAGAAAATACTTGCAGCTAGTTCTTTTAAAAAGAGCCCTGTACATCACAGACACCATGATAGAAACTTCTGTTCTCCTTAGTCATAAAACAGGAAAGCTGATACTACCTAAATACTCATCCCCCTTCCACAAAGCTGTTGAAAACACCTGCCATACCTAGACATGCACACCAACCTCAATCAAACTACTGCTTAACTACCTGCTCCCTCCCTAGCTGCAGTCACTCCACTTTGGTCCCTCAAAGAACAGTTAAATGTAATATAAAAGCAGATGAAGTAGAGCCAAACAGTCATATTAAACTGAAAAGCAGGACTTCAGTTGAAGGTTGCAATTTCCCACCCACACGTGCCAAGCAGATGCACTGAGTTTGCTTGACAAATACCACCTGATGAATTTTTTTATTTACTAGACATCTGAGATGGAAATCATAGTCCTTTGCCCTTTTATATGCTCAGGTCCAAATAAAAGATATTGAGTCAGATGGTCATTTACAGCAGAACTGAGACTTCACATTCATAGGCTAAGAGGCATTTCCGTGGTCTGTGCCATGCCTGATGTGATGAGCTAACTCCCAAATCAGTATTTCTTACTTTGATTTAAAAGATACGATGTAGAACTTAGCAGCATACTACAGGAATTAAATGCTTATTTTTTAATTATTTTCCTGTTGAGAGACCACATTTACACTAGCAGATACAGAACTAGTATGAGGAAGAAAAAAAACCTGTGAATCCCTAGGACCAGTACAAAATGGTGAGACCATAAAAATCAACTAGTCATTACAGCCATATGCTAAAGGAACATTAACCAGTCAATTATTGTTTTCATTAGAGAAGCTTCTATGAAAGAATTGTTTCAGATACTAATTACTAATTTAAGAAATACCATGGAAACATTACCAATAAGGATAGCAAAACTGCCAAAGGAAAACCCAGGCATGAGTTCAGTTTCTTGAAGTTAAACCTGTGAAGGTGTTGAGTCTTCTAGCATGAAAGAGCACTTCTAGTGACATGAAACTTTCCTCAACTGATGCACATTACATAGATAAAGGTACTAAAAATCACTTTTGAGACATCTTTTGATAGAACCCTGATGTAGCTTCTACATGTTAACTTTTAAAATCCTTCAGGTAGATCCATGCTTGTCTTTTGCACGCTTCAGAGAAGTTTCCTATTTGGGAGGCCTTAATTTCAATTCTGAACTCAACAGCTAAAGAGACCATAACTCTTCAGAAGTGCATGACAGTTGCTTTCTGTGCCCTGAAAGAAACATACTTTCAGTCTCATTTAACATGAATACTATAGTTAAGCAGAAAGAGTCCATCCTTACTGTCTTACAACCCACATATATCCTGTTTACCATTGGTGAGACAAAGAGATTCATAAACCCCACATTGGGCTAAGAAAAAGTCTTCCCTGTTGGGGAACTATGAACCCTATCCTTCCCCCAAACATACCACTCACCCTTCTCATCCAGGAGCATATAACTCACTGAGCAGTTTAAAGCACTTACCAATTATTGTTAGCACAGCACAAGTCCCTAGAGATCCCAACAAGAAAAGTACCCTACCACACACACCACATAAAGGGAGCAAGGAGTCAATCCCTGGAGACTTCACAAGTCAAGTGCCTCTATACACACCTAGATGGAGAACTTGATATAAGCAGATCAAAACCAGAATAAAATTAAGTGAAAGGGTTAAGTGTTATTAAACAGGCTTACAAAAATAGCACACTAGTAGCAAAAGGAAAGCCATACAGTTTTGTGCAACTGTAGCTGCAAGAAACCGTTTCCATAATTTTGTTTAGGAAAGAGCCTATATGAAGTCTCAGTGGCAGCCCCTGCTTTACACATAATAAAACCCAGGAAAGCGAAAGTTGATATACAGACCATCAAAGATTTAAACCCTTTCAGGCTCATAAGTATGAGCACATGCATCTTAAGACTCCCTAGTTCTGCCATAAAACACCACCTCACAAACAGAGCATGAATGAAGTCTCTAGGTCTTACCACAACATGATAAATGGCCTGAATCACTGCTCTGGAACTTTACAGGAGCAAAAATATACATCAGTTAAGTTAATCACATAAAGCATTATCAACAGACTACATTTCTTCTGCACTCACCAAGAACCAAGTCTCTTTCCTGTAGTTTCTTGCATATGTTGTTTTATGCATCCAAAACAGCCCCAAACAAAATTCCCCTCCGCATGAAGTTCTGCATATGCTTAAGGAGAGGAACAAACCTTGATCAATATATTAGCAGCTGTGGATAGAAGTTCCCTGCACTGAGCAGGCATATAGCTTTCACCTGTGTCTAGCAGGCAAAGCTTAATTAACAATTAGGGTAACAATCAGACTGCCTGAGGAAGACAAAAAGTTTTAACCAATTTTAACTATTTTTCTGAAACAGGAATTGTTACCGGGGGTTCCAGCAGCCACCCTCTCCCCATCTAGTGTCCCAGGGGAAAAAAGCCTGTTACTTATTAAAAAAAACATGTATATAGGGTAAAGAGGGGCTTAAGAAGAAAAAGCTACTATGCTACTTCTCAGGAATAAACTGAATAGAGAAGAAACATCTCTACTTACTAGAATATGAAAAAAAGTTTCCTCAGCTACCAAAGTTGAGAAACCTTATTCTCCACTTTATGTTTTAAACATGTTCTAGGACCAGAGCTTACCTACACAGATGAGAAGCCTCAAGCTACTCATGAATAACAGCTGCTCATGGAAAAATCCCAATTATTTTGTTGACAAAAAAGAAACCAAAGGGCTTATTAACACCACTGCCACCAACCACAGACCTCTTGTAAAGGTCTCTCTACAGCCTAAAACCATAAAATAGATAAGATACCATCTACTATTTATTGCTTGGCTGTATGATGTAGGCTCTTGCTTATTCCTTGCAAGGCAGTAGTAGAGTAGAATGTGGTTTGTAGCTATTTTTTATTTAATATTGGGGTACGTTGCATTTGTTAGCTTTTTTAATGTATTGAGGGAAAGTGTTGGTTTAAATTCAAGTCTTTGAATTTTGTTGACAACAGGATTTCAGCACTTCAGTTTTATTCTTTTTGTTCCATTTATCTTGTATTAGTCCATAAAGCGGAAGACTGAAGCTGTTCACTATTTCTTGTGCAAAAGGCATTCCAGGCACATGGTTCGTCTATACTGTAGTTTCATGGATTCATCCCAAAGATATGTTTTGTTATATTATTAACTGATATAAGCTTTTGATTATAAAGGAAAAGAAGCTACTTTTAATTATGGGTTATAATATGTTTAAATCTTGTAGCTTTTTTACATACTTTTTTTTTAAAAAAAACTTCTTTCTTATATCTCTAACAGGCTTACAGAAATCATTAATGGTGTATTAAACATTCATAAAATGGTTTTTTTTCACAGAGAACTGAGTGTTTGTTTAAAATAAAAATAAAAGCTGTCAAAATTTGTTCTCAAACTTAATCTCTGAAATATCTCAGTTAGTTTTAAATTTTCTTTTATAATTCTAGTTTTCTAATTAAGAGTATTATCAAATGTATTAATTGAGGTTTTAATGAAGGTTGATATTTTGAATGTAGGGAAATCAGTGGACAGGAAAAAAATATTCTAAAACTTGGCCTTGTCTGGCCGACTGCTGTTTTTAAAAACATAATTTTAATAATTTTCTTGAGGGTCTTAATTTTATTTTAATCTAGATTCTAGTCTTACTGGTATTTTGAATAACTCAGAAGAATTAATGGTAATTAACTGGTGAAAAATTTTATTACTATTTTAAAGTTCTGAAAGGATCAGGATCAGATTGAGCATCTCTAGATCTACATGGGTAAGATGTAGACAGCAATTTTTTACAAAAATCAGGACCTTTTTATGCTATATTTGTGAATGCAAAGTGTACTAGAGGAGGTTTAAGTTCAAGTAACAGCTTCTTGGTCTATAACACATTTGCAGTCACTCAGTTTCTGGTTTGACCAGAGTAATAGAACAAAAAAAGCTTTCAATAGCTAGTGATACATGTGGGTTTGTATTTACAGTATTTCTGGTTCTTTTATGTTTTAACATTAAAAAGGACTCTTTTGGAATTCAAAAAGGAGAAGGACTGAGACTGTTGGGCAGCTCTTGGTTGACTCCCTTATACCTGACTGAGAATCACACTTCTGGTAGCCTAAAAATGACAATGCTTTTCCAAATGCTGTAACTTTAACCTGGTGTGCTGGTGCAATGTGCTTTCCAGTTTGCTGGCAGCCCATCTTGCTCAGAGTACTTGTAAACAGTGATGCTGGTATTTTTATTGGCTAATTTTACAAGCTGGCATCTGCTATCAGCAGCTTCATGTAAACACACTCCTGCCACAGCATCTGTTCTGCTGCATATTGCCCTTACCTTAGTGCTTGCACGGAGCTGGGGAGGGAGTGCATAAAGCTCTCTTGTGAAAGGAGGTATGTGTTGAGAAACAGGAGCTGAATAAGACTTTCTCCTGGGACAGGGCTTCTAGAAACAGACTACTTGAGTCAGTTCAAGGACACTGTTTTCTAAATGGCTTTGAAACCTCCACTTAGAGTCCAGCCCTGCTCGGCATGTGAGCAAGCACACGCTTGCCTAATGTGAAGCCAGAAAATATGACAGCTATCAGAACAGTGGATTTCTGTATCAAATGGAAGATGAAGTTTTTTGTGAATAAAACTTGACTGAGATGACATGACTGAATTGCTGGCTGAATGCAATTAAACTAAGACTGATCTTGTGGAACCCAGCTATAACCTAGTCAGGTATGAGTATCAGGAGAGAACACATCCCAGTGAAAGCAGGGACTGTTGTGCAAGTAGCTGAGTATACACACAGGAATACACCTTTGTTTATGATGAAGAAAATAAAAGGTAACTATGACCTACACTTTGCCAATAGATTCTCAAGCCTATCTACTTGCAGCAATGTATATTCTAAGATCAAAACAAATCGGTAGCAATGCCACAGAAAGTCCAGCTTGCTTTGGTCTCAGGACAAAGAACAGACCTAGGTAAAAAGTGAATAGCTGTATGAAATACAGTATGTTATGACGTAGTACCATGTTAAGTGACCTCATGCATCTTTTATTGTTTTTCTAGTGTAAACACAGCTCCTTTGAGTGTCTTAGATTGTTTTTGTGCTTGTCACCATTAGCTTTTTTTTCCCAGCAGAGCACTAAGACCTGATTCAGATAGAGACGCTAGAGAAAGAAATTAAGGAAGTCAGCATCGAATTTTCATTTGGAGGTGTTGAGGGGTTTTGGCTTTAGAAGTTCATGTAAGGTCTCAAATCAGTCTTGGGAAAAAGGTCAGCTGCATAATGGAGAGAGCTGTATTGATGCATGAATGAGGCCTAGGAAGTAGGAATCTTTTCTCCCATGTTCAGCAGTGCCCAAGTGAGATCTTATGGCTGGTATAGCTCTCCTGTCTTTTTTTTCCCACTCAGTGTGTTTTTCTGCCTCCAGGGTTTGCGGAGTGGTAAAATCCAAATACTGAAAAAGTAGCTACTAATCTAAAAATAAACTAAGCCTGTTCCATTATCCTGGAGGTGTGGGCATACCTGCAGCAGTCTCTTCTCTTTGACATGATGTGAATGTGCTCCCACCTTCTGGATTAGGGGCTAGCTCAGACCCAGAGCAGGTACCTAACGCAGAGATGCCCAGTTCCTGGGGTGGCGGTTGTGGAAAGAGTTAATGGGATGGATTTTGCTGTAAACAAAACGGGGAGAGCTTGGTATGGAGGAAATTAATATGCAACACCCACTAGCAACAAAGCAACAGAGAACAGAGCTTTAGGTGCTACTCTGTGCACAGACTTTTAGTACATGCTCATCCTTTGTGCAGATGCTTGTGCTGGCCAGGGGATAATGACTGGTGCAAATCCCCATAGCTCTGAGATGCTCATATTTCTGTAGAATTGCCATTTGGTTGGGGGGACTTGACCAGAAAGGAGGGGCTGTGGATTTGATCCTCAAAACACAGAAAAAGCTTATTTAGTATTTAAATGTTTGTTTGGAATAATTCTATTTGAATTGGTTCAGAAATATGAAACATAAATGGTCAACTAGTTAGGTTAGCAAGACAGAGAGGTAGATTTGCATCTCGTCCTGACTGGACTCTTCCCTTTCCTGTAAATGCTTATTTATCTTTCTATTCTGTGGACAGAGTTGCATTTGTCACTTGAAATATGACAAGCTAACTTGTCATACTTAAATACAACTTGCTTGTTAGTGTCAAAGTGTTTCTGAGCATGTGCAGAAACAGCAAGAAGCCCCTAGAGATGTTATTTTTTAATTTAATGTTATATTGAGATGTGTAAGGGGTTTGGATACTGTGAATACAAAATGTAAGTGAATATACTGGTTCTTGATTTAACTTCTTTAAATACACTGATCCTGTGGAAGACAATGTGTGTCTGAGATGGGATATGTTTTGTTATACATTTGCTCAGTGAGTTCTTGGATATGGATAAGGCATTGACCTCACTAAGGGTGAGTTCTCAGAAAATCTTTATGTAAATGGCCTGATACTGTCTTCTGCTCACTTCCCTATGTCTACAGACTTCACTGTCTAAGGGAGTTATGCAATCAGTGCATCTGTAATTGTTTTGTTAAAGTTTAAATGTTTACACCAGACTCAGTATTTCCTGAAGTAAATGTCTTTGGGTGACTGTGGCACTCTGGGTAAAATGTCTGTTATGTGCCCTAGACCAAGAGACCCATTATAAATTCACATTACGAAGTATTGTGCTCTAGGCTATAGCTGTAATCTGATTGCCACTCCTTTCTGGACTTGCTGTGCATGTGTCCCACCTCCTTCACCTTCTGATTGAATGAAATTGTAATCATCTACTCTTCTGTTTAGCTGGGGGCAGAATTAGAGGCAGAAAATGGAGGCAGCCAGAAGTGTCTGAGACAGCACATGTAGGGTGAACTGAGTGGGGATTAAGCAAAGGTGCCACAGCCCAGATCTCACAAAAGACAGAAAGGGGAATAATGATTACAGATTAAGGAGGAGAAGCAGCTATAAAAGAGAAACAGGAAATAAGCTCTCAGTTCTCATTTATAGGCGTGTCATGATGCATGGTGTATTTATACCTCAGTACTGTCCAGTACATTGGTAATACTTCAGTGAAATCTGTGAGGAATACAAACACTGCTTGAGCATGCAGAGATGATGCGAGAAAAGCCATTGTCCTACTGGAATAGGACCTAGCAAGGGATATCCGAGGTAATGGGAAGGGCTGGCTTCTATGAAGAGCTGGGTGACAAGTAGGGATGGACAATGGTTATCTTGAAAGGCAGTCCTGCTTTAAAGAGAGGGCAAAGGGTGTGTGGCAAGGCAAGGGTGGACTCAGAAGAACAGGGAGGTGAATTGAGGCACACCAGTGATTGCAAGCATTAGATTTGGCTTGTCTGGTCTCCAGGATGCTGCTTAGAATCAAAGAATATCCTGAGTTGGAAGGGACCCACAAGGATCATTCAAGTCCCACTCCTGGCCCTAACTGAAGAATACTTTTGGGACAGGAAGCTCAGATTGCAAGATGTAGTGCCAGCTGCACATTGAGCTTAGGGTGGCAGGAGCCCCAGGCATGAGGTCCTGAACTGGTGCCAACCCTTTACATTACAAAGGACACCACGAGGACCTGTGGCCCAGCCAGGTGACTGGACACTCAAGAGACACAGCAGGAGCTGATGTCTGAGGAGGCAGAGCAGAGACTGTGAGGGTATAAAAGCCTATGGTTTCCTTTGTTCGGAGTCCCTCCTTGGAAGCACCAGTTCCAGATGTTTCTGTGTTACTCCACCATGAATAAATGGCTTTCTGGAATGAGACATCTGAGACTCTGCCATAGGAAACCTGGGGTCAAGCTAGTCAGGAAACCTGGTCTGACTGTGTGTGAGTGGGGTGTGCAGGGAATCAAGCAGGCATCTGTTGGGTCATTGGAGCCACATACTGTGAAGGGGCTTCAGTCCTAGTACTTAAAATCTCTGGTAGTGGGAGTGTGAGTGCCAGAGTCCCATGAATAGTCAGACAGGGAAGTTTCCTTAACACCCTGCACAGGACAGTCCTAAGAATCACAGCATGTGCCTGACCGTTGTCTAGACTTAGTGCTCTGACCACATCTCTGGGGAGATGTTCCAGAGCCCAGCCACCCTCTGGGTGAGGAGCCTTTGCCTAATACCTAACCTAAACCTCCCCTGACACGACTTCATGCCATTCCCTCATGTCCTGTCACTGGTCACCAGAGAGAAGAGATCAGTGCCTGGCTTGTTAAACAACATTGACAACAAATATTAATGAAAAATTGCGAATGGAATAGTCATGGCTGGCTGATGATCCCTTTCAGCCTCATCTTGGGTCTAATGCTGGCCCTTTAAAGCATGTGTCCTCTAACAGGATATTATTTCCATCTCATATTGAGATCATGTCACTGAGCATTGAGGAAAGGGTTATTTTCAGCTGAGAAATAGCTTCCCCCATATCACTCCAGGTGTCTGTGTTGGAAGCAAAACTTATATCAATGCCCCTGAGTCTGTAGCTTGATTGCAATACCACCTAATTGCTCCAGCTCTTCTGGTGTGGACATTTTATCTCTTAATGAACAGAAGTCTGTCTGGAAGGCCTGGGCCTTTATGGTAAGTAAACCCTCTATTTGGAAAGTTCCTATATGAAAGTTGACTGCTGGATTTCTTTTAATTTTTAAAAATCTAGCACAAGTAAGCTCTTTTGAGTAGTATTTTGCTTGTAATTCTTGGGATAAGGAAAGAAACACTGAAAGCTAAGAGTGACAGTAGGAAATACATGGTACGTCACTGTGCAATATTTGTGTCAGAATTTGTCACATGAAGCAGTCTGTCCCAGAAAGGTGGTATCGATCCTACTTTGTCATTCTGTTGTTTAAAAATTACTTAACAAAGCACATGCCAAAAAACACGATATATTTACTCAAGTATTTCTCTGAGTAGACACTGGAGTCTTGCAAGTGAAGTATTGCTGACTTTGGCATGGAAGACTTACCTAAAGGCACAACTTGAACACTGTAAAGGGAGGAGAGAAATAAATATGCTCCTGCATTTCAAAAACAGTTGCAATTAACTGATGGAAAGGATTCAAAGACTATAGCTGTGATTCAGATGGCATCTCTGAAGAGCATAAATTGTTCTTTGTGTTGGCAGCTGGAATTGCTAAGCATTTGCGAGTATTTGGGATATTATGTGATTGCCAATGATGTGATTTATTTAGGAAATCATTAGGGTTAGATTGAAATAGAAAAGTCAGTATCAAACAGCTCTGCTTGGAGGAGCAAGATGAGATGAAAAGGATTTGCTTTCCTCAAACAAGAGAAAAATAGACACAGTTGGCCTTGATGTGGAATGCATGGCAGTAGCTCAAGCTAACGAAACTAGTCTGCCTATAATCAAAGAAATTCAGGGTAGCCATCCAGCTTGCTCTTAGAAATTAAAGGAGACATTATTGACCTTGTGAAACATAGTTCAGAAAGGAACTGAGTTCTGGGCAGTACTGTATGCAGGGGATTAATGTAGTTCACTATTAAATGATATACTGATTTTCATCATTATATCCATTACTGTATTTGTACCTTGAAAGAATGTGTATTTAATGAGTGAAGTGCTGAATGTGAACCCTACAATAATGTCTACATTTGATAGCATAGATCCTGATGCAAAATGACATGCTGGAAAAGGAAAAGTGAGAATGAAAACAAATGGATGCTCTAATAGCTTTTCAACTTCATTCAGGTCTGCCACACACCTTCTGTGTGACCTTGAGCAAGTTATTCAAGGGCTAGACTTTCACAGAGCACTTTGGTACTTGCAAATGTACCCAAGTCATTTGCACAAGCTTGTGCAGTGTCTGCTATAGCTCATGACCGAGTGTCTTGAGAAGATAAGACAGTTCCTTTTAATATCTGGTGATTCTTACTCTGATAGAAGAATAAGATAATTTCATTAGTATTTAGAGAACATTGTTCCTGATCTAGAGAAGCCATAATCAATTCAGTAATGCTTATCTAAATGTTTAACATCTCCTTAGTTTCTGTCTATTTGTGCAGGAGTAGCAATGTTCCTCTTCCTCACAGGGTCGGGTTGGGAAGAGTTTGCTTAAGACTGTGAGGTGCAGAGCTACTGCAGTTAGTGGATGCATGTAAATAGGTTATGATGAGAAATGTGGAAGCAAGTCCATTATTAAATTTATACAGGGCTAACAGTGTAATCAAATTAGCCTTTGCACTTTCTCCTGTGCTCCACTTTCTGCATTAGAAAATCTCCATAAATCTCTGCAAGGCCATTTCATTTGTTCCCTTTAATGCTCTCCTCTGGTGTGATGCAAAGAAACACCTCAATTCTCACTATGTAGCGGGTGGGCTGCAAGTAGTGCCAGCTGTGTCTGCTCCTCTTGGTGCTCACAAATGTGTACTTCCATATCCGACCTGGATTATTTTGCTGATCAGTCTAATCCACACTGGCATGTGAAGTGGTACACATTGTGCCCTCCAGGACAGGGAACATTCCTCTGCCTGCAGTGGTTTGCTAACACCTAGGATCTGGCTCCATGGGGGTCACTGTAAGGCAGTGAGAGGGAAGCAGTGATGCAGCATTTGCAAAGGGGAGAGTGTGCTGCCAGGTCACAGGCTTTTGGAAGAACTCTTACCAGAACCAAGGGCTGGTGATGAAGCACTCCAAAAGAAAAGGCCAGGCTGAAATGTCATGCTTTCTCCAAGCCTTTTCTGACTGAAACAAATATTCACATGTTTCTCCCATGTATTTTCACAGGTTTGGATCTAATTTCAGGCTGCAAATGAAGTGAGCAGATTTTTCTCAGTGCGCAGTTGCCAATAGCTCCTGTGTTTTGTGGGGGTGGCAAAAGATAAATTGGTGCTGAGACCATACAAGTGCTTGGGTTGTGAACTTGCACAGGCAATTCTTTATTTACCACTTGCTCATTTTTCTTCATGCAAATTACCAGTTTGCTGGTGAACATCCTTCTCCACACTGCAGCATGAAGATTTCAGCAGCCCAAGGGGCACAGTCACAGACATACCTCCTCTGGCCAAGCGGTGGCCCACCTGCACTGGCTCTGTAACATTCCTGTCCCTGCTGGCTCCTGGCACAGATTTGTCTGTTGTCCACTGGGGCTCTGACTATTGCTTTCTGCAGCCCGGCACAGGCTGCTGTGATGTGTGTTGAACAACAGCCATTTTGTGTTCAAATTGTAGTTGCAGTCATGGTACTAATCCAAATGTATCTACTATGCAAAGCTGCTTAGCTGCTCCTGGATTGCTTTTTCTTTTAATATGCATCTAGTTTTTGAACAGAAGGTAATTTTTCTGTTTCAAAGGGCTTGTGGGGAAAAACAAAAAACCAAATTACTAAATTTCATTAGGGTATTCCTTAAAGGTGTCATCTTCTCTGACTCTTGAAAGAAAAGGACTTTTCAAAGGAAAATGGAAATGCTTATATGCCTAACTAATTAAACAGTTTGCCACATTACAGTGGGTCTTCTGTTCCGCTATTGCAATGAAGACATGGCTTTAGTGGGACTGTTTACATTTAAAGTATGAAATTGAATCTTTTTTCAGACGAGGGCCCTGTTGAATATGGAGATGCAATAAGTATTTTGCCCTTACACTCCAGTAAAGGATAATGATATAGGGAATAGATTTGGCTGGCAGCTTTTGGTTGCTGAAATAATCTGAAGGATAGACTCATTTATTTTTCAAGTGTATCCTGTTGCTGATAGGATAAACAGCACGGTAATGAAATGAATTGGCAATGCAGAATTAGACGCTAGTCAGAACACAGAAATTATATGAAGGGAGCTACCTACACAAGAGAGAAATAAAACTTGGAAAAATGAGCTTTTGCATATCTAAGTGAAATAATTTGAAATGCACTAACTCCAAAGATGTCTGGTTTAATAAATAGTTTAAAATACATGTAATAGCTGACAGCAAATTAGATATGAAGTGGCAAGTTACACAGGGCAAAGCCATAATTTCAGTTTCAGACACTATATTCAAAAGCATTTTAGAGACAGTTGTTTATTAGGGCACTAGTATGACTACACTTCTGAGCAAAATGTTATGATGGAGACATTGGGAAAACTGGAGGGACTTTGTAGTATAACAGCATTACTATCACTGTATAGGAATGACTCGTGAGAAGAAGATAAAGGATGAAATACAGATCTTAACTGAGTAATGATTAAGAGGAAATGCTATTTGCATAGGTGAAAATGCACAAATGTAAATGGCAGGAAAAAATAATGAGAAACAGGAAGAAAAATTTGAAACCAAGACAAAATACAGGCTGGATCGGGGGAGAAATGGCATGAGACCGAGATGGCTTAGGTTCCTGAATAGTTGGCCAGGTGACCAACCCCTTGTGATTTCTACAGGGAATTTGCTCAAAGCAATAGAAGATATACTCTTTAATGGGAGATATGAAGGGATCCCATAGATTGTCCAGCTTCTCTCTGATTGCCCATCAAGGCTACCTGGCATGGTGCAGCACTTTGCTAAAATTTCTGTCCTCTCTTTAAAAGCCTGCTGGGTACACTGATGAGGCAAAAGCCAGGGGGGAGTTGCCTGCTGCAGATTACTAATAAGATTGGTGGCAAAACCAGGAGGAGAGTTTTAGAAGACTGAGCCTGCACCAGATAGGATTCACTATAAGGTGCATAAAATTCCAATACCCTGCATTTGGGAACAAGGCAATAACCCCTTTATAAGGCAGTATTTACTTTTTTACCAGTACTCAATGATGTCCAGTGAGATGAGGTGGGATACTGTCTTGGTTTAAAGACACATGTCTGCTAAGGAAGGTGGGAACCTCCCTTAGAACCCACAAATGTGAACCCCCTTCCCTCCAAATTATTATAACTTTGAAATCAATGGCTTTCAGGCAAAGATACAGGGAAAGGAATAACAGTTCTTTACTAGTATCTATAGCAAGGCAAACAATCAACAACAACAGTGGCAATAGCAAAAAAAAACAAAAACCAGAAGATGCAGTGACAGAAGTCTCTGGGCTGCCAAGCGCTTTCCCGTGGTCAGCTCTGTGGGTGCGGGCAGTGCTGAAGTGCCCAGAGGCAGCGGGCGGGGCNAGGAGAAGAAAAACAATGCAGATCCGAAAAACCTTTCTGCCGCTGTAGCTGAGGAGCCCACAGTTCCCCCCTGCTGCCTCTCCCGTAGCTGGTGGTCGAGTGCCTTCTCTGATGACCACATCTGCTCTCCCCTCCCTACGCCCAGCTAGCTCTTCGTGTCTCACAAAAGGAGTTAATAGTCCTTAAGTATCCAGCGATTAGTAGCCTAGCGCCAGGAATGGGGAAAAATTCCACACCCCTCGACCTCCAACATATATTCTTCCTGTGCCACAGCCAGGGTGGGGAACAAAACGCTATGGACTAGAAGCTGGTTTCCTGTAAGAAAAGGCAGCTAGGATGAAACCTAGAGCATGGCGGCTATTCTTAAATAGCTTATGAATCATACGAAGCTCATCTCACTGTTTCCTAGAAAATTAAGATGTCACTAACATATCATCTGAAATGCCTCTAAATTATAAGTCTGGCAGTCCAAACAGCAGTTAGTGACTGTCAAACAGCATTGAAAATAGGGAGCAAACAGCAATTTGACATGAGATTCTGTTAAGAGATTTGCCTAGCTACAGCAGCCTTGCACCTCAGCCAGCAGAGGTGCCCATCCAGCTTGGCATTTTACTTTTTCTTTGTGATCTGATCCTTTTTACCATGCTAACAAGGTGCTGTTTCTGATACCTTCCCTCCCCCCCCACCCCGGCCCCAGCATTGCCTGGATTTCTGAATGGCAAAACTTACCATTGCTTTTACAGATGGCAGTTCCCTAGAAATGACTATACCACATGGCACTATTCCCCTCCTTAATCTGATGCAGGGCTGGGGTCAAATATTCTCAGCTGTGATTTATTCCAGCTGAGGGTCCAGTCATGTGCCGTTTTAGACAGGTGGTGTGATAGCAAACCATAGTGCCTTTTGAAATTCAGACTAGTAGGGTATTAAATAGTGAAGTTCTGAGGCAGTGCTTTGAAGAGGTGCATGCCACACTTTACATCTGGCTGGCAACTCTACTGTTGTACCTCGTGTAAAGTAACAGTCCTTGCCTTGTCCTCCTGGTGGCAGTAAAAATGCTGAATAGCTTGAGGTAGAAATACTCTTGCAACAGGAGCAAACACTTTTGAAAATAATAGGCATGAACAGCTCAGGACAATGTTTATGGAAGTAGCAGAGGTTTGTATATGGTGCAAGGACACGGAGAAACACACTGTCTAGCTAATAAGGAATAAGAGATAAGCAATGGCACTGTAGAGAGCCCTATGTTATCTGAAGTTCCCCAGTTGAAAACTACTTGTCCTCTTCAAACTGGATTTGGGGATTGTGTATTTTTAATTGTAACTTGCTTGGAACCCTAGTTCTGAACATTGCACCTTGGAGAGAGAAGGAGCCTTTTGCAGGTGCTCAACATTTGGTTAATCTGTTTGTAATATAAATCAAAGGGGTAAAATGGAGGAGGCAGCACCAGGTGAACAGGGCTCTGGTTAACCTTGACTTGCTGCTTGTGCACCTGTAAGGCTGCAGTTTGTCTGTACTGGCTCATCTGGAAGACGTTTCCTCGAGGGAGGAACTGCTGTGAGTGAACAAGCCTCCAGGAATTAATTTCTTTGGGGGATTTTTTTTTTTTTTTTTTTAAAGATAGATGGCCTGGGTGATAATTAGGGTTCTGAGAGGTAAAAACTCCTCAGTGAAGAAGTGTTTGGACAATACTCTCGGGCACATGGTGTGATTGCTGGGGACGGTTCTGTGCGGGGCCAAGAGCTGGACACGATGATGCTTGTGGGTCCCTTCCAACTCAGCATATTCTGTGATTCTCTAACACTAGCTGTGCTGGATTCAAAGCTGTGCTCTGGTGGTTACTTGGTAGTAAAAATACACCTGAAACTCATCTTTCTACCGGCTCCATTACGGAGTTTGTAGCATTTTTGCTTACCTGGCCAGGGGTGAGCCTTCCTCTCAGGCTCGCTAGCCTTGTGAGATCGCGGCTTCCCCGGCTCTGGGCTGGGGCGTGTGTGTGTGTGTGTGTGTGTGTGTGTGTGTGTGTGTGTGTGTTTGTGTGTGTAGGTTTTGGCACCGTGACCCGTGGCTGCCGTGGGGGGATCTGGTGCTCCCCGTTCCCCCTCAGCGGGCTCGAGGGGCGCCTCGCACGGACAGCACTGCCGCCCACTCCCTGCCACGGGCATCGCGGGGCTGCGAGGGATTTCCCGCAGGGCGGACACCTGAGGTGCGGCGCCCGCTGCTCTGAGGGGCTCCGGGGGGCGCGGGGAGCGCCGTCCCCCGCACACAGCGGCGACGGCGGCGGGCCCGCCCCGTCGGGGGCGTCTCCGCGGCGGCGCGGGGC
>VZTX01011451.1:268991-312542 GCA_013400915.1 Pardalotus punctatus
GCCGGCTCCCGGTCGGACGTGCCTCCTGCCGCTGCTGCTGTGCGCCGCGCTCCGGAGCCTGCGGGCCAGCCCCGGCAGCGAGGGTGAGCGGGGACGGGGCGGCCGGGCCGTCGGGGCAGCGCCCACCCGGCAGGGTGGCTGCCCGGCGGGGCGCGGCTTCGGACTCGGCTGATTCAATTTTGGGACATGCCGAGGGAGTTGGAGACGGGCTCTGCTCGCGGGAAGGCGGATCCCTCGCCGGGGGTGCGGATGGCGCTGCCGGTGGGGCAGGGGGGTCCTGGCGAAGGGAGGCGGCGGTGGCCGGGAGCAGCGGCGCTGCGCGGGGCGCGGGCAGGCTGGCACGGGTGGGTGTGCACAGATGCCTTGGCACGGGCGCGTTTGGCAGCGGGTTTTCTGTTTTTGCGGGGGGATTGAATGTGTGTGCGGTGTAGGTGCCGTGGCTCTGGTGGGTTGGCACGGCGGTGCCTGCTCGCGGTTTGCCCCGGGGAGTCGCACAGGTGCATTGGTGCGGGGGGGTTTGCCGGGCTGGAACGGGGGAGTTCGCGCGGGGCAGGGGCTCTTGCGGGGCCGGCCGGGACTCGGCGGGGCAGGGGAGGCTCCCGGTGGGGAGCCCTGCAAGCGCTGGCCGCAGTGCGCTTACTTCGTGGCTTAAAATACACGTATAAAAAGCAGAACAAACCGCGGCGGTGGCGGTGTGTAACCCGCAGCGGAGCGCGGCCGCTGGGGACGGATTTTTTATATCTTTGATCTCTGTGAGGCCAATGGCCAAAAAACCGTACAGGCTTCTTGTCTAGCAGGGTGCTTCCAGTCTTTGAAATCGGACTGGTATTTTTCTCTGTATACGTGGTGTGGGCACTGCTTGGGGCTTTCTAGTATTATTTTTGGATCTGCGGGCAGGCTGTAATGTGAAAGCAATGGGTGGAGAAGTTCAGCATCTGCAGGGGATGCCGGCGGCTCAAAGCAGGCTGGCGTCGTGATGCACCGTAATTATTTGTGAAACTCCTTTAGAAGGAGGAGGAGGTATGCAGGGGTTGGTAAAGGAAAACCGTACCAGAATTTCAAAGATGTGGCCTGAGGTAACCAGCTAACTGTAATTTATTTTCGAGAGCGAGAATAATGTGAATCGCAGTTTTCTTTAAAAAAGTGCAAAGGAAGGGGAAAATATTGTTCCTCTGTGTACAAAGATATCAAATGTGCAGGAAGTGCATTGGTTTGGGAAATGATTTAAATGGTTTGGCTTTGCCTTGGTTAGATAACCGAGGGCCCAATCCTTCTGCCCCCACACAATTTCAGATGATTTCACCCATGGGAGCAATGCTGTTGAGATGGTGTGATTTAGCAGGGCTTTCCCTGTTACTCACCTTCCTTTTAGGAAGCATGCTGTCCTGTGTGATCCCATCTGCCCCAATACCGTGCTGAGAGACCAACAGATGCTCCAAGCCCCGTCTCAGTCATCCTTGCCAGTTCTTGGAAAATCTGGATTTTACCGACCGAGTCAACAGGACCATTTTCTGAGCACAGAGGTGTCTCTGCATGAACAGGCAGCTGCAGAATAGGACTTTTGCATGATAGGAAACTACTGGAAAGGATTAATGAAGCTTCCTAGCAAATGGGTGTAGTGGCATCTTTACGGGGAGGTTGCAGGGGAATACTACAGTAATGATGAGCAGCGTGAGCACTTCCTTCACGGTGTCTCTGCTGCTACTTTTCTGACTGCTGCTCTCCTATTTCCATGTCTTTAGTAAATGCAAAGCTAAAAGGCTGCTGCTAGGAGGGGTCTGACTGTGGACCTGAACTTTATTCAATAAGTGCTGTCCTTTGCTGCAAGGAGATTTATTTGTAAACAAGCATTATTTGACAAGTGCTTCTCGCAGCATGTCTCCTTTGCCAATTGCTACGGAGCAGCTCCGTGCCTGGGAATGGCTCACCCTGCAGTACGTGGAGTCCGGTGCAGGAGAAACCTCGGACACTGAAGCCCACCTGCCTAGCTGTGTGCTAGTTGACACTTGTCACCAGTTGGCGTTTGAAAAGTTCATTTGGCTGCTTCTGGGCTCTGACGGGAGAGCTTCCGCCCTGGGGTTAGTTGTTCAGCTGGTTGGGAGCTTTACTTTTGCTGAGATGGAGGTAGCCATTTTAAACCGGTGAATAATGTTTGCAAAAGTTGGTGGTATTGTTTTTTTCAGGGGTTTATTTTTATTATTACTCTCCTGCTCAGTGTGGTTAAACAACTAGCCAAACTAGCCAATATCCTGTGCTGTGTAGGTATTTAACACATAAGTAATTGCATAGATGATGAAAAATTCTCAGAATGTTTTTCTTTACCCCTGCATCATGTTTTTTTGGTTTTTTTTTTGTTTCTCTAAATATTACTGTAATCCACAGTGACTTCATGGGATAAAATACATGCAGTTAACAATTCACAGTACGTGATGTTCTATTTTACCCTCTAGTGGAAGGAACTTAGGGGAAAATGCTTTAAAAATCTAGGTTATGATTCAGAGGGGGAAAAAAGTAAATTCATTGTTTTAGTCCCTTTTCATGGAAATAGCTTTTTGCTTAGGCAGCTGAGTTTCAGAAGCTCCTGCCATTTTTATGGAGAAGTATTGAGTGCCCAACCTGTATCACAAATCTGGTCACCTTCATAGATATCTCCAATAATGCATTGAAGGATATACGTTGGGAAAACTGAATTAATTTTTTTCCAGCCTTTCCTGTAATAGTCAAATAAGGGTTTTAATCACCTTTCCTCAGTTTATATGTTAAAAGCAAAACATGTAGTGAAAGATGAACACTCAGTGCTATTTCATGCATTTTCAAGTGTTTTTTATCCATTATTTTTAACTCCTTAGCAGAGTTCACTGTTTAAATCAGATATTTGCTTTTTTCTTTGAGTAATATTACAAATTCAGAAATTAGTTCCAATGAAAATATTCCAAAGAGTACCCTGAAAGTATAGTGCAATTTTGTGAAGTGCTGGTATTCCAGAAGTGCATTATTGCTGTAAAATGCATTCCCTATGATAATAGGGTGTGAGAGGCCACCCTGCAATATGGGACTGGGCTTCCTGCACTGCCTTTAGTTTAAAAATGCATGTGTTTTAAATCTTTCTGTTGTGAGTACTAGGGTTTGGGAAGTGGCTTATATAAATTATTTATGTGAAACAGAGTGAATGAAGGGTTTGTTTGAAGACTCCCCCTTCACCCTAAACTCTATGATTTGTTACACAGTGGCTGTGGATTTGAAGTGGTTTGCAGATCACATTTGGTTGTCACTTAGATGACCTTAAAAAGTGTCATGTGGGCAAATTATTAAAATAATGGAATGTGTTGTATCTGATTGCTTGTAACAAAGTAATTCCACAACATATTTGCATAATTGTAATTAAATACAAAGTATATTTCATTTTAGGGCTTTTCAGCAGAAGTGATGAGGCAGTGCTTAACAATGAAGTGTACTGTTAAGCAAATCAAAAGAAATACAGTTTGAAAGAATGACATTGACTTAATAGACAAAGGTGAGGAAGACAAAATGGGTCTTTGGAATGTGTTGTATTTGTTTTAAGACTAGAAGGATTTTTTATTTTTTTTTTTACAAACTCCTGCATTTGATCCTTTCCCTCTTAATTCTTTCAGGTTTTTTTTTAAGCTTGTTTTATCTCAATATATCGGTTTTTTATTTGAATGAATGAAAAAATGAGTACAATTAAAGGGGTGGGTCTGGTGCTGGCAAAAATAGAGGAAGGTTGTAATTTGCAAATTATTCATGCCAGAGCCTGAAACAAGCCTACCTGTTCTCATTGTGTTGACATGTGTGTGTGTGTATGTGTTGTCTCGTAATGATATATAATTTCTGTGTCATGGCACATTGGATAAATGCATATTTAGCTATAACATCACAATTTTTATCTTTAATTAGTGAATGAAGTCTTTTTCAGGAAGGTTTGGTTTTTTTTGGGTAGCAGAAGCAGGTGTGAAAATAGTCTTAATTTTCATATAAATGTATTTCAATTAGTCTAATGCTTTAGATAAAAATACACATGATCAGAACATTCTGCTTATTAGGTTGCACTTAGTAGCTTTGCTTACTATGTTGTGCCCTCACACCGCTATGGTGTTTTGTGTAATTCTATAGGTGTTATGTGCTGCTAGCATGCATATGCCTTGTGTATGCAGAACAGGTAAGTCTGGACACATTTCAGTGTGTTCACAGTGCTTTAAGGAGTTATCAGTGCTGTATTTGGTGTACTGGAATGGTTCCCGGTGTGCTTTCCATGAGAGAAGAGCATAGCCTCAGTGCCATGTGTTTATTTTACTCACTGGAGTAGTCCCATTAACTTTTAAATTTACTGCAGTGGAATTACTGGTATGAGGAAGGACAGCTCATGTCTAATGGTCTTTTTGGGATCTGTCTGATGTGTGATTTATGGCTTTTCAAGAGGTTTAGAATGACTCAGTCATGGCTTTAAAATGGAACTACTATCCCTTTTGACAGTAAAACAACATTTGAAACTCAGCATTTTTAAGTATATGACTAAAAGCATTGCTGCCTAATGACACATGTTTTAAAAAAGGAAATAAACAATAGCAAAGATTGACTCCAAGATAAGCTTCAAAAGGAAATAGGCACTATCTTTAAAATTGTGATAAATAGCAGAAAACAGGCAAACTGTCTTAAACAGTAAGTGGCTGTCTGCTTATAATATGGTAACTGTTGATGCTATAATTTTATGTATAAAGCAGCTATTTGCACATCAATAATACACGGGGTAGCTGCCATGGGATGGAGGGAAGTTAGTGAGCTTGTGTGACAGGTTCTTCCCCCTCCACTGTTAACCCTCCCACCATTGCCTCACTTGTTAGCTCCAGTATACCGTCTATTTCCATGTCTGCTGTTCTCTTTATGCTAAATAAGAAAACAAAATCTTGCCCATCATGAAATATTTATTCTTTGCACTAAAAAATACAAAGCTTTTTGCAGCAGGCTTAAGGGAAGCAAGGGTGGCAAGGTGAGAGCAAGATTTCATAAAATCTGGCAGAAATTGCAAAGGTGGGACAGTTTATGATGTGGTGCCCTGGGCTCTGATCTTTCTGGTTTTATGCTTTGTTGTTCCAAGGATTTCCGTTCTGCTTGTGTAGAAATCCTGGTTCTAGCAGGTGCTTAGCAAGCACGGAGCCCTTGACCTGGGAAGGTCCAGCTGAGTTAGCTCAGCTGTGTGATTGTGTTGGACCTTGTTGGCTTTAGGGTCTTGAGCAGACATGGGTCTGTTAGATCCCCCAATCTTTTTGACTTGGAGCTACATTTTTAGTGGTCATTTCTGCAAGTGTGAAAGTGTGTGTATACTTGAGTCGAGATGAGCTTTGAACATCGCTCAGGAATGTCAGGGAAATAAAACCCTACCCCAAAATAAAAAGAAAACCAACTCTTTTTGCAATTTTAAAAAGTATTCTTGCTTCCTCTTTAGAAATAAATTGAAAGCTTTGTATGGGATAAGGGTGAAATGAGAGAAACCCCAAAACGCACACAGATTGGTCACTTTATAGAAGCACTGAATTTCTTAGTTAAGTGCTTTCTTCTGTGGAGGAAAGAGCATTCGCTCAGCTCTTCAGTACTCAAGCTACTACTGTCCATGAAAAACGTTTAAAAAAATAAACGTTGTTCTTATAGTAAAGTATCTAAACACAGAATTGAAATCTATTGCAAGTTCACCTTTCTCAGTGACCATAAGTGCTGCTGAGAGATGAGGCCTCATTTCAATGAGGATGGACTTGAACTAGGTATTTTTCTTTACTCAGGGAATGTTGCAGAAATACTGTTTTAATTATTGCATTGGAATGAACAATTTTTTTAATAACTTACTCTTCACTAAAGTGATTTTCTTTGATCTCTGCTAGAGAGATTGCTGTGTATTTAAAAAGCTAGTAGAGAATTCTTTTTTCCTTTGAAAATATATTTTATTCTTAAGATGTGCCTGTTTTTTGGCACAGGGAGAATGGAGAGCTAGATTGTCCTTTGTGTTTACATTGTGCCTGTCCCTCACTCTGCTCTGTGACGAGCTGGACATCGAGGTGACAGGTGAAAGCATTTGCTGCCCCAGTTGCTTTCACAGCCAGCTGTATTGGCAAACCTGAGCACTGGCCTTCAGCAGCTTAGTTCTCTCTAAGGATTTGTTACCCTTTTAGTTGTCTCTTTGACCTATTATATCTCTTACAGTCTCAGTTTTGGTATTTGCTATGGCTTTGGTCAGTGCATTATCTGAACCTCTCCGAAGGTTTAATGTGCTTATCTTCTTGGAGGTGCAAAGCAATTATCCCTGTCTGCTGCAAGTAAGCTGGTCCAGAACAGTCAGGAGATGTGAGCACTGTGATTCACAGCACCTGACTGCTGCTGGATGTGGTCGGGGATGGGTGGCTGTTTGTGGAGGCACAGCCCCGTGTTGCCTGCTCTGGACAAGGGTGCTGGGAGCTGCAGGCTGCCCTGGGCTATGTGTGTGAGCACAGCCTTCCTGCTTCTGCTTTGCAAAGAGGGCTGAAGATGCTTGGGCCAGAATAATTGCCATGGGAACATCCATACATGCTGTCTCACTGGGGGTGGTGTTGGTGGGAAAACATCCTCTATCTCTCCCTCTTCCCTGGTATTGAAGTTGTGCAGGAGGTGTGTTAGGAAGACTTTGACCAAGTAGAGCTGCTCAGGTGGGCACTGGCTGGAAGGAGGAGAGATGTCTCCTGGAGAAGGTGATACAGCGTGTGCTAAGACAGCGGATCTCAGAATACCTCTATGAGCAAATCTGGCATCCCTGAGGAAGAAGGTGATTCCTGCCCCTTGTCTTCCCGCTGGCAAGCTCCTGAGCATCAGTTCAGCAAACTGTGCCTTGGGGGTGTGCATTGAGAACAAACAGTACCATGCAGAAGCTGAGAGCTTCTAGGTTTAGGTGGTTGTGTAGCAGGTATTGAACCTGTAAGAGAGAGGATAGGACCCTGGGGTTGCAGGTTTTCATGTCATCTATGTCATTTTGGAGCAGGGGGCAGTACTGAAGTGTTTTGCCAAGGTATGACCTAGTGGGTTCTCTAACTTGAATCATTTCGTGTTAGAATGAGATCAGAACAACCAGTGAATTTTGTAATTCCCAGAGGGGATAGAGAAACACCAGAGAGGAAATTAATTATTCAGCATCGACAATGAGCATTTCTTAATGCTTTTGAGTGGACTTGTATAATTTCTTAGACAGTTTTGCATGTCCCAAAACAGTGAAACTACTTGGGGAAATTATCTCCATACTTGCTTTTGTAAGTTAATTTCTAAAAAAACCCCAGTCATTTTGGCTTATCCATCTTTGCTTTACTAATACTCACAAGCGGTTTCTTACTAAAATGTGTTGATAATGTGCTGTTCCCACTAGCAACCTCCACCCTCTTCCCTCCACAGAAATAGAAGGGATAAACTGTCAACCCCCCTGAAAAGCCAATAGATCATCTTAAACATTTTTTTCTCCCAAATGCTTGCTAAGCATTATGTCAGTTCCTTTTATTTTCTACTTGAATGAATTCAGTGGCAGCAGAGTAGTCATTATTGTCAACAGGAAGGCTTTATTGGTGGTGGACAGTGAGGTTTTGCAAGTCCACTGGTAGTGAAAGATGACAGCCTTGACAGGTCTGGATGTGTCTGTGCCAAGTTTCTTCAGTTTAGTTATATGCATAACAGAATTTGATCTCCATGTCTTTTAGGACACCTTTTAGGAACAGAGACTGTAGAGACCATATTGCTTTTAGTTGTTAATTTAGGGAAGAAGGTGAGATTTCATCTCAGCCTTGCCAGCAGGTGTTTTGGTTGCATTGAGAAACTGTTGGGATGCTAACATTGGGCTTGACTGTGTGTGCTTAATAAGGTGCTAGCTTCACGCAGGGTCTCGAAGAAACTGCCTCCTTCTGTGGCTTGCAGATGCCTTGACAGTAGTTGGAGGCCCTGATCTGCTGGACAGCACTGGTATTCTGTTTCTCCATGCAGGCTGGTTGTCAGGTTGCCGGTGCTGGTTGTATGTTGCCTTCAGTGGAAGCTTCTTTTTCTTTCTTAGTAGTAAAGTGACACTTGCCTAGATAGTTACCCAAACGATTGGTGCTGCAGCCAGCTCAGAAATCTGCTGTTGGGTTGGTACAGTTTTGTTTCCAGTGAATTTTATGAGTGAGAATGGAAGCATTTTACTGGCTTTCTTCACAATGAGTAAACCCTTTTCAGTTACGTGGTGATTTTGGTGGGAATAGGAGTGTTTACCATTAGAGAAAAGGAAACCATACGGAGTTTTCAATTTTCCAGGCACTTTGGTGTCAGGCTAATCCAACCACTTCTGCCTTTAAGTTATGTATGGTGGGAAGAACAAATGACTGCCTCTTGTTTTGACTGCAGATCTTTGTAAGAAAAAAAACATCAGTTTCTGATTGTTCTAGTGGGTCTGGTTATCAAAGTGAGCTTTGGGTCTCACTCCCTGGTGCTACAGCTGGTTCTGTGCCTCTGGCGAAAAATGCAGCCAACCTGAAGAACTTTGTCAAAGGGCAATATCATTCACTTGTAAACAGTATGTTCAAGCAAATTATAGATATAATGCAGAAATTACTGGATAAAATCTTCTAGTTGATGTTATGATTGCAGTTGTCCATCTGGCCTTAAAAACCTATGAATCTGTGATGCAGATTCAAGCGTTTTGGCTCGTGTTATAAAAGGGAATCGTGATTACTTGGAGCAGAATGAAACCAACATAATAAAATATAAATCTGCAGTTAATATTAGTTTGCAAGTTCATTAAGTAGTGTATACGTTCTTCCTCCAGTGGGCTTTAAATAATAGGTTCTGCTATGGCTTGCACTCTGATGTAGCTTGTTTCCACTGATGGAGATACTTCAGAGATTCTTGCCCCTGTGTGTGTTGTCCCTGCTCAGTGTAGCTAATTAATTCAAGGCATCTGCTCCCTGATGACTTTGATTTCTTTCAAGGGTTTGTTTTTTTTCATTTGTTTTTGCTTTCTTCGGTTATTTTTGACTGTCACTTCTTGGAGTACCTTGGATATATACTTTTTTAAGAAACACTTGGCACAACAGGGAAAACAGTTGGAAAATGAATGGCAACAATACTGCAATAAAACCAGTGAAGATTTATGAAGCAGGAAAACTTTGACTTGTGATGATGATGATGATGATGGTGA
Source organism: Pardalotus punctatus (assembly GCA_013400915.1). Classification (NCBI taxonomy): domain Eukaryota; kingdom Metazoa; phylum Chordata; class Aves; order Passeriformes; family Pardalotidae; genus Pardalotus; species Pardalotus punctatus. The sequence continues at coordinate 278,182 of VZTX01011451.1, forward strand.
AGATTCCTCTGCAGTCACTGTGTCTTGGAACTGCTGTAAGAAGGATGAGGATATATGCAGTGTAAGGAGAAACCAGTGCTGATAATGATGTGTTGGCAGCTATGCCCCCTCCTTTGGGTAGGGGGAAAGAGGAGAGTAAAGGCTTGCTGAAACTTGGTGCAGCTTGCTGTAAAGTCTGTGATGCTATTCAGGAGAACTTCTGATGAAGTGCAAAGTGCTGCTGTCACATTGTGTCCTACACCTTGACCCCCATCCAGCAGAGCATTTCACCTCATGCTTAACTGCGAGTTTGTGAGTGTTCCTGTGAGAGGTTTCTCACGAGTTCTTTAGATGTAGTTGTTCCCACAGTCTGTGACTGTTGGGTCAGAGCTGGGGCTACCTTGATGTAGCACCAGCCTTTCCATGGGTGGTCATGTCCTGCAGAGTGTGTGCAAAGGGGGCCTGGAGCAGCATGTAGGAGCATGACTACACCTCTTCTCATAATTGTCTCGGTTTGAAAGACGTGTTTCTGCTAAGGAAGGTGGGAGCCCCCCTTCTCTCTGAATTATTATAAATTTGGAATCAAGGGCTTTCAAGCAAAGATACAGGGAAAGGAATAACAGTTCTTTACTAGTATCTATAGCAAGGCAAACAATCAACAGCAACAGTAGCAATGACAAACAAATAAACAAAACCAGAAGATGCGGTGACAGAAGTCTCTGGGCTGCCAAGCGCTTTTCCCGTTGGGTGCAGTTCCGGTCCCAGCCGGCAGGGGCGCTGTCGGGCTCCCGGCCGGGCAGGGCGGGTGCGATGACTCCCGCGCAGCTGCAGGGGGCGCTGTGGCGCGGTCAGCTCTGTGGGTGCGGGCAGTGGCGGACGGGCTGGGCAGCAGGATGGGCGTGCAGCGGGGAGCTCAGGGCAGGGAGCTGGAGCGGCAGGATGGGCTCACTCCGGCTAAACAGCAAAAGGTGGCAGAAACTCCACAGCTGTGGCCGTGTGCTCTGGCAGGCGGGGCAGTGGCAGCTGGGCCCCTTCCACAGCAGTGGCAAGCACAGCCAGGAAGACATGCACTCCATGACGGGAAGAGGGGGTTGGAATCCGTGCTTTTTGCCAAATGAAAGCGTACCCAGCTAGGAAGAGAAGGCAGTGCAGAGCCAGACTTTTCCACAGTCACACTGAAAAGGAGACGGCAGTTTTTCCCTGTTCCCCCCGCGAGCCAGTACATCCCAATGGCCAGATGCCTCCTCCCCTCACCACACCCAGCCACATCTTTTTTCTCTTACAAAAGAGTAAATGGTCCTTAAGCACCTGTTCGTTGTGGTTTCCTAGTAACAGAATGGAGAAAATTCCACGCCAGCCTTCAACGATAATGGACTTCAGCTTCAAGCTACCCAAAATAATATTTTTAGGGTCAAAGAGGTTTTTCTTTCCCTCCTGTTTTAGGGCTATTTCAGTGAAATTAAAAAAAAAAAAAAAAAAGGGATTCTTATGACTTTACAGCTTCATTATATAAATTCCATTAGCTTTTGCTATCCTGACCATTTTGCCTGTTCTAGAGCTCTTAGGATATACTTTGGTAGAGGATGCCCTGTGGTAAACGTTATCCTGCAAATGGTACTGCTGAAGAGCCGGATTACTCTAGTGTGTGATTTATTGAAAATCAGCTCAAAGACCACAGCAACTCAGAAGAGTTCAGTTTTTGTATGCCTACAGAGACTTTGCCCTGGTGTAAGCAATGAAGGATTTTCTGGAAGATCTTTAGATACTGAAATGGCAGGATATGTAGCTGGTAGGATCACAAGTACTCAGTGTTCTAGACTGTTGGTGGGGGATTTTTGGTTTTTAGCTTTTTTCTCCCATTTGAAATGGGAGTGAAGAAAAAAAGTGTTCCAGATGATCCTGCTCCAGCCCAGAGCTAGAGGAGCAGTCTCACTTCAGTGGTGTGATGAAAACAATCCATGAATCGGTGGCTTCTCCTTCAGACATTGTACCATCATGACAGGCCTGTTCTGCTTTCTCCTGGGCAAGCTACTGCTGCCACATGTTTTAGGTGGCTGTGTCAGGTGGGGAGCTCTGCTGTGCTGTGAAATGTTGGTTTAGGTCAACATTGAATGCCATCAGCCCTGGCATTTCATGTGTTTCCTGCCAGCCACAGTCCCTGTGTAGCCATGGTGAAGCTGCTGAATGCCAGTTGTATGAACATGACAAGGACATTTGAGTAAAAAGCTATATCCAGGCTCCCTGAGAGATTCCCAAGTGAAAAACCACTATTAATCCACCAGCTAGAGTTCAGGGCAAAGGTTTAGATCATGTCTATTTTTACTCTGACTTGATTGCTCACCTGTAGTAACCAGCCTGTCTGAGAACAAGAGTGTATGCAAACTCCCCAGGCTATTATTCTGTATTAAAAAAAAAAAAAAATTTAAAAAAGGGCTGTGGTATGACTTTAGACTTAATCATCATTTATCCTACCCTGAAGGCATGGAAGTTAATGATGATATAGATCTGTGTGGTTTTGTGTTCCCCTTGACTGAGCATTAGAAATAATTAGGGCTTGTGGGATGGATGCACTGATGGTGGGGATGAGCAAAGAATATTATATATTATCTTCCAAGTTTTCTGGCAAAGATACAGGTGCTAAGAGTGTGCTTATGGGGTCTGAGGTTTCTTGCTTGTTTGTTGAGATAAAGCTAGCTGGTGCTGAGGAGAAAGGAAGTGGGAATAAATGAGTTCTGTTATTTTGGAGCCTTTTAAGAATACAGGCCAAGCAGAGTTGCTAGTAATTTCTGAAGAGATTTTTTTTTTTTTCCAATGGGGTTAGCTCCACAGTATCCCAAGGACTCCCGAGTACAACTCTTGGTTGTGCCTGTGGAGTAGGCAGTGTTGGGGTGGGTGAGTCCAGGAGCCACCAGCTACCCAGGAGCTGTCACTAGGCCTTCTGAAGTATGGAAGCTTTGCACACGTAGCTGGAGGTGTTCCTGAATTACCTCCTTTGGTGCCCTGAGTGTTTGGATTACTTGGTTATTAAACAGCCTCAGCCAAGTATGTGCTCACAGTCATCAGAAGTTGAACAGGGAAGAACTGGTTCTGTGCTCTGAAGAAGACCTCTGGTCTCTTTCTGTGTCTTGCTATTGGTCAAATGAAACATAATTTCAGAAATTTTTATTCAGGTGCAAAAAAGCTTAATCTCTTTCCAAGTAGTTACACAGTGAATTTGGAAGCATCTGTTTGGAGTGGTGGCAGCCTTTCTGTAAAGTCTCTGCTAAAACATTTTCTTCTGTTCCAGGTGTCTGTTTTACCTGCTGCTTGCCCACTGATTCTTCCCCAGCCTGGCCAATTTGCATTTTTTTGATAAAACCATTTCAGCAAAAATAGTATTCCTGGAAGGTGGTGGGAAGAGAGCTGGTGCTGAGCCTGTCTGGGCTCATCTAGTGAGGGGGAATGCTGGGGTCCTGTTTCAAGGCTGCATTGGGCTGGGGTAGTGACCTGGAAATGATGCAGGTAAAAGACAGACACACTGAAAGTGACTGGCAGGGATGCTGATGGGGAAGATCCTTGTATCTAGATGGAGAAAATGATAATTTGTGTTTATATACTAGAATTTTGGGGCTTGTCAAAGCAAAACATCTGTCCTTGGAGGTGGTTTAGGTTACTGGCTAAATATATTCATCAGAGCAGATCAATTCAGTGCAGTGTTTCAGGTGATACACAGTGAAAGCAGCCCTGAGCAGATGCTCATGGGGCAGCCTGTGTCTGCAGTGCCTTGCAGCCCCTCAGAGCTGTCAGAGGTGTGCTGGGAGCAACTCTGGTCTCCAGAGCAGCCCAGACACAGGGACAGCTTCAAGTCACTTGTGACTTTTGCCTTCCTGGCACATGAGTTTTGAGTTACTGTGTGGTGCCTGTCAAAAGGTGTATTCCATCCTATTTATTTTACTCTATGCAAATAATCCTCTATGTGAGAAGATAGGAGAGGAACTGAGTCTTTTCTAACTGGGGATTTAGTATTCATCTCTGCTAGCTGACTCACTAGTCAGAAAATTCCCACTGACTTGACTTAGAGTTGAATGGGTTGTATTATCTTTTCATATGCAGAAAATTATTTTGAATTTGAAGTTAATAACAGCAATTTAAAAATTGTCATTGATAGAGAATACAATATTTAGTTGTATCATGTTCTTTTTATGATCTGATGTTCAAATAAAGCACTTTTTCTGCTTTTTCCTTAATTAGCATGTCATGAAGAAGCTTGTGACATCAAACACAGCATCTAATTACATTCATTAGTAGCATCTCCAGGACAAGTTTTAATTAAGTTGTACAATGTAGATCAATACTTGTTTTGCATCCATTGCAACTTAACGACAGGAATATACTGTTCTGCACAATTTAATTACACTGATTGCAGTAGAAGGAATTTGAGTAAACCTGCCATTTTAGCACCTACACTGCTGTCTCTTTTTTTTTCAAGTAGTATGCAGTTATAATATGGGACGTGTTATTTATGTGTGTCTTATTTTGAAGACTGTTTTAGGGTCACTCTTTTTATCCCAAGAAAATGCAGTGTAGTTCAGGAGCATTGGATAACAGTGCTTGGCTTCAGCTGGAGCAGGAGAAATTAATGACCATTTTACCTGCAAATTTCATAAGAGGAAAGACTGAGTAACCTATCTAGTGGTAGATGATAGCAATACTTTGATTTTGCATGGACTGTGGGGTGGAAGGCTGCCTAATCGTATGTTTACTTACTGTGAATATAGTTTAGTGTAGTCTCTGAGTATTGCTTCCACCACATGTCCTGTAGTTTGGTAGCATTGACAGCTTCCAACTGTTTTCTCTTTTGGCAGGAGAAAGCAATCTAGAAACGAAAACCCTGAGCTACCAAATGTGTTTTGCTCAACATTGCAAAAATGTACTTGACCAGGCAGAGCATGCATGCCTTATGATAGTGTCCTGCATTAATACTTGCATACTGATCACTTTTAGGATTTTAAAAGTGATTTGTCTGTCCAGATATTTTCACAATGTATGGAAGTGTTTTCCAGATCTGAGAACTCTGTGTTATATTTTTTGGTTTTTGGCCTGGTTTTGTGTACAAGGGACTACAGTAGTCAGCCTTCAGTGCGGTACAATGATAAAGACCAAATTGATTCAGAGAACTTTATTTTTTTTCAAACTAAATCACTTGTTTAGTCTTCATTTGTTTTTAAATATTCGTTAATATTTTAAAGGAGTATGCTTTGCAGTATAGTGTACTTTGGGATTTTCTTATTGTGCCTATATGAATGGTGTAACCCTGAGGGTTAATTATGATACTTGCCTTCTTCATACTTGTGCATGCAGCCTGTTTGTTTCTCTTCTGTAGCAATCTGTAAGTACACACATCATTGCAATTTAAAGGAAAGAGCACAAAGCCTCCTCACCTATTTCAAGCTTGTTCTTGGTCTAAATAATCATGGGCTAGAAAGCCTTGAAAGTCCAGTTTCCAAAACTTCCAGTGGGATTTTCAAAGAGCACTCAGGGTGGAGGTCAGGAATTGAAGACCCAGGGAAATCACTTCCTTTTCAGGAAGGACATGAGTATAAAAAGCAAGGTGTTATGCAAACAAACATACTGAGAGAAGTGAGTGTTGTAATGTGAAGAGGAAGTGTGCTATTAAGGTAGAAGAAAGTTGCTCCTAGATTGAGATTTTTGATGGCAGTTGATGATTCAGAGACAAGCTTCTGACTTGGAGATTTAAAGCCCTAGGTGCAAGAGGTGAAAGCCCAGCACCAGAAGCTGCTACAGTTTTTCTCAGCTGAGTTAACTCTGTAGATTTAGTCACCTCTCACTTTTTATGCAGTATTTCAGGTAATAAGACAGGGAAAAAAAGTGACAAGCTTGCAGTAGTTTTTTTTGCTCTTTAGTGTTAACTATTGGTTAACAAAACTACTCATGAATTCTCGTGAGCGGGAGAAAAAAGATGCCTTGGATAGTTTATAATGAAGATGTCAAAGACTTGGAGAAAAATGTGGAAGACGGAGAAAATAATAGATTCCTGATGAGATTGATACTTGCACATATAATAGTTCAAAAATTAAATTCTTGTTTTGTTTTTGTCCTAAGGCCTGATTATGCTGAAAATACATGCCACCTTAGAAGAAATGTGTGTATAAACATGCATAGATGTTTGTGAGTGTATATTTATACCTATGTACTGTATGTCTTACATATACACATAAACACAGCAGGTATTATGTACTTACTCCCCGAAAAAGATCAGGATCTGGATTTTATAGTAGTTCATTGCATTAGCAGCTTGGTTTCTGTGGCAGATCTCAAAGGAATAAGCTAATGCATACACAGAATTCTTTTCATTGTATGACCTCATTGTTAGAGGAGTTATTGCATTGTTATTGTGCTTTATAGAAATCCAACTCCCTTGGTTAATTATAAATAATCTGTTTACCCCAGCCACCCCTACCTTGGAATATCTGCTGAAGTTTGTAATCCGTCCATCTTCTTTAACAGTTTTTTCCTTTTATTTTCAGTGAATTTACTGGACTCACGTACAGTAATGGGGGATCTAGGATGGATAGCCTACCCAAAAAATGGGGTAAGTCTCTGTTGTTGTTTGCTTTCTCTCTCACGGATTATACTAATTGTTTCCATTTGGAAAGTAGACTACTGGGTTTAGAAACTCTCTAGAGTGATTTTTCGGCAATGGAGGGAAAAAAATAAATAAAACAACAAGCTGTGACTGAAGAAATGGAGCTGTGTGGCTAGGGGATTGATTTATTTATGCAGCAGAGTCAGCCACAAGTATTAAAAAAAGTAATCATGAGTCAGCCACCTCATTCCTCCCCCCTCACCAAGAAAATCTATGAGGTTATTTATATTTATCTTAAATTATAAATTCTTGGGGTTTTTTCTTGAGCCTTTGCGGTAAATGTGGAACACAATTTTTTGGAGGTTAGCTTTAGAAAAGCAAGGACTGGAATGTGTTAGCTTTAAATGGACAAAACTGTTCACAAATACGTCTCAGATTCATTATAAAGTTCTGGGACCTGAGAACATTGAAACAGGAGCTGAGTTTTAACCACCTTGAAGAGCCTCTGTCCTTTACCATTCCCTACACTAAGAACTGTTCAGCCTCAAAAAGAGACAGCTGAGAGGGGACGTCATCAATGTCTGTAAGTGTCTGAAGGGAGGGTGACGAGGACAGAGCCAGGCTCTGCTCAGTGGTGCTGAGCAATAGGACATGAGGGAACGGGCAGAAATCGATGCGCAGAAGTTCCACCTGAGCACGAGGAAGAACTTAGTTATTCTCTGGGTGACCTTGTACTGTAACAGATTTCCCAGAGGGGTTGTGGAGTCTCCCTCACTGAAGATACTCGAGAACCCTCTGAACACAATCCTGTGCCATGTGCTCTAGGATGACCCTGCTTGAGCAGGGAGGTTGGACCAGATGAGCCCTCTGTGGTACCTTCCAGCCTGACCCATTCTTGTGATTCTGTAGCTGAAAGAGCCTGGCCTTTTAATTTATTACTTGAAATAATTGGTGGAGTATAGATGCATTAATACCCTCCAGTGTGTCTGCTTGACCTGACTGCATTATATGAGCAGTCTTAGCTGTGATTTTTGGTCTTTGGTTTGGGGCATGTATGATGCTGTACTGTGACAGAGCTTTCGTACTGTCTCAAAAGGTTGATTTCTGCACCATGCTGGGTATTCCTGTCAGTTCCTGAAAGCCATGAGCACTGTGTGAGGTGGGAAAGCATCCTAAGTTAGAATGCTGCACGACTGAGCCTCCAACAGAGCAAGTCTCAGGAATGTGTTATTCCAGAGTTTTAGTCACCAGATGAAACAGAATGCATAATTGTCTTGGACTCCAGTTGGATTGTTATAAAAATGGTGGAAGGGTTTATATAAAATTCAGCCAACCCAAATATATATATATATAATGTGTGTTTATACATTTATATTAGTAAATTAAAGTCTGGCTTTCTGTATTTTTTTTTAATTTTTTTTTTTTTTAAATCTCTTGAGTTAAAGCTGAGAACAAAACTTACAAACTTACTCCTCTTGCTTGTGTGGGCATCAGAATAACCAGTGCCAGATATGCTGGTAGAGCAATATTTTGGTGTCATGGGACACCATAAAGATCCCAATATCCAGTTGTTAAAGGATGATGCAGTTTTTTTGTTAGTTTGTTTTTTGGTTTTTGTTTGTTTGGTTTTGGTTTTTGGGGTTTGTTTGTTTGTTTGTTTGTTTTGCTTTTTGAACATCTAGTATTTTTCCTGTGGTATAAAGCACAGTTCCCAGTGCCCTTAAAGGAATATCAATAGAAAGAGATAGAGCTAAGTTCAGAATGCTTCTGAGTCTGTATGTATAGATGAGTAAATCAAAAGCTAACTATCCTACACATAAGCCACAGTTGTGTCTTTTCATTATTTAGGGAAACCTTTCTATATTTACAAGCTTAGTTTTCAAAGAGCACACGGAAGTACATTCCTGAATGCCAAATTAAAGGTTACTGACTCAATAGGGAGAATTTTTTTTCTTAATTAAGTTCTGCTTTTTATTTAAAAGTGAATTAGGCAGTTGGTTTTCAAATTTCCAGAAACCTCTTCTTAATCTTCTTTGTTTTCATGGGACATCATAAAAATCCAGGAGGTTAGCCCAATTGTCTTTTTTTTTTTAATTTGACTAATATATTTGCAGTATTTTACAAGCACTAAAAATGGTCTTTCCAGAGTTACTTCTCTAACTGCTGTATCTGCTCTGCAATCAGCTATGCTGCAATTATCCACTCTTTGCTTAGTTTTTTTACAAGATCTACCTAATATAAACATTTAAACTCTCACTTCAGGATTTGGATTTGGAAAAGGAGGGAGCTTTAATTGATGTCAGAGATAGGCATTCTCATGTTTTTTGAGGCATTCTCATACAAATTTGTTATCTCAGGATGTTCTCCTAGGGAAAATTTTCAAGGTCTGTGTATCTGTCTGTGCAGTCCCCCATCAAGGAAAGGAGCAGAAATGCCATGATGTGTCACACTTTGCAACACCACAGTGTGTAGATACAAACCCTGTTCTGAAGTCAGCTTTTTGATGCGTGGTGTTTTATTATTGCTGTGAACAGTATCCTGTGGAGTGTAGTCACTTTTCAACAGTGATGCAGTTCCAGCTGAACATATGTTGGTGTTCTTTCTGTTCTCTCTGTGTTGCTCTTTCTGTGTTCTCCACTTGATTTTTTTATTATGAATTAAGTTAATGCAACTTAATATTGTTCTTAGAATCACAACTGCTAGAAGTAGGAGACTGTACCGGGACACAGTTGCTGTTAAAGAAAGGGAGTGTTTGGTCTTTGTATGGGAGTGCTTGGGAGGAATTATCTTCGTATCACAAGCCAAATGAACTCATTTTTCATAGATCCTTTGTAGATACAATAGTCAAAACTTCTGTTACAGCTGTGTGCCGTGTTAATTTCATGTGTATTGAATCTTTAAGACATTCCATGCTCCAGAGAGGTCCAGCTGCCCTTGTTTAGCTTGTTGTTAGCCTCATTTTTGCTGAACACAATGGGAAAATGTATCTAACTTGAGAAATGAAAGCAGCATTGTATGAAGAGGCTGACTCTCCAGGCTAGAAACAGATCAGGCTTAAAGGTAGACCTGTTTCATGCCTGTCATCTCAAATGAAGAAGCACTGCAGCTGCTTAAGTCCCCACAAAATCACACCTTGATCCACTGCTAAACAGTGCGCACCGGCTCATCTTGTGAGTAGTGGGTTTTATGGGGAGGGAGAGGAGCACTTCAGTCAAGGGTGTCCTCTGAAGAGCTTTGGCTAGGCACAGGTTTGGGTGGTGGCCATTATCCTTGCAGCCTGGTTGGCTTTCGTATTCCCCATGCACATAGAAGGTAAGAAAAATCCTGCTCTTCCTTCCCATGGAGTATTGAGGGATGAATAGAAATGAGATGACTGAAATATGCTATGGCCAAGTAGGGTTTTGAAACAATGTACTCCTGGTGTGAAGAACCAGCTGTTGAGCAGGAGAAAGTGCTTTTTTTATTTCTGCTGCTTTTCCCTGAAGAATAAATAAATTGCAGTAGTGTGGTTTCCTGGCTGCTCTGTGTGGGTTCAGCAGCTTGCAGCAGTTGTGCAGTCAGCTCCTAAACCGGCAGTTTATCTGTTCAAGCATGAGCAAAGTTCCTGTGAGGTCCTCATTGCCATGGAGCTCAGAAAAGGGACTCTATCCCTGCCAACAGAGCATGGTCAACATGGAAAGTGCTGCCCCTTTCACATGCAAGTCAGGAATTGATCCTGTTATTACATACCAAAGGGACAATTTCATCTTTGTTTTGCGGCTTGTGTAAGTTTGTTTTAACTTGAAGGAGGTTACTGCAATTACCAGAGGCTATATCAGGAAAGTCTGGTCCCTCTTGTGTAGTAGGAAGCCCTCCAAGCACATTAACAAAACCAGTCAGGTTTTCTATTAAAGGCTTGTACAGCAGGTCTTTTACCTCTGGACTGATTCCTGGGGTGTTGCTTAGGGTTGCCCAAACTGGCCACAGCAGAGGTTTATGTGTGCGTTATATATGGCTGTGACGCTGGATAGCTCTGACCTGCGGAAACTGCCTGTGCTTCTCTGTGCTCAACATACACTTTTACGGTATGGAAGATCACAAAGGTAGGAACAAGAGTAAGTGCTGTGATGGAAATAGTCGGGAGAAGGCAAGCAGTGTTTGTAGGCTGGATTGCCTCTTCCTCCTATGATTTGGCAGGAGGCTGTGTCATGCATTTCAACTCCCTGCAAAGCCATAGCAGGGGCAGAAACTACAGGGTACCCTGTAAACCTATGCTGTTCGGTTTTACTTGGTCTGGCCAAGTGAAAACGAAGTCGCTTTTAACAATATCCAGATAATTGCAAAAGTTGCTGATTAAAATAAAATCTTTCTTTAGGTGGCTTGATTTGTTCAGCAATTATGTCTGATTTTTGTTTCAGTGGCTATTATAGGGCTGATTTACTTGTTTCAGACCCTCCCTCCTTTAACTGTTACTTCAAAACTTCTTTCTTTACAGATTAGAAATATTCTTTTTCTATACAAATCAGAGTGCCACACACCTGCTTTGCTTTTGTATAAAGGGTTCTCTGCCATCTCCTCCACCTCCCATTGATTTCCCTGACCTTCCTGTAGCACAGAACAGGAAAGGCTCTGTGGTCCTTGGGGCATTGGCTCTGTGCTGTGGCTCATTGCACAGCTCTATGTGATGGTGGTTATTTTTTTAGTCTCAGACTGGAAAATAAACATGTACTGAAGGACCTGGTACTGTGGAGATGTTCATTTTCTGCAATGAGTAAAGAATTGTGAGGGAGCTAGATGATTTCTTTCTTCTTGCGAACAGCAAGAGGGAAAGCAATTGCCCCTCTTTTAGGTGCTTAGTAAGGCCAAATACTGAAAGTTGCGGGGTAAATTCAGCTAGACTAATTCTACAAGTTGCTTCTCATTTATGTAGGATGTTGGTGGGCTTGATTTTTTTGTTTGTTTGGTTTGGGAGATTATTTGATTTCCTTTGGTTTGTTTTTTTCCCAAGTAGCATTTCTGGCTCATTTTTTTTGAGGACAGGTACCCTAGGATGCCTCTTTAAAGTTAAAAATAACAGCAGTTTTAGATTACTCAGCATGATTTGGGAGTAGATTCTTGTTGCTCTCTGTCAGTCCTAGTTCAAATAGAGATTTAACACAGGAATCCTGTATTGGAGGCAGTGCTTGCCTTCAGGGATAGAAATAAAACATAGGGGGAGGGAAAGGGGTTAGTGAAAGGAGAAGGAGGATTCTTGGCACCATTGAGCTGTGTCATGTAGTTATGATTATAATTGGCATTTTCAGGGCAGTACTTTTGGCAGCCTGTGAGTTTTTTTCCTGCAAATGCTGCTGCTTGTCTCTGACTGGTGTGGAAAAGGAATCGGAGGGATATGCTCTGTGGTTTAACCCCAGCCAGCAACTAAGCCTCACACAGCTGCTCGCTCACTCCCCTCTCCCCAGTGGGATGGAGGAGAGAGTCAGAAGGGTAAAAGTGGGAAAACCCATGAGCTGAGATAAAGGAAGTTTAATCAGTAAAGCAAAAGCTACACGCGCAAGCAAAGCAAAACAAGGAATGCTATCCCAGCTTCCCGTGGTCCAGCAGGTGTTCAGTCATCTCCAGGAAAGCAGGGCTCCATCATGCATAACTGTTACTTGGGAACACAAACACCATCGCTCTGAGCATTCCTCCCTTCCTTTTTCTCCCCAGCTGTATATGCTTTATATGCCATATGGTATGGAATATCCCTTTGGTCAGTTGGGATCAGCTGTCCCAGCTGTGTCCCCTCCCATCTCCTTGTGCCCCCTCAGCCTTCTTGCTGGTGGAGTGGGGTGAGAGCCACAAAAGCCCTTGGCTCTGTGTAACTTCAGTAAGGAAAACATGCCTGAATTATCAACACCGTTTCCAGCACCAGTCCAAAATATAGCCCACACTGGCTACTGTGAAAAAAATCTGGCTGGGAAATTATCCCAGCCAAAACCAACACATATGCTAACATGCAGGAATGCAATTTATACGTTAGCAGGAAGCATGATGGAAGTAAGTTATACCAAGTAGGTGAAAAAATGTTAATGGCACCCTAAAAGCCTGCAATTCGGCTGCTTTGTTTATATGTACACATTTTTGTATATGCAAGAAACATACTGCACATCCAAGTGCTTGAATTAAACTCAGTAATCCAAACCCAAGCAGTAGTACTTAAGGTTTTCTCTTACATCCAGAATAAAGGAATTTTACATGAACAGTGTTTGGGATGATGTTGAGTTCAAGAGCTGAAACATACAGGTTTTTTTCCCCACTTGGATTTATTAAGGTAACATGGAGTATCTATATATATGTAAACTTCTGTCCTCTGTGACCTTCTTTCTTGTTCCTCATGTCCCTGGTCATTTTGACTAATCCCATGGAGCCATGATGATGTGTTTTCTTTTGGTTCTGCTGCCTGCTTAGTGTGCTAGAGTCATGCATGCTTGTTTTGTATAGCATCATTCTAACAAAAGAGCTTGAGCTTTGGGTGTGAAAAGACACCAGAGGTTAATAATGCAGTTGTATTGGGACCCTTTTGATAATTAACTAAACTGTGTTTTAAAGCAGACCTGAGTTTGTGTTTGCAACTCTGAAAGCCCCAGAGTGAGATTGAAGATGCTGGAGTTAAAGGGTGTAGGGCACTGCTATGAGAGGTGAATTTGGCCAGCAGATTACTGTTTGAATTGGTGGATTTCTCTGGAGTATTGGCGGCCCTGCCAGTGCTTGTAGAGCTGCATTTGTTTCACAAAGCTTGGTCATACCAATCAGAATCTGAAAAGATCAGCTTTGCAATGCGGAGATGCATCTTGTGTGAGAAGGCTGTTGGAGCTAGGTGTAGCACAACGTATTGGACTGGCCCACAGCATCCAGAGAGGAACTGAGAAAGCTTTCATCCAGGTTTGCAATGGGTAGGACAAGAGAAACAGTTTGTTTCATCTAAACTGGTTCAGGTTAAATTTGATAGAATGTGCCTTCTGCTGGTTCATCTGCAGGGCAGGTAGGGGATTTCTGTTACAGGAAGTCTCTGACAGCAGGTCAGACCATCTTCTCTGAAGCCCTTCTGTCGGAAGGCTTGCCCTGACTCTGTCTAGGGTGAGATCTGTTTCTGTTTCTCTCTGCAATTTGGTGTGGTTTTTGTTTTTGTTTGTTGGTGGTAGTGTTGGTTGTTTTTTTTGTTTTGTGTTTTCTTTTGTATTTTTTTTCTTTTCTTTTTTGGGTTTGGTTTTGGTTTTTTGGTGGGTTTGTTTGTTTGCTTGTTTGTTTGCTTGCTTGTTTGTTTGTTTTTTGGTTAGTTTGGTTTTTAATCTTGGCCAGACTAAAACCAGGTTACTGTTGAATGCTGAATGTTACTCAATCAGCAACCTGCATTTCAGGTCCACTCTTGATACCTGCAAATGTATTAGCTGCAGTATGTGTCTGCTTTTGAACCAGAGTACCTCATGCTAGACGAGAGTTTTAATTGAATAGCCTTACCATTTTATTCATGTCCGTTCTCATATCTCCTATCTGAAGTTTAATCTTTTCACTCCAGTTGAGACTGCTATTGTTGTCCTGTCCTCTCAGCTGGCTACCCTTTGGTTTGTGTGCTGTTGACATAAATCAGCATTTATTTGGGAGCAGCATCTGGTGAGGTGTAGGTCTTATTAAAGGAGATCTGAAATGCCTAGAGTACTCTGCAGTACTGTAAAATAAATTAATACTAGTGAGATTAAGAATAAAGCAAATCTTTATCTTGTCTAAAACTGTATTACTGGAATAATATATTTTACCACAGGAAAAAATAAAGGTTGATCCTTCAGTACATCATTTTGTAAATACTGATGTCAGCATTAGGTTCTTCCACACAGGCTCATTGGGCAAACAATAATCTCCTTTCATGCTAAAATGTATTTTTTTTTCTCTAGTGTCTAGGAATTACATTGGGGGATAAAAGAGCTTTGAAGAGCTTTATCTTCTAAAGCCATTGTTTTCTTTGTTACTTTTGTGCCAATTTCAGAAATATTGGTATCCAACAGTTAGTAACCATACAATTAAAATGTATTAATGTAGTGCTGTCATGGAAAATATGAAACCATGCAGAATGAAATATTACCATTACAGAATGCATATGCAACAGCCCAAGGTTTATAAAACATGCATTAGAATTTTATAGCTTATGTTTATGAATTTTCGAGGTATACTTCTTACAGTTTCATGTGCTGAATATATGTATCAGTAGGTTACTTATCACTTAATTGCATAATCCTTTTATAAGATTTCAAAAGCACTGGCCCCATTTGACAGCATATATTTTTAGTCACGTTAATGGCTTTTTTTTTTTGGTAACTAAATCCAAGAATGCAGTCCTGTTCGATTTTTAAATTTTTTTAATGTTACTCATTAAGGAAAGCTGGCTCAAAAAATCATGAAAAAAATGAATGCTAGCTTCAGAAAGATAAGTGTGTCTAGAAGGAGAATATTTTAAGTGCGAAATTCCTGAAAATAGTGTTGGGATGGAAGCTGCTTCTTTGTCTTCATGGCAAGCAGTTGCCTTGTGTATACACAATGAATGAAGACAATTAAAATTAGAGGGCTTATTTGAAGATCCTTCCCCTAGCTTGAAACCTGAAAGGAGAGCTTTCTGATTGTTGTTTTACTGAGAAGTCCTGATACGTGGTTATTCTGCTATTAGGAAATAGTTCAGCAGTTGAACATCTAGGATTGTTAGAACAAATGTTTATCAATTTTTCATGTTATTAATAGGACTCATTAAAGATTTTCTGTTTGCTTGATCTGATCAGAAAAACAGGGTGTCTTTCAGTTTCCAAAGGCTATGTGCACATACAAAAAGGGAAGGTGGGACTGGGTTCTTGGCTATTGAAAGAAAATGCCAGTGTTTTATTTGGAAGCTCTTTTTGTCCGAATATATATTTTGGTTTGATAGTCTTAATTTATCTTTAGACATCTTCATTTTGTGGGGAAAAGCATGCTGAACTATGATTTAGTGTGTGTGACTAACACAGTAACCATGAGGCCTGTTGGTTTCTTATTGAAAATACTGTAGCAAAACAGATTGGAGATTAAGTATGAGGAGTACACAGGGATGCAAATACATGCCTTGGAGGCTTTTGTGTTAACTCTGCTCCAAAGAAAAGTGGTAGCTCCTCTCACCAGCCATTAGGCTCTTTAACATGAGTGATGAAGCACTGTTGAAGAGAATGTGGGTGACGCCTTGCTATCAGTCATATCTGCGTTACCACTGTGATATTGTATGCTGTCAGGCCACTGTGATTGATTGTCTGTACCCCATGGGATGAACAGTGAGTAGAAAAGAATTGCAGAACATGGTTTGGCTGCTGCTTCCTCTTCTAGGACAGAGGATTTGGGGAAAAAACACTGCACCCAAATAAACTCAAAAAAAAAAAAAAATAAAGACACTGCCATCCTGAGAGGAGTTTTGAGAATTTAGAAACAGCAGTTATTTTTTTCCACATGTAATGGGACATCACTGATTTTTAGTTGTATTTCAAGATATTTACTATAGACACATCAGTGGTGTAGTAGTGATTTACAGTTAGGAGTAAATGACACTTGCGCGTTAATTTGATCCTCACCTACCCCTGTATGATCTCAATGGTCTTAGTAAGGAATAATCCATGGATGAATTGCCAGTTAGCTGCAGGGAGGAGGCAAAATCAGCCCCTGGGGTTGGTAAGGAAGCAAGCTCCCCTGAGAAGAGTGAGGACTGTGGTCAGTGTGGTGTGATGGAGGAGGAGAAGAAATTGCCTGCTGAGCTGGGCATCCCTGGGACAGCTCAGAGAAGGGTGGTGATGGCAAGGAGTAGAGATTTCCGGTGGCTTTCTAAAGCACTGATCTATCAGATCAGGCTGAAACACCCACACAGTCCTTTATTTGTTTCCTTTTGCTGCTTTCCAGGAAGGAAAGTATTATTAGATACTTGGTTCTTGCCAAAATGCTTTGATAAGCATTTAGCATATGTATTCGTATTTATCTCTCTTTGTGATTGTTACTCAGGCAAGTGCCAGGCCACTGCTTTGACTATACTTAATTCTTGACATTACAAAATGAAGAGTTGAAAAAATCAAATTCAAAAAACATGCCCAAAAAAGTAGATGTATTTAAATTGTTAGAGAAGTTCTCTATTACTCAAGCCTGGATCTTACTGATTTGCATGTATATGAACTACCTATATATTGAAGCATAAAGAGTCCTGTAGATCTGTGACTGTTGCTGCAATAAGATGAACCAGAACCATGTAAAAATGTGCATTTTCTGCGGATAATTGCCTTCCTTGGGATGCTTTCTTGCAAAGATCAGAACTTCTGGCTCTGAAGCTGGGGGGAGGAAACACTGCAGAAACTCATTTGACTTCAGCAAAAATATTTTGGGACTAGTGACCTGACCCTTGCCTTCAAGGGTCTTCCTATAACCACAATAATTCTTCCCATAATACTGACTGTATTGAACGTGGTACAGGAGATGCAGTTATCAGGAGAAAGGAGGGGACAAGGGCAGGGGGGGTTGTTTTAGCATATTCAGCCTGCAAACTCCAGGTAGTGCACTGATGTGATTCTCCTGGCATCCTGCTGGAGCTTGGGCTCCTTCTTAAAGTTTGTCACTTGGAGTTGAGTGCCATTAAAATTAAGTTCTGCTCTGTATGATTTCTGCTCTGTATGATCTCTGCTCAGTATGGCTTACCCCCAGTTCAGTCAACAGTAAAGGATGGCAAAAATGTGACCTTTGGTCTTCTGTTCAAAAGCCTTGGGTGTGTTGAGGTTTGTTTTATTTTAGCTTTATTTGCTTCAAAAATTGAAAGACACACACTTGAGAGCTTTGCCTTGGTTTCAGACCTCCAGACTGGGGGGCTGTTGGAACTCCTTGCAAGACACAGTTTTAAGTGGTTAGAACTGTAGGGCATGTACTGACTTTTTTAGTTGATTGCAGTGCACATGTAAAGTCAGCCCACAAATTGTAGCTGCTGTTGTAATTACAAATCATTACAATAATGCAAAATTACTCAGTTTGTCACAAATCCTTCTAGACTACACAATTAAAAGTCATAACCACAAGTATAATCCTGTAAGATAAAGTTACTTCATTATACAATCTCTGTCTGGTTTACTTTTTGCCTTATTTTGATGCCAGATTGAATAACTGAATGTTTCTGTATAGTTAACTTCAGTGGCAACATGTATACTTCTGATATCTCTGCCAATTCTGGAGTTAATTTTGCATTCTTAAAATTATTTATATTGATCAATACAATAATTGAACAAAGCTGTGATTTTCACTCTAGGGATGGGAAAATCAGCTTTAAAATGATGAAATTTTAGAAAATAATTGCTAGGTATGTCCATCACTAGAACCGTCTTATCCCAGGATCAGGAAATAAATGAGTTGTGATCACTGGTATGTTGTTGGGTAGGTGACTGGAAGGAGGTTGGTGCTTTCTTGCAAAAACAGTGACTGCAGTCACTCTGCAAAATAATAGACAGGCAGAGGACAGCTGCTGAACAGGAACAAAAATGAATAGTTCACTTGGGAATGGATTTCAGACCAAATCAACCCTTTTTGTACAGTTTCAGATACCCATCTCATTTCTTGTATGTTACTTGTCTCTTCCTGGCATTAGATGTCCTGATGCTTCCAGCACAAAGAAGACTCCAGTGGGTTAACGAGCGACTTGTGCCTGTTGGTCAGAGCCCAGTGACTCAGTGTGTCAGAGTAATTCTGATAAATACCCAGACTGAGATAATCAAAACTCGTCCAGGGATTTGGTTGTTGTCCTGCTTATTAATTTTAATGATAATTGAATATCTGTACTGATTACTCAGGCTGTAAGCTCAGTTTCCCAAGCCCTGTATATCCAATTTCAAAAAACTGTTTTGTCAGAGCCTGATGTATTTAAGTCAGAGGGGTGGTCTCAATGTGGACAGACAGCACAGTTAGCCACTTCCCAGCCTTCTCTTATTTTTTAATGGATTTTTTGTGCTGTAAAGTAGGGCTTTGATTTCTTGAGTAGCTGTGGACTCTCTTGTGGGATCTTTGCAATTTATCCTAGCTGAAGTGATGCCATTTGAAAAGAAAACGGCTTTCTGAAAGTGATCTTAGTAAATTGTTGTATCATCTTGTTTGTTCTGTGAGGCAAATGGGTCACTATGAGAAGAAAATCATCCTTGCGATGGAAGCCAGGTAAAAGTGAAGAGGGAATCCTCGTGGCTGCTCAGCTGGTTGCTGTGGCAGGTAGGAACTGCAGTAGAGTGCAAGATCATCTATGACATGATAATGTGGGCTAGAGCCATGCTGAAGACTGTCATCAGGGATCCTGTGGGATGGTTATTGGTAAGGGAAGTCCATGGGAGGTGGATATGCTGCCACATGAGTGCACCATGCACACAGGTTTTGGTAGGAAGACAAGTTTGTGTTGCAGTGGAAGATGCAAACTTGGAGCCTCTTAGAGCCCTAGGAAAGGTAGGATTGAGTCCTGGCTCAGCACCAGCTTCAGTGCAAGTAAGGGTGGTATTCCTGCACAGCCAAATACCTTGAGTGTTGCAGGATTCTGTATCACCAAGCAGATGAGACAGAACCAAAATCACCTTTGTGCTTGGATGCCCTGTCTCTGACTGCTTCAGTCCACAGAAATATGAAAATTCCCCTTTTGTGTGGATGAGTGGTAGAGTTCTTTTGGGCCTGGTCCAATGTCACAGGGCAACAGGGAGCTGTTGAGAAGCAGCAACAGGTTTTTGTGTCCTTCCCCTAAATGGCTAATTCCTTTACTTGGTGGAAAATTTCTTTCACTGCATACTGTTTTCTTAGTGCACAATAATTTATGGATGCAAGCAAACATGATTAGAAAGCTTTATGTATTGTGCACTATGGGGGCAACATTTCAACATCAGAGTACCATTTCTTCAGCTGTCTTCTTTTCAGTGGTTATGTGTTCTGGTAAGAAGAATGATGTCAATTAACCACATAACCTGTAGAAATGCTGTTTCCTATGCTAATTAGCTCTTCCTCTGAGAACTGTACTTTTAATTTATTTTTCAAAGTGCACTCACTCATCCTTTTCCTTTCAAACTTCAACACTTTGTGAAATATGCATCTAGGTTTGCTGAAAGGCTCTGAAGCTGACGAGACAAAAATTGAAAGGGGATTGATTTAATGGTTTAATTGCTAAATAATGATGAGACTGTGGTTGTAATTTCACGTTGGTGTGAAATGGCCAGTCAGTCCATTTTGTAGAGTGAGAGCACGGCTTAGGATAGGGCTGGATAAATAATCATCTGTAGTTTTTGTGCCAAATGGTGCCTTTCAGGGACTCCTGAAGATTATATAAAACCTTTTTTTACCAATAATTCAGGCTCCAGACAAGAATTATCTTGCCTAGCAGTAAAATGCTGTTGCTGCAATTTGACTGAGTTCTGTCCAGAAGCTGCACAAACTTGAGAGAAGGTTTCATTCAGTGATGGCCCTACTGTGAGAATGTCTCTTCAGTAAGCAACTCCAGGGGAGGCCCTTGCCTGTGGCTTTCTGACTGGGCTGGTAGAGGAGAAGCGCTGAAAGGAAACACCAAAGGCTGGAGCCGTGCAGGATGGCAGATCAGAGTGTTTGAGGTGGCCAAAATCCAGCAGGTCTATTGCCAGCAGGCATCAACAAACTGGGATCTCCCACCGTAACCAAAATCTGCTGCAGGAGGGGTTGGTTGATGGCAGTGTCTTTTCTCCCAAGGAAATGTACCCCTTCTCATGTGTGTATATTTACTTACTCTCCGCTCCTCCAACTTTTAACCCCCCATTAATCCCAGTGCACCCTGGATAGAAAATAACAGCAATTAAGAGTCTGCAGTTTAACTGGGCGTCCAGAGATGTAACAGTAGATCAATTA
Organism: Pardalotus punctatus; assembly: GCA_013400915.1. Lineage (NCBI taxonomy): Eukaryota > Metazoa > Chordata > Aves > Passeriformes > Pardalotidae > Pardalotus > Pardalotus punctatus. The sequence goes on from VZTX01011451.1 coordinate 298,634, forward strand.
GTTCAGTTTCTGTTTCATGTATTTTTGATAGTTTGTTCTCTGTGGAACTGCGCGTCTTCAGCATTTCTGTGTTGTTCACCTCTGTCCCTCAGAGACTTGTGCCTGGAAGAGACTTATTGTAACCTGGTGAGGGGAATATACATGAGCCTTTATTGTCTATGTACCTACTCTTTACTCCCACATGTGGCATAGGCATGTTGGTGCTAGCTTTAACCCAGCTTATTTAGGTGAGGAATATATGTGGCTTGTCATGGGCTTGGCTGCCTGATCAGATACTTTCTTCTGAAACTTCTTTGGAGCCCCCCTAAAAGTTCTGAACGATGGTTTGACTCCCGTGGCAAGTTCTCACTGTGGCTTACTATGCCCTGCCCCACTAATAACAAAGTTTTCTTCCCTTCTCTTCAAAAGTGTTCAATTTAAATTCCTGGATCTTTTGTTGGTTAGGTGAAAGGCAAGCTGTTAACAGAATTTTTTTCTCCATGTATGTGTTGCAGTATTACCATCAGGTTAAGCCATAGTTTACCTCTAAGAAAATAATTTGAGTTTTTTCAGTTTCTTCTGAAAACTTCAGCAGCCTTCCTAGACTTTGCATTATCACAGCTGATTGCTAAAGCAGCATTTATTTTTGCATTGCAGACATCTCAGCTGAGTACTTAGCACACAATTGTATTTGCTTTCCTAGCCATGGCATGTTGATGTTCAAGTGATTCTTTAGTGGTTGTCAGATGCCAGGAGAAAAGTGCGGGGGTTGCAGGTGTGAAATGTATTCTTTGTGAAGTGGTTAGGATATAGGACATCTGTCAGAAACAATTGAGCACATCTGTGTTTCTTCAATTCTAGATTAAAAGAAACATTGAGGTCCAGGTTGCATCTTTCTCCAGCAGATTTACATCCCTGTAATTCTGGCGCCTTATTTAAATAATAACACAAACCTGACACAATGGGAATTAAATCCCATAGAATAAAAAGTAACTAAAAGTTTCATTATGTTGTCGAATAAGCATACCAAGCATCCACATGTATAATTTATTACCTATAGTGAGGTAAGTACTTAACAACAGTTATAATAAACCCATTCTGTTCATTCATTTTTAGATCTTAGCATACTGATTCAGTCCTTAACTGAAAGTGAATATACAATCAATGTGACGCTTTTTATGCAGGTTTAATAATGTAGGCCTGCCAAGGTTCTTTAATTAAATAATTATTCTTTGTTCAATCAGAATAGATTGTTTCACTCTAGGGATTGCAGGCAAGTACATGCAAAATCCACCCTAAACTGATCATATTTTAGCTGCTTACTGTAATCCTGAGTGATAATCTTTGTCACACAAAGCAGTGAGACCAACCCAAAAACCAGGAACAAAAGTTGTAGTCAGATATTAAAAATCTAATGCCTCATTCTGAGATGATCAAAGAAAAGCACACTAAGACACAGTTTGGTGGTGCTGTGAACCAAGTTAGAGATGTCTGACAAGTGGTAAAAGTAGGTTTTGTAGACAGTTCAGATTCAACAGAACTGTCACCAAACCCAAAGTAAGCTAAAGTGCTCAGCATGTGGGCAATCAGGAAGTATGGTTTTGGATTTTTTACTGGTAACCCCATGTATTCAAGAGGTGGCAAATGGAGCTGTTAAGGGGAGGTGCAATAAATTGCATGTTGTGTGTGCCTGCTGCGCACACCAGTTCCCATAGGAGGGTCTGCACCGGCAGAGCAGCCTTCTCATTTCTTCTGAGAGTATTGGAAATGCAAAAAATCTGTTTGGCATGGGGTCTGCTGCTTGTAGCCTCACACAAGGCTGGCTTCAGATGGCCCCTGCTGCCACGGCATGTCATTAATGCAGCTCACAGCAGCTGGACTGAGAGGACTTCAGTGTTTATTAGGGGAATATAATCATTTAAGCCTGAATAAGCTTCAAAGCTCTAATGTGGCTGTTTGGCCAACAGAAATGAGATGTAAATTTGTGCTGAATAGCCACTGATTACAGAAAGATGATTAATGTGAGGTTTAAAATTGATTTATGGGTGCAGTTGTCAAGGCCTAAGCCATGAATGTAATATTATCTCTGTGAAAAGCTTTGGGTAGATTAGAGACCAGGGAGCAGTGGCAAAATAATGCATTTGCTGGAGGGTCTGATATGTTGTATGGGCTGTCTGTAATCTAGTCAAATTTGGTATATGCCTGAGAGGTTAGGCTTTGCCAGTGCAGCATGTGGATAATTGTATAACTTTGCCTGAAATATTAGAAAACCAAGAAGTTTAATAAGTTTGTTTTGTTTTCACTAAATACACTTTTAGATCAAGTATTTTTTCTCTTTTACTGGAAACTCTTAAATGTGTACTCACTTGCAAGAAATTATATAAAACAAATGACAATGATAAAGATAAAGAATTTAGTTTAGTTTTTGCAAATTCTTGCTGTTCTGTGCATTAAAAATAAGCCAAATGCTTTGTGTTATTTCAGTTGCAGTAAAGAGTTAGAATCCCCACATAGGTTTTGATTTATTTAAATATTAGGACAACATTAAGGTAACAAGGAAAACTTCCTTTCTGCCTACTTTTCAAAGTTGTTCTGTGAACCTCTTGGTATCATCAGAGGATGAGTAACGTGAATAATATCCCCAAAGGCTTGAAAATCTGAGCATTTCGTTATAAACCTAAATATATGTCCTGCTCTGAGTCCTTCTGAAAATCTGTCTCTGTCAGCCTTCCAGTGTTAAACCATGTGGCGTCAATACTGTTTGTTCTGGCCTTTGTTAAATTGCTCTTCAATGAGTGTAACATTAAGCAGTGAAAAATGATTTAATGGTATTGTGTTTCTTCATTGCTTTTTTCACACTCATCTCTATTGTCTTTCCCTCAATTGCTGGACTGTGATTTGAAAAGGATGTTTTAATTCAGATGTACAGAGAATTTCAAACCTTTAAAAAAATAAACCTTTGGGAGGGGAGGTGGTGTTTCCATATAACACATTGCTTTGTTCTGGTAAAGGGGTCAGTGCAGTCCCTGATTAGGCATGCTGGAGATGGGCTGGTGCTCCTTTTTGTTTCAGTTCCACTAGCCTCCAGCTGGGTTCTCATTCCATTTGGATTCTGGTGCTGACATCTTTCATTGATCATGCAAATTATCAAAGTCTGAGCTAAACTTCAGTCCCATTTTCATTTTTTTTCCCACATATCTCAGTGTGCAGACTGAAATGTCTAGGTGCCTTTGTCCTGATGTTTCTCCATTTTTCAACAGCTTGAATTGTGCAGGTCTCTGAGCAGATATAACACATTTCATAAGCAGGTACTGCAAATAATTTTAAGGTTTTACTTGTTCTTTCTTACCCATTTGCTTGGGTGGTACTTCATGTAGTGAATTGCTGCTGCTTGTGTTTGGAGATGCTATTGCAGCTTTCCAGAAATCTGCATTGTTTCTCATCTAGTGAGTGGTGCAGAGTAATCCAGGAATTGTAAACACTTCTGCCTTAGAGGGAGTTTTACTGAAGTCTCCTGCACAGCCTGCTGCAGAAATGGAAGGTGTGGCAGCAAACTACATGCATATTACAAATAAAAAAGAACATTGAAAAATTGTTGAAGTAGCAAATTCAAATATATAAACAATAGGAGTTGATGATTATGAAGTTCTCTGTGTAACTTTAAGTGACGGATGTGTCTTCACATGTCTTGAGAGGAGCAGTCATGCTTTGTCTCATAGTTTGTGTGAGACTCCTGTTTGGTGTTTTCCCTCACCTCTGAGCAGTGAGAACCTTTCTTGGCATTACTTCATGAAGGAGGAAGACTTCTAGCAGTCCTGATTGCTTTCACACAGGATGGTGAAAGGTTGACCAGGGTGGAATTAAAAATATCCAAAACACTGCAAATGTTACAGAAGTATTCGCCCAGGTGCTTAAGCTCTCAGTTCTAAAAATTGCATTTTTTAAAAGCTGATGTCTGCTGATGAGCTGTTCTGAGTATTGGAATGTGCAGTTGGCAGCTGTGGAGCTAGGATGGAGCATGACGGTTCTGTGAACATTCACCCAGCTCATTTTCCGTGTAGTTTTTTTATAGTGGAGATGAAACATCAATTGTCTCGCCATCTTTGCTATTCCCTCTCCTGCCCTTTGTCACAGTGCAAAGCCAAATGTAAAGCCTTGGCGCCAAGTGAAATTGAGTCTTGTTAACTCTTGATGCAGTGGGGAGTAGCCTTTAAGATGAAGTAAGGCCATTTTTCCCCTCTTTGCGTCTTTGCTGCCCACACATGGCAAGGGGTTATTCAGAAGCACATGTGTGGCTGTTTCTGAACTCTGCTGAGGTGACAATTGGCCCTTTTAGTGAGAGGTGGGTGGAAGGTGTAGTAATGGAAGTGATTTCCTAACTTTGCTTTCTGCTAGGCAAGTATCATATGTGGGCTAGGGAATGTGTTTGATTAATATTGAGATGGAGAGAAACATTCACTAGTCTGACGTGGCACATCTCAAAATCATGCTTTAAATTTCCAGTTGATACCACTTTGCTATTTACTTCTCCCACTTATGTTTTAGTTTATGAAAAATCCTTAGCTTCTAGCTGGGAAATCTCCAGTAATGAGTGAGGAAACTCATATTTACTTCACATAATTAACCTCAGAATATTCTGAAGCTGTGTGTTAACTGGACTATGCAGCTTAGTGACCAGAGTGGCATTGTAAGAAACAGCAGGAAACTGCAATCCAGTATTAAAACAAGAAGAGTAGCCTAAAAGTTATAGTACTCTTATTTTCATTTTATTTTCCTGGTTGGAGAAATTGGGAATGTGCCAAACCACAAAAAAAATGTTAAGTTCCTTTTTCAGAAACTCGGCTTTCATTAGACCAGATTTCTGTGTGAGTAGGGAGATTAATCAGATGTTCTCTGTCCTCTGTTATCCATTATGTTTTTTGCTTGACTGGTAACTGCTGTCAGTAGGAATATATATCTGTATGTATAAATGTCTCAGTTGTAACACTGCCATCCAAATGAGGCTTGAGCCTTGGGTGGGGGCACTGTCAGATGTATGGAAATAGTAAGATCCCAGGCAGTTGCAACTGCTTCTGGTATTTAAAGGTTTTGGTAAACACTGTGCCAAATATTGTTTGCATTGAACTCACTGCAGTTTCTTATTGCCACTGGCTCCTGCCCTTAAAATGGTCTCCAAAGCTCCTAAAACCAGGCTGAGACTGTGTAAAAATAGCTTTACCTTTTGCATTATGAAAGTGAATGTTGGTATTGGAAAAGTTTGCACAAGTAATAACTTGTTTGTTGCTTGATAGCTGAAATTTAAAACAGTGTGTTTGAGGCTAAAAGAAGTAGTTTGTATTACTCCAGAACAGTTTTTTACTAATTTTTTAATCAGCCCTCTATTTTTCATGAACTCAGGAAGAGAAGATGGTGAAGATACAGTTTGTGAGGCTGTCAAAATAACTGTTTTCTCCTTTACTAATTTTTGTTGTTGTTCCATCCGCTCCTTTCCTAACTTGATCCAAGTACACAAATTGCTTTGGTTTCCTGATTATTTTTATTTCAAACTTGTGATTTACTGGAAAAAGTCACATGGCTGTATTTGGTGTCCCTCCACTGACTGGTGCGGGGCAGGAGAGGGGAAGCTTCTGAGCTGTCCCACTGAGCAAATATCCTGCCTCAAAGCAGAATTTGAGTTTTAAAACTGTGTGGTTACCCTGGCACAAATGCTTAAAAATTGTTGCCCAAGAACACTGTTTCAGGCAGGGTCCAGTGACTTCGTACTGATGGGAAAAGCTGGACAAAGCTATTTTGATGGCTCTTCTCTGCTCCTCCATTGGGAAGAGCAGACTTGCAAACAAACATGCAGCATTGAGAGTGGTTTGGATCATTGTCCCTTGTTGTGTGCAGGAGCCAGGTTTCTCAAGTGCCCCATCCAGGTGCCGGTGGACTCTGCCATGATCAGTAGGTGATACAGGTTATGCATACACCTCTTGCCAATGCCAGTGTTCAAGACAAAACTCTTTTGCTCCTGCCAGCCCTGAGGTCAGCATTGCTGTAGAGGGGGCCAAAAGTAACATGACTTGTGGGTGCTTGTTCTTTGAACAAGCAAAACCCATTTAATGAAGACTGAAAGACCTCCAGCAAAATCAGGCTCTGGATTAATCATACAGCTCCAGAGCTGAAAATCTGTGCAATGTCGTATCTCGCAGCTTGTGTTGATAACACTGGCAGTATTTGGTGGCAGGATTTGAAGTACCTGAATCTTGGGACTGGCCTGTTTGTAAGTGCTGTTTTGCAGCAGGCAAGGTAGTAACATAGCCTTATTTTACAATTAGCACAGCCCTGCAAAACCTTCTGCAGTGCAGAAGAAAAGATGTGTGGTGCTCTGCCTGGCTTTCACTAGAGATTTAGCCTTATATGACCTCACTGAAGTCACTGAAACTACGCAGAGGAGAGCCTGCTGCTTGTTTGATTTAACTGTGTAATACGATAGGAAGTGGGAGCCAGCAGGCAACTTAAAAAATATAAGAAACCACAAGTTTTTGGGTTTTGGGGAGAGCAACAAAGGGAGGGAGGAAGCAGGTTGCAAGATAAAGTTGGGTAGCGGGAGGGAACATTTGTGCGGAAGCTAAGCTGGAGGCTATTGATTGGCAGCCAGATCTTAACATCAGCTGCATAAAAGGAAATCGAAGAGTCTGCCCAAATATTACCAGGATGAAAGGCAGGATAAATAGTACTGAGCTGAACACCAGGCTGGTTTGTCCTTCTGGCAGGGTGTCAGGCGTCCCCTTTTAACTTGGCATAGGGATTGCATAGCATCATCCCATGCTATCCTCTGCACCAGTATATGCTTGTGGTGGGCTACAGCAGTATTTTGAGGTAAAATTGCCTTTCTTTGAGCAAAGCACATAGAGTATCTCTGATGCTTTCACACATTCAAAGCCTGGGATCAGAGATCTGTGCCAGGCTTGCTTTTTTCCAAAAGAAAAAAAAAAAGGTAAAATACATAAATCCTTAAATCCTTTTCCAATTTTGCATCTTTGTGCCAGCAGATACATGAGTTAACATGCATATGTTGCAGAGCTCTGCGTGGTGGGGTGAAAAAATTAAATAGGAGAGGATGAGGCTTCTCGTACCATGGAGCCTGTGAAATTGGTAGTGGGAGGAGTGGCAGATTTCACAGCCCTTGGAGTGAGGGAGACCTGCTGGCAAGGTTTCAGGTAAGTCTTAGGAACACCTTTGTTTAATGTTCTTACACTCCCTTTCTCTCTTAAGATTCCTAGGATTTTGCTAAATGCCTAATTTCTTTTTCAGCAGTGCAAGGATGTGTGGAATTAGGAGCAAGGCTTGAAATGTCTACACTGCCTTTAGTGGATGCAAAAGAAAGTGAATGAGTTTCTGAAGACCAGTAACAAAAACTAAACCCCCCCCATCCCCTCAAAACCAAATAAACAACAGCGCTGAAATTTTCATCCTGCTGTCAGTATTTGGTTTTGGGGCAGCAGCCTTTTGCTGTGCTGTGGTAGCAAATTGCACTCCTGGAATCTCTGAGATTAGAAACAAGCCTGAGTAGCAGACAGCTGGTGAATGTGTTTTAAAATTGTCCATTTAACCCAAGGCTGCTCCACTGAATGCTTTTTTAACTCTTATATCTTTAGTTAGATGTGTGATATCTTTGGCCTTTCGATGGACAGACAGCCTGTATAAACTGTGTGCTTCCTATTGATGGAGCTGCATTTATACTCGCCAGCAGTAGTGTGCTGGAAATTTCTGATTCAGAAATAGGTCTTCTATAAATGATTTAACATCAGGCCATTGAAATGCATTTGTGCTTTCCTTCTTAGGGCTATTAAAGATGTAGAGAAAACATTTACCACCAAATTAATGGCTGCATTTTTGTTTTAATCCTGCAGATGGGGTTGATTTATATCTAAAAAAATATGTGCTGCAGAGAGGAATTATAACATTACACAATTTTTCAGTTGTACTTAATTTTTTTTTGTGCCAATAATTTTCATCTAGATGTCGTCTCTTTAATGTGGTGGGTTTTCTTTTTCATTAACTGTAAGACACTGCATTTCATCCTCTGGTTTGTATTTTTTTTGTTGGCTGAAAGACTTGTCTGAGGTCTGTAGTGACTGGGAAGCTGGGACCAGGCAGAAGGTGCAGAGGCTCTTACTGCCACCTCCTATCTCGTGGAGGGATGTAAAAGCAGAAGAATGGCAGGTTGCCTGCAGTCTCTGGGGGGAGGCAGATCCATCTGAAGAGAAAGAAATGGTGTAGTCCTACATGCAGATAGGAGAGAAGAAGATTAAATGACAGAGCAGAGATTTTGCACAATACTGGCTGCTCTGATAAAATCTGGTCGACTTTCCCTTGAGGATTATACAGAGATAAGCAGCCTTAGCTCATTAGCACCTCCCCTTTCTCATGCTCTGATGATTGCTTTAGGTTTGGTGGCAGGTGGTGATGACAGGATTTGCTCTGATCTGGGCCCAGTACTGGAAGTGCAGCACATCCTGAAGCCTGAGATGTTGGGTCGTGTGCCATTTCTTGCAGCTGAGATTAGACTGTAGCTCAGTTGATTGATGTATTTATGCCTGGACCTTTCTCCTCATGGTGTTTAGTGCTCTCAGTGCATGAAAGCGGCCATTAAAATCACTGTGCTTAGTTTTTCAACAAATGAACTTTGTACTCACTCCCAAAAGCACAACTCCTGAAGCAGTGGTGGAAATGAGCTTAACTTTGTAACTCTGGAGAGCATCACAGTTGGGTCCTTGAAGATTGACCTGGCAAGTATGAAAAACAAGTGATGTTTTTCAGCATGCCTTCAGGTTAGGTCACTAATGATATTACTGCAACATCACAGTCATTGTAAATGTCAGTTCTGTGAAAGAAATATACAATAATGCTCTCTAAATGTTGTACAGAGTTACACTGTGTACCTTGTGGCCATCCATTCACATCTCCACTTGATAAAACTGGTCTGAGCAATTTCCAGTTCTGAAATGCTTTGCACCACTTCCTGCTGGAAGGTAACACTTCATCAGTTATGCTGGTTGATGTGAACAGTTGTTGGGGTGGTTCTCCGACCTGTAGCAAGAAAACACAAAGTTAAAGTAATGATGTCTTTCCTGGTCTATATTGGGATGTGCTCATCTGTCCCCTGGGCTGATTTGGCAGGGACCTCCAGGTGGGTTGGGGGAAGTGGAGGGTTACTCTCCCTTTTCATCAAATGGAGAATGACCACCACCTTATTTACAAGACTATGTAGTTAGCAGCTAAGCACCACACAGCCCCTCCCTCACTCCCCACCAGTGAGTGAGCAGATCAGAACAGTAAAACTGAGAAAAACTCATGGGTTGAGATAAAGACACTAAAATAGGTAAAGTAAAAGCCATGCACGCAAGAAAAGCAAACCAAGAAATTCCCTGGAAACACCACTTGCCATGGGCAGGCAGGTGTTCAACCATCCCCATGAAAGCTGAGCTTTCTCACACATAATAGTGACTTGGGAAAACAAATGCCATCATTCTTCCTGTCCCCAGTTCTTTCTTCTTACCCCAGTTTTATGTGCTGTGCATGACACCATACGGTTTGGAGTATCCCTTGGGTCAGATGGGATCAACTGTCCCAGCTGTGTCCTCTCCCAACTTCTTGAGCATCCCCAGCCTCCTTGCTGGTGGGATGGGCTGAGAGGCAGAAAATGCCTTGACTCAGTATAGGTGCTGCTTAGCAGTCACTGAAACATCTCTATCATCAAGAGTATTTCTAGCACAACCCCAAACACAGCCCCTTATGAGCCACTGTAAAGAAAATTAACTCTATTCCTCGCTGAAACTAGCACAATGATAGACAAATTCACTTGGAAGTATATATGTACAGCATATATATCATTTAAATTAACCACACTAGTTGAAGAATGGTGTCTTTCTGCTTTTAATTTCATGTATCAAAACCTCCCTATTTACTGGAACATAGAAAATCTAGCTGCAGAATTGTTCTATGTTGCATACATTTCCTGTGTGTTTTCTCAGTGACTCTCCTTATAATTGTTAGTTGCCTCTCCTAAAGTTAGGCATGAATCCTGCATAGATCTCCCTGGCTTTCACTGCAGACCTATCTTTGTCCAATTCTGTGGTGCTAGCACATGACAAACACATCTTAATCATGGTAGGGTTGTGGCCTGCTTAAGCCCAGAAACATAAAAAGTGGTTAGAAATTAAAATATTGCTTGCCATGGCAAAAGTGTCTTTGGGTTAGGTTCCTTACTTGGGAGACTGGTGGTGCATATGAACTCTGCACATCACAGTGGGCATGTCTTCCTGAATTTGCACAAGTCCCCATTTTCACATGCCAGGTCAGGGAGAAGAAATGTTTTTCTGATGGTGGGCTGAGAACACTCGCGGCTTTATCTCGGGCTCTATTTCCAAGGAAAAAATCTGGCCTTTGGCCTTAGAAGATATGCAGCTTGGAATATAGATACTACCTTGCACAGGAGTACCTTTAAATTACGCTCTCTGTGTTTTCTTTGTGCTGCATCCACGGCTGTGAGCAGGTGAGTGCAGCAGTGCTGAGCAGAGGATGGGAGAGGCTTTGGGAATTAAGCCCTTGCAGGCAAGTGGGTCAAAAGTAGAAGGGAACAAAACTGAAACCGACACTGGCTCTCCTGGGTTTTTTGCTGCACTTAGATGGTTAATCTAATCTCTTAATGCAACACTGTGGTTGTCAAAAGCAGAAGGGAAACACTAATGTGTAGCTATTGTAGGCACAGCTGTGGTGCAACTGACTCTGTGCTGCATCAGGAAAAAGCATTTCTTCTGTGTGGTGCCCTTCAGAGCATGGCTAAAACAAAATGAACATACAGTTGCTAGAATTCCCACAAAGAGCTGCAAAAAGTTGCCTGGAGCTCTGCTTAAAAACCTGCATGGCACATAAACAGCTCAAGATTTGCAGATCCCTGTAACCTGTATTGGAAGTAATCTTCTCTTTGCATGAGCAAGAACTCCTCTGACTAGCACACTTGGGGAGAGCAAAGGCCCGTTTATTTCATGTATCGCTTCACTCCACTGGTTTTCTGGCATGCTATTTGGTGGGGGAGAATAGCTTGCGGAATTGTGGTTTTCGTTATGTGGGCCAGTGATTTGAGGATGTGGTAGAAAGGAGCCTGGGGGAATGGGGACAGACAAATTGTAAATAGCTGTTTTTTCTCCTGTGTGGATGCATTGGAAAAGCCCACGGAAATGGCCCCATCTGCTTTTGTTTTATTTCCTAGCTGAGTACTAGTGGACAAACCCAGCAATATGTTCTCCCACTTCTGAACTGCCTAAAACAAAAGGTTTTAACTAGGATCCCTTTCTATTTGTAAAGGATCTTTTATCTGACTTTATCAGGAATGTATCGAGCCTCTAGTACAGAAAGCTTGGAAGTTAAAACATTTTTCCCCCTAAAAGTCCTGAGCTCTGAAGCCCAAGATGCTCTTAGATGGGAAAGCGAAGAGTTTGTGTGAGTTGTGACTATTTTTTTTAAATACTTTTCCTTTTTATACAGTGGGAAGAAATTGGTGAGGTGGATGAAAACTACGCTCCGATACACACATACCAAGTATGCAAGGTAATGGAACAGAATCAGAACAACTGGCTTCTGACCAGCTGGATCTCTAATGAAGGGGCATCCCGCATCTTCATTGAGCTCAAATTCACCCTGAGGGACTGTAACAGCCTTCCAGGAGGACTTGGGACCTGCAAGGAGACTTTTAACATGTATTACTTTGAATCAGATGATGAAGATGGGAGGAACATCAAAGAAAACCAGTACATCAAGATTGATACCATTGCTGCTGATGAGAGCTTCACCGAGTTAGACCTTGGCGATAGAGTTATGAAGCTCAACACAGAGGTGAGAGACGTTGGGCCCCTAACAAAAAAGGGATTTTACCTCGCTTTCCAGGACGTGGGTGCCTGCATTGCCCTGGTCTCCGTGCGCGTGTACTACAAGAAATGCCCATCAGTAATCCGCAACCTGGCCCACTTCCCTGACACCATCACGGGTGCGGATTCCTCGCAGCTCCTGGAGGTGTCAGGTGTCTGCATCAACCACTCAGTGACTGAGGAGGCACCGAAGATGCACTGCAGTGCTGAGGGGGAGTGGCTGGTGCCCATCGGGAAGTGCTTGTGCAAGGCAGGGTATGAGGAGAAGAACAACACCTGCCAAGGTAAGGGTTTGCAGGGAGGGTGCTGTGCTGAGCTTCCAGGGTGGTGTGCAGTCCAGGCTTTCTTCTATATCATGGTTTTTGTGCCTGGTTGAGTTGACAGTGGCGGGTCAGGTTCTCATTTCCACTGAGGTCCTTCGAGCAACTCTTCCAGCAGGAAGACAGAGGCCTGGGCTGGATGTCATGGCACCTGACACCTATGTGCAGGTCCTTGTGGTACTTATGAATGTCAATTTCTCCTTTTCTTATTACCTTTGGAGCACAGTTCTATTGGGTCCATGAGGCAATTGTAGTCTTATCTGTTATTCAGAGATGTATGTTATTTTTCCTCAGAGTTAGGCTTTCCTTATGAGTCTTAGAAGGCTGGTTTCTTTTTTTCTTGACTGTAGCAGGGAATGTTTGAAGTTAATCTCCCTATAGAAGATGCATTTTGGTTTTGTATTTGAAGGAGTATGTTTTTCTGTCTTCATCACTCTGTGGGGGGCTGGGTATTTGATGTGGTGTGAGTTGATTGATTTTTCCTCTCTGGTAAATAATTTGATACAAAACTGCTCAGCTGTTCAGAGTTAAACTCAAAGCCCCACTGGTAAAAATGCTTCCATATGTGCTGAAGTTTTCACACAAGTAGCTGACTGAGGTTCCCAAGCTGCTGGTCAGCACAGGTCTCCTGAATCATCAGAGGCCTCATGCAAGAAGTCTAGGGTATCTAAAGCTCAAGACCTAAAAAAGCATACTTACAAAGAACAACCATATACTCGGGAGTGTATAATCTCATTTTATGGTTTGCTGTAATACATGCTGGTTTATAAAATTTGCCCTTCCATTGTAAATACGTGACAGGTAGCCTAAAACTAATTTGCCTGTAAAAGAGAAGGGTAAACAAATAAAGATTTCAAGACAATTTGCTTTTTGCAAAATGATCATATATTAGTTATCAGTCCCATCTTAATTGCCTTGTCTTTGCAGCCACTTAGTAATGGGTAGTAATAGATACTGTGGGGAGGGCAGAGGAATTCCACTATTCCACTTCAGCCGAAGTCTGTGTTGTGTTTTCTCTTCACCTCACTGCAGACACTCATTATTGGTGTTTGTAGTGTGGTACAAAGAATAGATCAGTGCATATCCACAGCAAACTGTGGCCTTGATCCTTTAGTCCTCGGTCGCATGCTTGTGCCCCTGAAGGTGGTTCAAGTCTCTTCGAGGGCTGACTTGGACAGAAAAAGTAGGTATGTTTGTGTTACAGAAACCTCTACTAAACAGCATGTGGAGTGTGATTTTTTGACCAGAATAGTCTCCTTTTTCTACAGTTGTAGTCATTACAGCAAAATCTGTCTTGGTTTTGCTTTTTCTGTGCTAATAAAGATATTTCTCCTTTTTAGGGAGGAAGAAGAGACTGACTTATTGACACGTGTACACTGGAGGAGCTAAGATCATCATTATCCCAAGCTGAGGAAATATAGTTTGCCATAGACGAGGGATGTGGGTCGATAGATCAGCAAGGCTTTGCTTAGTTATGGCAGAAAATACCTTGTCACAAAGTAACATACACTGGTTTGGTGCTATGTCTAGACACTTAGGTCAGTCCACCTCCAAGAATTTTTGGAGGAAAGGAGGCCTGTATTAGTCACCTTTTGAGTCTTGTCCTCTGATGCTGCATGAGGATTTCTCAAAGCACTCATAGAGGTCTCAAAAACAAAGAAAGCACCATTAAAAAACACCCCTCCCCTCCCCCCCAAA
>VZTX01011451.1:312609-538283 GCA_013400915.1 Pardalotus punctatus
AAAAAAAAACAAACACCAAAAGAACCCCTAAAAACCAAAACAGCAACCCCAAAAAACTATGGATTTAAACCAGAAACCTGAGAGTGTTTTTGAAGAACCTCCTGTGCCTGTAGAGGAGTTGCGCCTCTGGTAGTGTTGAGATAGCGATCTGGGGTGTGCTTTCAGAAGACCTTAGTGATTAAAGGTTGTGTTTTCTATTTCTGGGTGTGGGTTGGTTTTTTTTTTAATTTATTTTTCTCAATCAAGGACACAGTATCTGGCCTCACAATTTATGACTGTGTTGGGTAGGCCTGTGGTCACAGTTAGGAAGTGTAAAGATGCTTTGTGGTGGTGTATCCCTTGCCCTGTTCCTAAGGCATATCCCCATAAACTACTCTTTATTTCACCTTCAGCCTGCACCCTCGACAGGAGTTTTATCACTTTAATTGCCCTAGAGATGTTAGAGCCGATAATTCTTTTTTGTAGAATAGCCCTAAATTCCATCACCAAATCAATGGGACTGACTTGAGTGCCTATGACAAATTCTGTTTGAGGGCCCCCATTTGGATGTCCTGTGTTTAACCCACGTCATTGTGCCAAGCGTTCTGTGCTGGTTGGCTCTGAGATGCTCAGTTGATAGGAGGCATTCAGCCTTAGGCCGTTCTGGAGGTCTGTATTCAGCATATGTGGACTTCACGTCGATAGCCCATGGGAGTAAAGTTCTTTGTGGTTTGGTTATTGTCACATTCACCAAGATGAGATTGTCTTTTAGGACAGCAAAGTTAAATTTTGCACCCTTGAGTAGAATAACTAACACCAAGAAAGGTCCTATGTATTTGTAAATGCTGAACTTTTTTTTCACAGTCTGATTGATGTTAAGGAAATGTACTCCGTGCTCCTGGCTGACATAATGATGGTCTTGGCACTCTGCTGTGTAGCTTTCACAAAGACCTAAATAACTTCTGACCTTTGCGTTGTAAATCACTTGGGTGCATCTTGCAAGTGGTCTCCCAGTTTGCTTTCACTTCCTAAGCAGGTTTTTCATGACCATGCTTTGGGAAACATTTTCAACCCAGACGAGCCTGGCTTTGTTTATTAAAATTTCTACTGCAAAGATGACATTTTCCAATCTCTAGTGTAACGTCTGGACAGAGCAGACTACACTCTTTTATGAGAGGTGATGTAAATCCCAGTCATCCTCACAAACATATGGGAACTATTGAAATCCCTTCTGCCTACAAATCATTAATTGGCAACGATGTTCTGAATTCATCATCTTGTCAGCAGGGTTCCTGTTTGAAGAAGGCACTGACAGTAACAGCTGAGCAATTTCTCTCACTGGGGACTGTGAGGTTGTAAATATGACATGGTCTAATCTCCTTATATAATGTTCTTGCTCTCTCAATTAATATAGGCAGCTAGGTAGTAGCTACTGTAAAAAATTCAAACTACTTGGATTTTTATACCTCCTTTGGCAACATGGCATATTTATCAGCAGCTGCTAGAGACAGCTAGAGGTAAATCGTGACTGTGTTGGGACAAGTTTGTAAAGGACTAGTGTTAAGGTTCATTATTCACAAGAATAAATTGCTGTACTAGTTAATAAGAGAAATTAAAGCAGTTGCTCTGTGAATTTCTATGCTGCTTTCCACAGTGGTGATTTGGTACCACTAAAGGCCTGATGGTTATGGGCTTTGCCTTGGTTCAACTGTTGCTCTCTGAATGGATCCTTGAGGAAAATGCCCACTTTCAAGTCTGCTTGGCCAGTTTCAAGTCTCTTAATGGTGGTCTCTGCCCTAGAAGGCAGTACTCAACCAAAGCTCAGGGACAGATCCTAAAATGCTGTAAAACTTTGTGTAGTGCCAGTGACATTTCTGCTCCATTTAGGGGTTTGGCTAAAAAAAATTATTGTCCACCCAGTCTGTGCCTTCCTTCTTCCTGCACTGGCATAGGCGAGTTTTATTGTAACTTCAGTTTTAGTTGCTTACTGTCTGTAAATGGCAGAGCTCACCTCTGGGGTTTGTGTAGGAAATGAATGCTGGGAAAAGGGCACCTTCTGGCACTTCTCTTTGTATTCATCCTCACCTTCAGCCCAGTATGTTTTCAGATTGCAGCAAGAAGTGCTTCTTTTTATACCTTTAAAGACAATTGAGCCCATGCTACTGGAAGAGACGGGATGTTGACATATTAAGCTAATGAGAGCCAAATACATTTCCAGTGGGCTGCAGACTAGGAACTGCAAATGTACGTGATTTTGCAGAGCCTGATCTTTTTGCTGATGATTTTAGAGCTGAAGCACAAATTAATTAAATATTTGAGCAAAATAAAAATGGAGGAAAAGAAAAATTGCACAGAATGAGAGCCAAAATGAAAAGGTGAGTAATGAGTTCAGGAGGTCATGACACTCTGCTTTCCAAGAATCTGTACATGCTGGCACTTAAAGAGTCATCAAAAGGAGTACAGCTGGTTTTAGCTAGCTATAAGGTATAGACAAGGTTAAAAGGTGGACAAAATAATAGAGGAAAACTCAGTGATATCTTTCTTCAACCTTTGCTGTCTTCTGAGGAAGAGCATTGAAACTGGAGGAAAGATTTGTTAGGGTATGGTTTCTGGTTTTAGAAAGGATTTGCTGCCAGAGAAAATACCTGGATATTTATTTTTTAAAACAACTCTAGAATTGTCAAGCCCTTCTGCTGTCTTAAATATTGATGTTTGTTTGATTATTTTTCCCTTAATCAGCTTTGCTGAACATACCTCAATGCATTTACAAAACTATATTTATTTTTGCTGATTGTTCGTTACTTGTGTTGTGATTCAGCTGAGCTCTTGCCAAGAGAAATGAGTTTCTAACAGAAAACAAGGGCTGCAGAAAAACCTTGTGTTCACAGGTCTTTTATTTTGGACTTAATTAAAACTAATTGGCATAGGTAGCTAGCTTATGTAGATCAGAGGTTTACCTGCTGAATCACTTCTTGGATGATTTTGTTGCTGGCTGATTGGTGGTTAAGCAGAACTACTCATCTTCCTCCAAAAGCAGTGCAATCAATGCAGACATGTGAAGGCACTTTCCCAGAGCAGTGATTGCCATCCTGTTGATCAGCCATTGGAAGGACATTCAGAGGCAATTGTTTATTTGCAGCTGTGCGGGAGCAGGCAGGCAGAGGCAGTGATCCCTTGGCTGGTGAGGAGCAGTAGACACCATCTGTGGAGGCTTGGGAGACAACTGAGCACTTACAAATGTAGTGATGGCAGAGGTATGCTTTATGAGTCTTGTGTTTCTGAGTCTGCACAGCACCTATCCCAGAGGCCTGACTGGTGAATAAAACAGATAGCTGGTACCACAATAAAGAAAACCCTGTATATTGCCGTATAATGTGTTGTTTCCTCAGGTGACACAGTGCAGCACATCAACCATTGCCTTCCCTATCCTCTTATTTCTAGAAATGGAAACAAGATACTGCACAGGTAACCCTATATGGAAACGTGGGCTTTTGCTCCAGAGCAGCCAGTGTTTCTGTTTTTACGCCTGATATAGCTGCAGTAGGGGGGCAATTTTTCTTCAGTCCACTCCACAACCTGCCTGCCTACCTCTCTGCCTCAAGTTGGTTGAATTCTCATTCTCTGTCTCTCTCTTCTCCTTGTTACATATGCTAGAAAGACAGCGTTCTGCTAAATCCTCCTGTCTTGTGGGAGACTTCCCAGCTGGGACTCAGGTGGATAAGGCAAGTGTGCTTTTACATTTATAGTGGAGTGGAAAGCAAGCAAAGTCCAGGGATAAAATTTAAAAAAAAAAAATCTCTTTTTAATTGTTCTACTGGGAGGTGATTACATAGCAAGAAAAACATTGATGGAAATATTTGGTGTATGGAGAATACTGAATTTGGAAATACAGTTGCCCCTCCAGGGAGTTCTTTGCCCATCATTCATACTTCTTGTGTGTTTTTCTGATTAAAACCAAATTGGCTGGGAGTATACCATGGTAGGTGTTTATATAATTATGAGCGGAAGTACCTAGTTAATTTTAATTAGTCACAAACCCAGCCAGTGTCAGAATAGCTGAATTTTTGGCCACACAGTGTGTATTATCTTTTAAAATGTAAAGGAAGTCACTTGAATGCAAAGTGCAGTTGTCACTGGAGGGAGAATAGGTTTTATTCTGTAGAGAGGTGTGTGCATGTATATATTTAGGTGTTTTGTTCTGCGGCTGAAATAATTAACAAGAGCAGGGAAATGTTTTGTATGGATCAAAATTGTATTGCAACAGGACTGATTAAGTATTACTCTTTGTTTTGCTTTATGTGTGTATATTTGTCCTCATTATTATAGGAGGCACTGTGTCCATCTATGAGCTTTATTAATGAGTTGTAACTTTCTGCACTACCTTTAATACTCATAACCCCAATGACTGAAGATCTTTTCCTCTTTCTGCAGCAATGCTTTTAGGCTGTTACTTTGACCAGCTTAACCTTCCTGTTCTTTGCAGTCTGGCTGCTGTGCAATCACCTTTCAGAAGGACAGTTAAGAAGTACTTTGTTCCCTTCACAAAGTATGGATTGAGCAGTGCAAATAAAATAAGGTTTGGAAATGGCTTCAGAAGTGTAAACTCTGAAGGTCACGTTTGCTTCTTAGCCATAAGATATTTTGGGACAGATCTTAGGGTATGCTTTTTAGTCCTGTCCTAGATAACTAAATGATATTTACTTGAATGGTGCCTTTGTTTGGTTTTATTATTCTTGAATATATGGTATCCATTGGTATATTAAGGAGTTTATTAAATTGTGGGATGGCAGAGGTGTTACAGGACAAAAGGAGTGTTGGCCATGGTGTGGTTAGATTCCTTTGATTGCTGCCTTCAACTTTGAATGACTTGGAAACAGCTCACTTATTAATTGTGGTTTTTAGAAACAATTAAGGACTCTGGAGAAACACTAAGGATAAAGTGCATGAGTATTTGTTGGCAGTGCAATGAATTTAATTGCCTTGATTTAAGATACAACTGTCCCCAGCTGCCCACTCTGTCCCAGTGCTGGAAGCTATTGCTGGCTCTGCAGAACTGGATAGTTTGCTCATGACTACTGATGTGATTGATGGAATGCTTGTCTTGATGTCCTGGCCTGGGGGCACGCTCCCTGGATGGTGATCTTTAGCGGAAGGGTGGCTGCAGCCACTTGAACTGCCAAGGGTCTGGTAGAACTCATTTGTCAAAACCCTCCTTCCACCTAATTTATATGGGGTATTGAAATTAAGTGGTACTATTGTTTTGCTCATAATTTGGGGTTTCAGTTTTGTATTTCTCATTTAGAAACACTTAGTAGTAGTTAATGATGTGTTGACATTTCAATAATATGCTTTTCTCTCTGCATGCTTTGTATCTTGACCATTTTCACTTGCTCTCGGTTAAAATTGAGGTTGAAATCCAGGCTCCACAAAAGCAGGCTACAATTGTGCCTTGTATGGACAGAATCACAGCTTTAATTTTTTATTATTTCTTTAGCTGAATAGACTTGTATCCTTTACAAGGTAAGTGTTCAGTAGAATGAACTAAGAGCAAAGAGACTCCAGCACATATGTCTGTAGAAAGAGTTGAATCGGCTCTTCATTATAAAAGAGATACCCTTTTATTCTGCTGGAAGATTGCTCATTTCCTGTCCCTGAAGAAGTTCTTCTGGCATAGACAAAATTGTATGTATGAACAATATAGGGTTAAGATCATATTGAGCATGGTTCTGATGTCCTTCTGTTTTTGTTTTTTTCCTCAGGGTGGTTAAGAGGTTGTTAATACTGAAGCAAACTCAGACAATTAGATGTTATATAAACCCCAAACTGTGTACCCAAAACAGGTTAAAGAAATAAAACAAGACAAAAGAGGCAATGCCAGGCTTGTGGATATCCCTTATTACTTTCATGCATCTGTTTTTATAAATTTATGTCCTTAAAAAAAACCAAACAGCTGAAGTCTGAAGAACTGGGATTTGAGATGACAGCTTTCTTCTCACTGTAAATGACAGTCAATCAATTTAATGCCAAGAAAATTTCTACTCCCCTTTTCCTGAAAATTCAGTCTTTAAGAGGTGCAGATAAGTGGCATTATCAGTCCAAACCCCCTGGCTGGAGGCGTAAAACAAGACTGTCCCTGCCTGCGTGCCTCCTCATGCCAACCACAGTTGTATTCCTGGGAACAGGATGGGTGGGAAAGGAGGCGCATCAGCAGAGCATCTTTGTCTGCATCTTCATGATCCTTGTACAGTCTGCTGTGGTAATGATGGTGGTGGGCTCCGCTTCCCTGACGGATTTGCCTGACCAGTGTGGCACTGGAGGTGGTGCTGACTTGGGATGCGATCCATTCTTGCAGAGATTTGAAGGGATATGCCAAGCCAAGTCCTCATGGTGGGCTTTGAGTAGCTTATGAGTAGTTTTGCGGCCACTTGAGAAGTGAGTATTTCAGTGTGAGGAAATAAATAGTTAATACAGACTTAAAACTGTTTCCAGGTCATACAAAGGGCTTTTCTCTGTTGGATCTTGAATTACCCACTTTTTGAAGTAGGTCAGAGTCGCTATTCCCCGTTTTACAAATGACAGCCTTGGGCTGCAGACTGAGTTATTCAGTGCCATTCAGAGACTAAACCCTGAATTGGGATGTTGGGTATCAGTACTGTACTTGATCTCTTGTGCTCTTTTTATGCTCTTACACTAACCTAAAACCCTTGTAAGATCATTCATCTCCAGGTGGATTCATTGGGAAGTAACAATGAACTTAACATTCCTCTAGAGATGGAATCTGAACAGAAATTAATTTCAAAAGGCTTGCTTTTGTACCTCAGATGCTTTCGTTCAAAAAACCAGTTGGCCTGGAGGTGCATTTTCTGAACAGGACTCTAACATCAACGGGAGGCTCTGCCTGATGTGGCAGCTGTGCCAAGGAATCCATCTCTGCCCAAAGGTCCATTTCACTGCCAAAACCTCAGCATTATTGAATACCAGACACTCTGCATATAGAAAAAAAAGTATCCCCTGCCCCAGAAGGCTGTCCAGTCTCTGCAGATGTGTTACTGGTATTACTTTAATAAAGCAAGCCTGTCTAGGGAGCCAGCATGATCTTTGTTGAGCTCTGAGTGACCAGAGAGGGTCACCATCTAAGTGAAATGACTGCCTGCTGCATGGGCTCAAGAGTCGTTCTGGTACAGTGCTAATTCCAAAAATAATGCATTTAGAGGTCTTACACAGAGTTGGACAGTCTGTCATCCCACTGCAATGGTGACAGAGATCACAGTGCTGCCTTTGAAAGCTTCCTGGAAAGGAAGCTTTTTAATTACTGCAGAGCATGGGGAATGTGCTAATTTGTAATTTGGTGGAAGCGACCTGCAGGCTGGAGCTTCCCAGCTCCAGACGGCTTCGCAGATAGCCTGCTAGCCAGGCAGTAGTAGAGCTAGGACTGTGGACTTCATTACTGCTGGGGCTCTGCACAGGTTCAAGAAGTGACAGCAATGTTGGAGTCTTGGGACAGGAGCCAGTGTTTTATTAGTATAAATCCAAGGTAATTGGGCATGTTAATTACTGGAAGAAATTCATAGCAGAGAGGAAGAGGTCCAGGATGATGGGGAGATGCCATAGATAATTGCCAAGTCCACAGATGCCCTGTGACCCTGTGCTGCTGGGATTTCCTGCATTGTGATGGCTGACTTGCAGCAGACTGGGTGTTATCATTCCGGGCTGCAATGTCTAGAGCAAAGTACCTGCAGAGGGAATTTGAAGTAAAAATGGCTTAAGGCTCACAGAGTACTGTGGCAGAACCAATCATGGGACCCTCCAGTACCAAGTCAGATGGTGGTCAGGGCATTTGTAGGCACATGAGTGTGCTGGTAATGGGTAAGGAGACGGGTGGTGGGATTTCACCCTTCCTGTCCTACCTGATTTTGGGTCTGCTTTTTGCCCAAGCACTTGATGATGCTCGTTCACTGCCAGAGTAGGTGATCAGCAAGAGACTCTGTCTAGAAGTGAAAGGCATGGAAATGGCTACAAACCTCTGAAGAAAAAGATAGGTATCTGTCTTGCAAAATAATCTTTCCCTCTCTGCCTGGCCAAAGTCCTCAGTCAGATTCAGATAAAAGCTTTTCTCCCCACCCTGGGCACAAGACTGGCCCATATTATTTATTTATTTGTAAAGCTTTTTTCTTTTTTTTAGAAGAGCTTTTACATTATTTTTCTTTGCTCTCACAGTTCAAGCATGATTTAATGTGTCAAAACTAGTTTGCTTAGCTGGCCTTGATTGTCTTGCATACTTCCACTAAAACAGGGCCGTCATCCTTCCAGGCATTGCTGCTGCCCAGACAAATGGAGTGTCACGGCAGCTAGGACCTGCTCTTGTGTTGTGACAGCAGTAGCATCCTTCAACAAAGCCGTCAGCAGGGAATTTAGACGGGGGTAATGCCTGCAGATATGGCTTAGGTCAGGGCAGTGTGGGCTCACACAGGCAGATGTGGAGACAAGCTTATGCTCGAGAGACTTAACCGATCGTTCATGTGCAAAGGCATTTTGGTCCAGATTGAGGGTCTAGCTAGTACTAGAGAGAGAAAGAAACCATCCTGTTAGTGCCTGCACTAGTGAGCCTGGCAGAAATAACGCTGAGAGCCCTTGCCACAGGGTAGTGCTCCAGACTGATACATCAGGTTGCAGGTTTCCTGGCAGAAATGAGTTGCAGTGTGATCTTTTGCTTTCTGTAGTCAGTGGAGATTTTATCATTGATTTTGTTGGGAGGGAGATTATAATCCTTTATGATAACTAAATTATTTCCTGGCCTAGGTCTTTATTAAGTGTTGTGCTGACTGCCAGCAGAACACAGCCTATAGGAAAGAAATTTAGTTTATGATAATTGGTGTATCTCAGATCAGAGCTGTTTGTCAGCAAGTGGTCTGATCCTGAAGTATCAGAGTTTGTGGCATTTTGTACTTGTCTCTTTCTCATCTCATGCAGGGGGACACAGCCTAAACTTCATCCACCTCTTTCTTCGCTGTTCTCCATTAAAAAGAGTAAGGAAGAAGTTTTGAGTCACTCCTCACTCTAATTAGTTTAAAATGGCATAGCAACCCGTAAGCCTGCCTGCGGGTCTTGGTGCATCATAGGAAGCCTTCCCTAAGGTGATGCTGTGTGCTTAGCTGAGCAAGAGCTCTGCCCTTGGCATCCTCATCGTTGGTGTCTTCAGGCTCTTGTCTCCTGGATGCATCAGTAACACAGTGCTCAGCAGTCAGGTCAGACGTCTCCTGGTGTGTTTTTGCTGGGGTGTGTGGGATGGCTGCCAGCTGGAAATCTGGTGCTTGGGGACTAGTGGAATTATTGTGTGAGTCTGTTATTGACTGAGCTCTGAGCGTGGCTAATGGCATTGACAAGTTGTGTCATCCGTCAGTTGTGTGATGGTGAAGGCAGTGGGTCACGCCCTGGCTCTGAAATGTAGCATGCTAAGTGCACTGGTAGATGGAGGGAAGTGCCCCTTACCAAATCTTGCCCTTCCAAAATATTGTGGGACTGCTTCATTTGGTAGCCTCTTCTTTTCTCCTGTTTTGTTTGTTTTGGGTTTTTTTTTGTTGTGGGTTTAGTTTGATTCCATGACTGTAAACTGACACAAAAGGTGTTTATCAAGATACCTGTGCCTGATGCTTTCTGTGTCTTCAGTCATTCAGGTATGTGCAAGTCATTTTGCTGTACTTTGTGGGCACCGTGCACACAACTCAAAACACAGTGCCTCTAATGTGGCATCTCTGTTTAATACCACGTATAGCTCTGGGCTAAGAAGA
This sequence comes from Pardalotus punctatus, assembly GCA_013400915.1. NCBI lineage: Eukaryota > Metazoa > Chordata > Aves > Passeriformes > Pardalotidae > Pardalotus > Pardalotus punctatus. The sequence continues at coordinate 322,377 of VZTX01011451.1, forward strand.
AAATTAGTATTTTACAAGAAAAGAAAAACCAGCATAAACAAGAATCAGTGATTTCATTTGGAGGCATTTGCTCTTAGGTTGGAGGCATAAAAGAGCCAGCTTAAAGTTGTAGTGTTCATTTTCAGTGAGCTTACTGTAAGTATTTTGCCAATCTGGTTGGGAAGAAGCAGAGGCAGCACAACAGTCACACTGCAGTTATATCTGTAGGACTGAGTGTGCATGGTGGGATTTAGTGGGAGGCACTTTGTTATTGCTTGCATGCTGCTGGCAGGTGGGTGAGGGCCCATGGAAAGCCAAGCTAGAACATTTCTGGTTGTGGAGTCACCTTCAGTGTTTTGTGCTGTGTAGGTGCACACAAACAGCATGGGCTGTGAATATAGAGAAACAAAAATTCTCTTCCTGCAAGTTTATTGAGCAAAGGCTTCTGGTTTAACAAATTCAAATTTTACATGTTTCAAAGACTGATTTCCAGATGCCATTGGGAAGAGTGTCAGGCCACATTCAGATTAGCCTTATTGTTCCATAATATTTTACTGGAGTACAAGGTTAATTAGTACCATAGGCAATATGCATTATTCATCACAGCAATCAGGCTTGTCTTCTGTTGGTCTGTTGTATGCTGCAAATGTTTTCCCTTCCAATAACAAATCCTTGATCTATCTTTTTCAGTTTTAATCCCAGCAAATCATATTTGTGATATATAAACTACCTGGGCATTCTGATACTGATGGAAAACATTTCAGGTGTCAAAAGGACTATAAATTTAATGTTTAACTTCTGACTTGCTTGGGCATAGACCTGAAGGACCACAGGAGATACAAGATGATTTTATTAATGCCTGTTTTCAACCTACCCAGAGCTGGGGATAGTATTAATGACACAAGTAGTGCAGTGATTTATAGCAGTAGTATTTTCAGTGCTAATTATCAGCAGTATCTCATTGCAGGTGTGAAGTGTTGAAGTCTTGTTGCTGCTCTGGTACTGTGACTGCTTGCACAGATCTCAAGCATCTCCAGTCCCACCCTGAAGTTTGTTGCATGGAAAGGCTCTTTGTAGCAGGGTTTCTTCAAGCACAAGGGCTCAATGTGAGGTGCTCTTGGCTACTTTGCAGTGCCAGGGTCCCCGCCCTGCTCCAGCATACCATGTGGGCTGTAACTGTCAGCACTGGTTGACAGGTTTGCAGAAGGTTTAGCAAGCTGTGGCTTTCACTTGCAAGGTGTGTTTGTGGTGCAGAGGGTTTGGCCTTTCTTTCTCAGTTCAAGAAACCAGCACTGCTGCATCCTCAGCTGGTAATGTGTCTACTAGGGAAGAGTCATGTAGGAGGAGTTAAACAGTGAAGTAGTTCATCTGATCCTTCCTCATTTTCACCCCTGGAGTCCTGCTACCTTCTTTGTTGAGCGTTCAGGAGTCTTGAGTCAATCCCATATCGTGAGATTACTATGTTGAAGATGCATGGCGTAGCTTCCAGAGCAGCACTTGGAAAACACAGCGATCCCTCTCTGCCACCGCACCTACTGTAAGAATAACGTTAGTCTGAAAGATCTCTGGGACATGTTTCACTGCTGCTTTCAAGCTCTGACATTTTATCCTGGCTGCCTTCTGGAAGAGTGTATTTTTTGAGACACAGAAGTGGGTGACTCGCTGGAGGTCCCACAAACCAATTTTGATGGAGTTAGGAGGCTCAGGCTTTCTGCTTCTGCCATGCTCGCTTCAAGATCGTGAGCAGTTTCTCTGATCTCTTTCGCTGTCCTGAAAAGGATTTAGGCATGAGCTTCCTTTCTAACATACGATGGTGTAGTCTCCTTGCGCAGCTGGCCATGTCTTGCAAAGTGGTGTTGTGCTGTCAGGGCCCCGGGGGAGTAACTTGAACTGACATGGCTAGAGGATAAATATGGCAGATTTCTACCTTAAATAGCCTGCAGCTATTCACAAAGCCACTGCACAGGCAAGGAATGCTTGAGATTCCTTTGTGTTCAAATCTGCAAGTAAATATTTTCCGGCAACCCTGACTCACTTCCCTTCTGCCCCTCTTGTTTTTATGTGCATTGTTCTCCCCTCCTGACTTTCCCTGTAGGAGGAACCAGCTTAGGTGACTGCTTTGCTGCTTGCTTCCTCCCAACTGGAATGGAGGGGAATTGAAGGGCACGATTTTCACAGTGGTATGCAGAGCACAATGTTGGGTTTGTGTTAGGTAACAGAAAAGGAGCACATGCTTTGTAAGTGAGCACCCTACTGTGTCCGGGGCTTTCTGGGGCAGTTTGGAAACAGCTTTTCAGCAAGAAGAGGCAGGTGGATAAATGCCTAAATTGCACTTACCTGTCAAACAACTGGCAAATGTCTGTGGTCTTTGATTTAGATGCTGTTGTGATATAAACAAATGAACAGTCACAGGACTGTAAAGAGGTGATGATGAGTATTATTCTTTTCTCCTTATTATTACCCACTGCTTTGAAACAAGTAGCTGAGATTCCTTTCAGAAGACCTCTGCTCTTGTATAAAACTGCATTTGTAGAGCAATTTTGATGGCTTCTAGTTAAAAAGGAATACACGCAATGTTTCCTTAAAAGTTGGTTGTAAGCAACAGAATAATAAGTAAATTGTACCTAAAATATAATAATATGTAAATCACCAAAAGTGGAATGGCTTTATCAGCTTAGTCTTTAAGAGTCACATCAATAACTTATGAGCTTTGATAATTGTGCAGTGTATATATTCTACTTTGTTTCACACTGTTATGACATAAAGGTGCAAAGGAATCTAATTTTTTGAATCATTCCTGAGGACAAACACAAAAATTCACAGCATTCAGTGGTGTGTAAATTTAGTGTTGTGTTGTAAATCAGCACGGTTTAAAGTATTAGTGAGAGAAAATCTTCTCCAGATGCTGCATCCGTAGATCTCTGAAATAGCTTGTGGGGGCAAAGACTAGACTATGTGGCTGATAAATAATAGAAGAGCTTCACTCCCTCTCCTCCTCTCCCTTTTCTTAGGTTTACATGACATGAGCACTGCTTGGAAAAAGTAGAATGGTGTTCAGTCTGTACTGGAATATAGCAAAAGCTATAGTTTTTCCAGGGAAAAGTTGTATTTCTGTTTTGGAGCAGTTGGTCTCTATGTCTTTGAGTTTGAAGGCAAGAAAAAGCTATGTGTTGCCACAACCGTCTGACATCATAAGTAGGGAAAGAACCATGAAATCGGAGAGTATGCATGGGGAGGGGAAAAGCCCATCATCTTTGCTTCAGCCACACAGATATAAGCAGCCACTTGAGAATCTGTCTGTGTTTCACATGTCCTTAAACATGCAGAAAACACCTGAGGCTGTACCCAAAGAAGGAGAGGTCTGTCCCACTGAGTGACTGCAGGTTTGGGACATGGCACACCCAGAAACCTAGTGATGTGACATTTGGCACATGTTGTGGATACTCTGTTGTATCTTTTCCTTGTATTTTTATCCCATAAATGTTTTACATCTTGTTAAAGCAGGATGTGGTGCTGGTGCTACCTGTGATTTCCTGAAAATGACCCATAAACTCAGGTTTATTCTCTTTTTTAATTTTGGACTCTGCTTTGGCAGTTTATTTTCTAATGGCAGCAAGAAATTAAAGTCTCCTAGATACTTTAAAAATTACCGTATATAAAAATGTTTTGAATCTTCATTCCTTGGGGAAAAAGATCAGGTCCTGCTGTAGATAGCTTGTTTATGTTTTGTAAAAGGCAAGAATGAAATGCATGATTTCTTGGGCTTTAAAACAGCAACAACATAATGTTAGTAGCATTAACACTTGGCTGACGTGGCTTCTTCAAACACAAGGGAGTTTTGCAGGTGATGAAGAAAAAAGGACTGAGCAGTCAGTCTCAGTTATGCTTCTTATATACTTGCCTTTTTGGGCTGGAATTCCCAGTGCTTTTGTCTCCAGATCAGATACCTATTGTACCTTGGGGATGTCATTATCTTCATTTGGTAACGGGGAGCAAAACAAAGAAAGGAATTGTCAAAATCACGTATCATTCAGTGGAAAATCAGGCTTCCCAATCTCGTACTCTACTTTCTAAACTGCATGCCTGTGCAGATACATGACTGCTATTCCTTCTCATTAGTGAGTGTAGGCATGTGTCTACTATATTTTAGCTGATCTTAAGTGATTCGCTTTCCTGGCAATAGCCTCAGTGATGTGATTTGTTGTTTACAGTTGAGGGGGGCTTTTTCTGTATATGTAGGCCAGGATTTCAACAGTAGCTCAGTCAAGCACTTTATTACGTTTTGTATTAGATGTTCTCACAGTCTACAGGATTTTCTTAACTAGGTTAGGAAAGCTAGAGGCAGGACAAGATCATCAGTGTATGAGTATTTAATTTGTTATGTCTTAAGCTATTGGGGAAATAGGAGATCTGTAACATGTTGAAGAAATTCCACAACAAAGTACATGGTGTTGCTGAGCTATCTGTATCTTCTCTTCTAGACAGGGCTGGTTTAAATATTTTGCTCTTTACTGACTTAATAAAAAGGGTAATTTGCAGCCTTTTCTCATTTGCTGAAGTACCAGATTCTGAATATATGTTCCAGTGTTTGCTTTAAAATAGCATGCCGCTGTGCAGGGTGTTTCTACATATTTAATTATCTCTTTAAAAGAGTGAAAGTGGATCCATGCCTTACAAAGCAATATGCCTCTGTGGCAACAGAAGTAGATCTCTTCCCCTGAAGTAAAAACGAAAACAAAAGCTCTTAGTGACTTAGTGCAAAACTGGCAATCTACTGTTTAGACAAAACCTCTCAGACTTGCAGCTTCTGCAGCCAAAACATACAAGCGCAAAGCCTCCAATAAATGAGAATTAATTAGTGTGTAGAAGTGAAGCCTGCTGTGAGCCTTCAGTCCCTTCAGTTAAACTGTTTTATAATATAATGCTATCAAGATACTTCACTGTACACAGAAAGGCAAAAAAAAAAATTCTCAAATTCCCATGTGACGATGAGTTCCTTTAATTTATCAAGCTTGCTGGTGTGCCTCCAGAAATTTTCTCCAAAATGATGACTAGTTCTTTAATTACACTTAGATAGAGCTGTTTGTTGCTGGTGTTTGAAACTACAGATTGAATTTAGTACTGTAAGTGTCATTAATCTGGTGAAATAAAAATGCCGAGTTTTTAATAAGGTCTCAATTTAATGTTTTTAAATGCTCTGAAGAGATTTAATGCTAAACCAACCTATATAAATCTGCTTGGTTCCTCTGTAATTGTCTCCCTCAAGCATGTACCTCCCTTCAAGGGAACTTGGCTCGCACTAATTTCAAAGCTGTTTACTGCCTGCATGAATTTGATGGACTCTCACTTTTATTGTTAGAAGTTGTTAACATCAGAGGTGACCAGGAAACTGATGTGACAGTGTCTATATGTGGTATTAATTTCCCTGTATTTTTTTGTAGAGGACCACAGAAAAACCCCAGCCCTTCTGTTGTGCTCTAGATGTCTAGAGCCTGTCTGAAAGAGTTCATAGGTTTGAGTCTTACTCTTTTAAGCCTTACCTGTGAGTTTTTGGCTCCTGTTTGGTGGACTTGGCTATCTAACAGGCTGTGCCTTGCTTTTTGGTCTTTTCAACAGGGGTGTATCAGTGCCACTACTTGATATTGCTGGTTGCAAGGCATTGGGAGATGGAGCTTTGTAGCTGCATCAGCCTGGCACATAGAGGTTTCACACAGTGCTAAATGGAGTAGAAATATGCCATTGTTTTCATGATTACAAATGTTTATTCCTGTGTAAGTTCCAGTCTGGTCTTGTTTTTTTTTTCCTCCTGTGGTATCTTAATTTTCCCTCCTTTTAGCCAAAGGTAGTTTTTATAGCAAGTCATCAAACTGGTAGGTTTCAGATGAAGAATGGAGAACGTTGCTTGATCGGTGTTCTAGTTTATATATATGAAACGTGTGGAAATCTTGGTGACTTCTTTATTAAACTTCATTCATTCAATTTTGTGGACCTGCCATCATTTATACTCAGTGCATGGTGGGCCCAGCTTCCTTCTCCCTTCCTTGCTTAGCTTCCTTGGATGGGAGAGCTGAGGAGACCTTGCCCCGGGGGTCAAGATGGAGCTGCCTGCATGTCAGTGAGTGTATTTAGCCATCCTAATAGTAAATATTGTAGTTGAGAGGCAGCGGTATTCACAGGGGAGCTGTATCACTGCAGTCGCTTCAGAGCAACAAAGAGCGGAAACTGTACCAGCCTTGAAGATGAATCAGTGCTGCGGTGATTAAAAAGATATACATTTCCCATGTTCCACGTAGGAGTCGGTATTGTTTTCCCTAGGGATTGTCCTCAGTCTGTAAATAAAAGATGCTGACAGTTTCCTTGGGGAGCAGCTTAAGGACTGAGAACATCGTTTGCCATTAGATACTCCTCATTAGTCAGTGGCTGACACAGGGAAAGGCGGGTGGGGTGCTGAGCTTTAGCATTTTTCCTCTCCCTGGCATTATCACCCCTTCCTTTTCAGGGTTCAGTCTCACCATCTAGCTCAGATGAGGGAATACCTGTGGATCCCATGGTGTTTTAGGGGGATGGAGGAGAGAAGTTTTCTTGGGGACTCGGTGCTGTGTGAAGTTAGAGCAGTCCAAATAAATACTGCATCTCACAGCAAGGGGCAGGAAGCCTGTGCATTTGCAAGCGTGGGGCTGGCAGGGCATGGATGCTCCTGAGTAGCACGGTGCAGTTAATGAGCACTGCTGCTTTTCTTCCATCGATATGTGAGCAGCTTGGCAAGCAGGCCAGGGAAGATGAGGGGCAGCTCAAGAGCCCAGTTGCTGTCCTGCTCTTTAATTACTACTGTTTTCAAATCCCTTTCAGTATTCACAGCTCAATTTATGTGCTAATTGGCCTTTTCAATAATCAAAAGACAGAGACTGCAAAAGTCGGGGTGCATGTTCTCTCAGCAGTTCCACCGTGTAGCTGTGATAAATTATCTATGGCAAATGCTCTGCTGCCTTGTGGTGCTTGGCCTCCGTCAACCAGCACATTTTCTGCTGGTTCTGGTGACCTCCTCTATGAAAGCTGGTTTGGGAAGGAAAAAAGCTGAGGGGAGAGTGGCTACAAAGTGCTGTGGTGCTGCTGGAGCCGAGCGATGCTGAGGCACAAGAGAGGTGGATGATGCTTTAGGGTGGTTTTCTGCTTTGGGGATGGTGACAGAGGAGTGGAGACCATGCAGCTCCTCCCCCAGATGGTGACGAGCTTTGTGCCAAGTGCAGGCTGAAGTGAATTACCCATAGCTCCTCTTAAGGTACAAAAATAGGATTCTTCATTTTCACCACCTCCTTTGGCTTCTTGTGTCCGCCTCCTGCCCCGTCCCCCTTGAGATCCGAGGTGGAACGAAACCTGGCTTCCTTGGCGCCTCAGGCTCTCCTTTCTGCTGTCACACACACCACCGCATTTTGCTGGAGCTGCTCAAAATGCAGCTATAATTGTTGAGTACATGTCTGCTCTCATTCCCTCCCACTCACCCTCTGGTACCTTGTGCTGGGCTCTGCTTCTTCCTGCAACACACCATCCTCATTCCTAGCAATTCCCCTGCCCCTCTCCCTCCTCCCTGATGCACCAGGGTGTCGGATAAACCCCCTTCTGCCCCCCACAGCCCTTCCTATGCACTTCCAGGCCCCCACCAGTGGTGGAGCTTTTCTGTGGTATCCATGTCAGGAAGAGGTAATGTGCTTGGATGCAGATTGCCTTTTGCCTTGAGGTTGGGATGCAGGTGTACAGTGTCACCAGGGTCCCTTGCAAGTGGAATCAATGCCTTGTTCTTTCTACTTTTCTTTTTTTCTTTTCTTTCTCCCTTTTTTTTCTTTTTTTTTCTTTACTTTTTTTTTTTTTTTTTTTTTTTTTTTTTTTTTTTTTTTTTTTTTTTTTTCCAAGAGGCAGTTCTGTTCTGTGTGTGCAGGAAGAAATGAGATGTAACACCCTTCCTGCTCCCAGCAGCATCCCAGGCGGCTCGGATGGGTGGAGTGGCAGGACCCAGCGTCTGGGCTCCCTCCCATGAGCAGCTGAGTGAGTGGGACTAAGGGCAACTCCAGTCTCCCAGCTGCTGGGGAGGAGGTGCATAATGATAGGAGCTTCAGGGGGTGATGGAGGGAAGGGACAGCTTGAGTTGGATGAGGGGTGGATTATTATAAAGCATGTGATTTTGTTTTTTAAGAGCTTTCTTACAGGTATGTGTGAGGGTGAGGAGTGTGGGTGTGGTCTGGGCCTTTGAGGATGCCCTATCCCTTGCTTTTTACTGATGTTGCTTGTAATTTTTCCTGGAGTTGGGAAAGTATCCATTTGTACCTTTGGAAAAGTCAGTCTTTTTGGAGGAAGCTATTTTTGTTGGTGCCTGGGCTTTGAGAAATATTACCATATTGTGTTTGCAAGATGGTAATAACCTTTTTACTTACTGGGTGTTCTCATTCCAGTAGTAACTGGTCAGTCTCTGAGGCCCACCCTTTTAGAGAGAAATCAAACGTATGCTGTGCATTAATTTATTTTTAATCTGTTCTTTCATGTCATCAGGAAGAGACATTCTCCTTGAAAGAAATACACAAACCTTCTTTTCACTCTTCACAGCAATAAAATTGATAAAAGAGCCTTGAAGTAGAAACTATTTTCTTAATTTCTTGCTAAGTTTGTGGAAAGGAGAGGTTATCTGATTTTTTAACAGGGCTTGGAAAACTCCCTTGGGAGATGTTGCTATCCATTATGACTGTGAGTCTGTGCAAAAAGAAGAGTCTGCAAAAATAACCAGATGCACCTAGTACATTGAAAACAACAGTCATGATACTGCTTTTAGTAATACACTACTACAGGATCTTGCTGGAGGTGAAATAAGATACAACATGGGACAATGAAGAGAGAGTGTTGAAAACCAGGAGGTAGCAAGGTGTAATGCATTTACTTAAAAATATCTTTTAGTTTATCTTCTCTGCAGGCTTTGATTGATCAGAATTTTTTGGTCTGTTTCTAAAAGCAGTAATTTTCTTTTTTCTTTGTTTTCATGGAAAATAACTGAGTACAGGCTGATTTGTTTCAAGAAAGCTTACCTTATTAACTAGGGACATAAAGAATTCATGCTGAAAATGTTATGAGCCTGAGTTGCATATAGCTTGCAGTTTTTGTGTTAACCCATCTTCTGGCTGTATCTTTCTTCTGGTGGAAGGGATTTTGGCGGGGGGGGGAAGATGTTCACATCCATAAAAATAAGTGTGGTGCTTAGTAGAACAAACCTAATCAATTATTAACAAGAAGTATTTGTCAAAAGTGGTCAGTAAACACATAGTCCAGTGGGTTTTCCCAGTCTCCCTGGAGGTAGGTGGATGCAGTGACTGGGGCAGGGCTGGTGTATGGGTCAAGCAGCCAAAAGGGAGACAGATTAGCAACATCCATGCTTGGTGAGAGATATGACTCAAGACATATGCTTAGACATGTTAAATATAGGTTCATCTTGGAAAAGAGTGAGTTTCAGACTACATATTGCTTCAGTTTGTAGAAAACGTGGGAAAATCCTTGGGGTTTAGCAACTTTTGTGGGGCTTTTTCTCACCTACCCTTTTCTTGTTTCAGTTTCACAGAATGCAGTTTGTGAAATGATCTGGTTTTAGGGGGTTGGTATTCATTTCCAACTGATAGGTCCTAGTTTGTCTCATGCCAAGGGTGACCTGATGTAATTACCATATGATGGCCATATGGTAATGGGAATGTGGGAAAAGTCTGGGAGAGATGAGGAAATGTGTAGAGTATTGGCTGTGTGTTGTTGGTTCTTGGAGTTATCAGCATCACAGTATTGCAAATGTATGCATGCAGAAGTTGTGCAGTTTGCTTGAAAATCATGAATTTTAAATCCTACTTATTTGTTGAATTCCTTGATTTGCCTCACAGATTTTGAGCCTTTAGTTTTCATTTTCAAGCTTTGCTTGGCAAATGTGAAGCCTGCAAACCTAATTAGAAAAAGAAGGATGGAGATTGTGATTCGGACAGGTCATTTAATGCAAAAAGCAAATAGGATGAAGATAAGAGTCCTGTCAAGAGTGGCAGTAAAGCATAAACAAACCTTTTGCAGCTGATACTGATTGCTCAACAGAGGGGGTGACTCCCAGCATAACTGGGTTAGGTTTTCTGCCTTGAATTCACTCCTAGGTGAGGTGAGATTAGTATAATGGTATAATGAAACCCATATATCCATAACGTCTCAGTGCTTTGCGTCTAATGTCTTTTTCATCAGAGGGGCAAACAACCGTACCCATCTGAAGATCAGTCTTGCTGTCTGTATCTGAGACTACCATGTAAATAGTCTCTGAGAGGACTTGAAATAATAGAGGTGAGTTTTGGGAATACATGCTGCTTTTATCTAGACTAAATGAATTCTCTATTGGAAAAAAACAAACGTTAGTCCCCAGTGCTGCCATTCTGTCACTTCTCTTTCCCAGCAAATTAAGATATTACCCATGGTGTAGTAAATTATTTAAGATCAATACACTTGCCGAGTTCTTATCTTGTCCAGTAGGCTGAAGATGAAAAATGATGCTGCATGTTTCCAAACAAAGTGTTTCATACATGATAAATAGTCATTAAATTGTGCCTCACTGATGACATCATACCCAATAATACATTAGGGGTCTTTGTATCTATGCAGCTTCCAGGGGTCAATTATTTTGTCAGCTAGTGCTGCCTCATGAAAATAGCAGATTTTTTCACCAGGGCAAGGCAGCTAGCCGTGCAGGAGTAACTAAAGCAGATGTGTTAGTGGAAAATGTGGCATAGCAAGGCCAGTGTAGGCAAAGTGAATATTTAGAAGTTGTAGAAAACCTTGAGGCTGATGCAATTTTTTCTCTTTATCTTACTGAGAGTATCAAATTACCAAAGTGCAGAAGCAAATGTTCAGCTTTAAAAACAACGGGGGGCAACTGAAATTTTCTAAATGGGACATGCACCTCTAAGCTGAGCACAGGCCTTAATGCCTGTGTAATGATGTGCCTAGAATGAAACTTTTAGGTTTTTTAATATGTATTATATTAGTTAGTAATGGTGTCTACATGAAACTCGAAACTCAGTCCAGGTTAGAACCTGCTCATGAGAAGTTGAAAGCTGCCTCCTAGTTGTGGTACTATTATTTAGGTGCTGAGGTACACTTCATATATTTCAGTGTTGGCATTAATCAGCAGGCAGTCAATTTACCTATTTTATATCATATATGACATATATCATATATGCCTTAACTGGTTTAGCCTTGTTTTAGAAATGTTCTTCTGTTTCCTGTGACTAATAATATGAAGCATCTCATTATTTTAGGGAGTGATGAGCATGTGTGAATTATAGCAATCCTGCATGGCCTTTCTTTGGAGCAGATGCAAGTCCTGACATAACTGGTAGTTTCTCTTTTTAGCTGTAGCTCTTCCCTGGGCTCTGATATATAAATGTTTGACCACTTTCTCTCTTCCCTTATTGAAAATTTCAGCTGTAAGACTTTATGCTGGGGCAGAGGTGGTCTCTGATGCCTGTTCTCCAAGCTCACCTATGCCAAACCCTGGAGATGCCAACTGTTTGGAGGTCTGCAACACAGTCTCTCCTGCACCATCTGCATGATGGTGCACTGCAGCTGATGGGGAGCTGAAGGTACTTCATCAGCTTTAAACCCTGTCTCTCATTAGTCTTTCATTTGGTGAGAGTTGTTTGCAAAGTTCTCTCAAAAAAAAGTACCTGAGGTGGTTTCTACTTTTCGTGTTTTCCTGAACATGGTAATTAAAGTGGATGCATCCAGTGGATATTGAGAGAATGATGTTCTTAAGTTTAAATAGATTCAGAACCTACTTGAGATCCTGAAGAAACTGATGCTGGCTGGATCTGGTATTGAACTGGCATGGGTGAAATAATGGAATAAATATGACCAAAGGTTTTGACACTGTTGCATCCTGATTTGCTCCCAAAACAATCTATTTGTACATGTTAAAAACGAGGTCCAATCTCCTGCTAAAATTTAAAGGTTTTTAATAGGGAATAACAATTAGGGACAAAAGATAGAGCAAAAGGATTACAGTGTCCAGGGAACGCTGGGCAACCCTTGGCACGAAGCCAAGAGCGCGCTGGCCCTGGTGAGACACTCTCTTTATATACATTTTTTATTGCATCAGCCTGTTACATAGTCATAGGTAAATATGTATATTCATACTTATTCTAAAAAACACATGGCTTTTTAGGTATGTGAGGAGTTCCTTTGTATGTTGATTCCTGGAAGATTTGTGGATGGGATGTCTGGTAACAGGAGTCTGTCTTATCGTGGTTATCTGAGATTGCTTGAGAAGTTCTCACTTCTGTGTTTATTTGAGGTTGTCCTTGGGGCTGGAGTTATGGCTTCCTGGGGTTGAAGTCATCACATCTGCGCTTATCTTGTTAAGCTTATAATTTGTTAGTTGTATTTTAACATATCTTTGGTTAGTTAATTTTTTATCTATCTCTAAAGTAGAACAAAAGAAAAGCATTTAATAATAGTTACATTCCTACAACATAGAGGTTAGTATTATACACATAGCACTCATTTTTGCGAAAAGCCAACCCTTTAATATGCATTTATAACATACATATGCAAAAGCCTTTTAGGCAGTGAAAATTATCCAGGAGTAGGGTGTGGCCTGCAAATGTCTGTGTAAAAAACACTTTAAAATGGGAATTCCGTATGATAAAGAAACACTTGTCCTGATTTAAGCAAGACTACCAGTTAAAAACATTTGTGACTTTAATGACCTTAATCTTCAGATTCAGTTTACTGTGTAGAGTGTGTTTCAAATGCCTAAATTCTTCACATCTTTCACAACAAAGGGTGCTGGATGCCTCAGTAACCTTGGAGGCTACTCAAATTGGCCTTAGACTGTTTTGAGACTGGTTATGGCATGACCTAGAGAGATCCTCTGCTCTAAATTATCCTTCTAAGAGGAACTCAGCCGGTTTTGCTGAAGCATCCTGCTGGGATGAAGGAGAATGAGAAGCATGCAGTGCTCAGTGATGCTCAGGAGGGCCGTAAGGTGATGAGGAGCCATGCTTGTGGCACGGGCAGCACTGGGCACTGAGGTGCTTGTGGGAGTGGGCATGACTAACCAGCAGGTGCTTCTTCCCGTTTCTGTGCCATGGTCTTTCCTACTTGATCCTCCATTACAGTGAATTAATTTGGAGCAGCGCTGTCCTGTCTGTCAGGATTTTGCACAAAAGAGCAAACTGATAATTGTGTTAAATTGATCCTGCAAACAGTGGGGAATGATGGTCTCTGTTTTTCATCTTCCCGAGACCTGTGTTTCTGTGAGGACTTCCTGAAGCCCTGAAAGCTGGCACCCAAGCTCAGGGAATTACAGTTTTAATAATTCTGCCTGCTCTTTAATGCTGTTGAAGCATTTTCAGCTTGATAGCTCTGCTGTTGGCTGCTGTGTCAGCAGTCAGCCCCGTGTTCTGGGTGATGAAGCCGCCCAAGGGGGTGATAGACTCCTGAGGGGTTTTTTTGTTTTCTGTGGGTTTGCAGGACAGAGACCTTCCTTGGAAGGGCCACCTGAGACTGTCCCCATCTTCTTCCTTCGAGTCGATACGTGATGTTTTTATGGTGAAAGGAATTGGGAGTTGGTGTGTTGGAAGTTCAAGGTGATTGTGTTGCTGGACATCTGCAATCACCTTTTCCATTTGTTCTGAACTGACCTTACTATGTTTGAATGCAAAAAGTGATCTGTTGAGTCTAACTTGCTTTAGCTGTCTGATTCAGTCATCCTTATAAAACACTGTTAGTCTACTTCCATCAACATGCTTTTGCTCTCTCTCTCTCAGGGTTTATGAGTGTTTCTATGCAGAAGAAAGGGCAAAAGGAGGAGAAGTGGGAGAGTGGGGGAGCTGAACCATGATTGCAAACCAAATGGAAGTACATTTCGAGGAGGAAATTTTAGGACAAGAGGTGGGACAGTCTCAAATGACTTTAAGAAACCAGTGGAAACCTACCTTTTAGGTATTTTTGGTTGGAATTCCAGTACTGTAGGGAAAAAGCTTAAGCATAAGAAATAGTGGCTGGTATGGTGGGAGTTAAGAAAGTTTTCTAAAGGAGCTTTTGTAAAACAAAAGAAACTCACTACCTGAGAATAAAGGTAGAACACCATTTTACCTGTTAAAACATTTCATTTTGGCTACCCATGACTGGATTCAGTTCTCTACAGTAGTGTTTTTAGGCATATATGAGTACAGCCTTACAGGAATGTTACGGCTATCAGCCAGTTTAGATAGGACATCTGCTTTCTTGCAGTATTGCTGATAGTAATGGAAACTGTTTTCATCACGTGTAAACCCCATGATTTTTCTAGGTTAGTGTGAAAATTGTTTCCATTGCTTCAGTGCTAGCAATACAACTATAAATTGTGTTCAGAAAATATGTCCTTGAAATATCCTTTGTTCTACCTCTATTTTTCATGCTTAGTGTGCTCTACTATTCCTTCTTTTTTCAATACTGTGCTTTAGGGAAATTATGTATAAGGCTCAAGAGCACAGATATCACCACATTCTTCTCCCTGTGTGCTTATTTTCTATTGCAATGCCCAGAGTGTGTTAGGATATTATATTATTTTTCATATTGTAATTAGTCTCGTCCTGGTTGGATGTGGGTTGATTTTTTTTCTCTTAGATGTAATAATCCCATGTCTTTGTTCTAAAAGTGTAGTGCTACATTTCACAGTGTTTTGAGAAGGAATTGGAGCCTTATATCTGTTCATATATTTGATCTTCATGCTCTGTGTTTTGAGAGAAATCACAGTTGACCCAAACCTTTGAGAGCTCTTCAGGATACTCGGAGAGCCTTATCTTGTCCATTAAATTCAGTAAAAGTGGAGGTGTTCTCCCTTTTCACCAAAGGGAACCTAGGCCACCTTGTTCCCTGCCAGATTGGTTAGAGAAGGGGAAATGATTAGGAGAATAAAGGGAGAGGAAGGAGAAAGATGATCATGTGTTTCTGTGGCTGCTTACACAGTGTTTCCATGTGTTGAAATGCGGTTATTTATCAAAGTAAGTTTAAGTAGTGCTATTTTGGACAAAGAAAATTCTGATCTTTTCTCACCTTCGTGACAAGCAACTGGAAAAATTACTGAAGTATTCAGAAGAAGCACTGATCACCATCAGGGCAAAATATTAAACAGTAGCTCCTCTGAGAACTTATATCCATGTTTAAACACGTGTACAATTGCCCTGATGGTCAGACTTTGTATTGAAGTGAGTAGAAGCTGAAAGAGCACAAGGGCTCTTTCTACTTGGGTGACTTAAGTAGGTGCCCAAATAAGTGTTGAGAAGACTAATTTCAAGACTAATTTCCCCTTGCAAAAGGCAGCACTGGGGACAAAATTGCATCTCCCTCTGAAAGTTCAGGCTTGTTCTGGAGACTTATGGCTCGAATGTGTAACAACACATTCAAAAATACATTTTTAGGAAGATGCACAGCCTGATTTCTGAGGACTAAATAGGAAGTGCATGGGACTGATGTAAATCTGGGGAAGGCATTGCAGTGCGCTGTGAACATATCCATCTCTGCACAAAGAGTAGAGGCTGGGATGTGTAAAGCAGTGCTTCTGACCTTGGGCAAGTTTGGTTTTTTTCTTCTTGTTTCCCACCTTCTTGTCAGTTCAGCTGGATTTTACTGTCATTTGGGGTAGAGCATACTGAATGGCACAGAGATTTATCTGGGACATACCAGCACTGCTATATTACACATAAGAGTATGCTTACCACTTGGTTTTTGCATACCCCTCTGTTTGCCCTTACTAATGCTAGCTATCAGCTGAGGGTCCAAGAGCATTTCTGCCTCATCATGGATGTTTATATCAATGAAAATATTAGTGACAAGAAGGGAAAGGGGATGAGCAGTTGGAAAACACAGTTTGCAAATTAGTAAGGTAAACCTGGAATTTGCTGAAATTCCTGGGAGGTGGTCTGACCTGCACTCAGGCACGTCCTCCCCATGCAGCAGCACACAAACGTGGGCAGTATGAACAGCCTGGGTGGCTGATATTTGTTGAAAATGAACAGCCTGTGAAACCGCCCTGGAAACACTGCATTGTGGAAAGACTGTGGAGAGACCCAAGGGCAGCTGTTGGGACGATACATCACAGATGCTCCTTTGGAAATGAGTGATTTGCTGCTGAAGAGTAGCCTGGCTTGTTTGTGGAGAATGCCCTCAGTGCTGCCCAAGCAGGACAATCCACTGTGCTCATGTTGTAGCAAGATGGTGTTGACAAGTTAATGCTTCCCTTGGAGTTTTTTACAACAGGACCTCCAGGTGCTGCCCAGTGCTGAATTGGTGAATTAATAGTTCTACTTACTGCTTTATGGAAAGCTCCATTGACCTGAACTTAATTGCTTATCTGACCTTAATCCTGAATTTTACAATATTTATAGATCAAAACTTGGTGAGAAGGAAGGATTCAAACTTCATCAGATTTTAGTGCAGTCCAGAAATTTGCTTTGGTTCAATAATTTTAAAAAGGTGTAACAGACAAAAAAGCAGTACTTTGCAACTGGGCGTTTTATTACTTGATAATAAAGCCTTAGCTGAACTAGCAATCAAACACTTTTTTCCTAATACAAGCAGTTATGCTCTTGAGATGCTTGAGTTTGAGAGTTTATAAGCCACAGCAGGTAGCTATGCTGACCTGAGCAATGGCCACATTGGCAGGCTGTGGTGTAGGTGTATTCTGGAGTCTGTTGGCAGATGGGGTTGAATCAGAAAATGGATGTAGCCATCTACAAAGGGACTTGGATTTCAGCCTTAGAAGACAATCCACTATTCCCCACACTTTGTCCATATAGCAATGTCATACTCTGGAAGTGCTAGACCTTATTAGGTGCCTCTGACTTGGGCTGATGGGAGAATGGAAGTGCTGTTTTGGGGCCACAATTGAATGAATTTGGGTTCTCTAATTGTATTTCTCCTTAAAATGTTGGGATTTCTTACATGTTTAAAATTTATATATTTTAAAATGTGTATTTTTCAATTTTGCGTTAGGTTTGTCCCAAAAATAGCTAGTTGTCTAAATAGCAAGTTGCTCCAAATTGTAGGAATATGGGAATTTCTAGAACTGTGGGTAGTTGTAATATCTTTCAACTATCTGCTTTACCAATCCTGGCTTTTTCCTCTTTTGGTTATTTTCATACAAGAGGCCTTTTCTGGAAATGTTTGGCTCCTTTTGGCTATCTTGGAACTGTAACTGCACAGGAAGCATTGGGTTTATTTTATTTTGCTTGTCCTTGGAAGAAGTCAGCATCAGTAAAAAGCACACTGCAGGTAACTAATACCTTTGCATATTTGCAGTCAATGAGTGCCATAGAATGTCTGCAGCTGAGCCCCTGCATGGAAGGATAGCTTATTTAAAAAAAAAAAAAANGTATTTTACCTTTTACAGAACTGTGTTTCTCATTTATTTAGGTCATCTGCTATGGGGAGTGGGGGGACTATTACTCCTGCTATCTTCATGCTGCTTGTGATTTATTTTCAACTTAAGTATCATGCTGGCATCACACAGGACATTTACAGTTTTGAACTGAGATGCCTCTCTCCCTGCCTGGTGGTAATACCCTATCAATTTCAAATGGCAATTAATGCTGTTTCCCCAAAATGACTTCTGCAGAAATAAAGTGTAATTGGAAAGTAGTTGCCTATTACAGTGATTTATCTTGTCAGTGACTGATCTGTTATTTAACTCTAAAACATTTTATTGATGTCTTTGGAAAGTGACTACACGACCTAAGTAAAAATGTTAAACTTATTAATCATGGTAAGTTTTCTCTGCTGGGTTTACCATATACATAAATTATGGACCCTGTAAAATAGGCTGTTTATTATACTAAGAAAATACAGTGCTGTACTACAGGCAGCACATAGTCTTAGTTTTATTAGCATTTAAAATAAAAAGTTCAGTAGATAAAAAGATTAAATGCAAGTTACTTGGTTCATTTTTTATGGAGTCCCTTTGAAGGTAAGGATACTGGGTCCATGGTAAATAGTATTGTTGTAATTAATTTCCCACAACTAAAGTTCTTTCAAAGTTGTGACTGAGAGGAGGATCGCCTCTGCCCTGAAAGCCCCACAGGTGATAGATGGCAACAGTTTAGACCTTTCTGAACCTTACAGATTCCAAAATTTTTACAAACATCTTTAATATAAGAAAATACCCACTTTTATCCATTGGATTCATTTACTTTTCTGGCGGAGAGCAATATGACTAATAACACTAACTCCCCTCTGCTGCATAAAGCCTTGACTGGGTTGTAGCATTTTTCACCAAAGCAGGGAGAGTTGAAGAAAAATACCTGGAATAATTCTGTAGAAAGAAAAATAAGCAAAGGAGAAGGAATACAGCTCTGTTTGTGATTAATCCCTTGAGATGCCACAAACAAGCAAAAGGATGTAGCAGATCCCAGGAGGAAGAGTGGCTGTATTGTCGAGGAGGACCTGGAGGACAGGGTCTTCCTCGTGTCTCTACTTTCCAGGGCAGTGTTGAGCTATGAGCAAAGAGGAGCCAACTCAACTTTAAATCAGTTTTCCCCTCAACTGTAGCATTTTCTAGATCTAATAGGGAAAGATGCGCTCAAACCAATTCATTTTGTACATAGCAGTGCTTTGTGCAAACCTCTCCTTTGCCATTCATCCTCCTGCAGATAGAAATTCATGTGAGAGCTGGGCTGCAAATGAGGCTGTCTCAGGACAGGTACCTTGACAGAACTAAGGGACAGAAGTCAAAATGCAGATGGTGAAAGCGTCAGACCTTTTCTTCCTGAACCAAGCAACCTGGGAACAGAAAACTTGGGGGCTTGGCAAAACTGGCCAAGCTGAATCTTTTCTTTTTAGTAGAAATCCTGTCATTTAAAGCAAAAATAAATACAGCGAGCAAAGTTCTTGATGCTGATTAAAAGCAAACCTCAAGGTGACAAAATCACTGCATTTTCCCATGCTGCAGGAGTTACTCCCAATACTTCTCTTGCTGCATTGCAATAGGAATGAACATCACACCATACCAGAGTAAGATTTTTTGGATTTCCATGCCTGATGTGGATATCTGAGAACAGGCAGAAACTTGGGCATTATCAAATTGGTATTTATTACCTGCTTATATTTTCCATTGCTGGAGGATCTGAGCAGTTTATTTACAACACTGTCCACATCCTCTTTCTCCTGCAAGTCCCCTGTGTCACTGCAAGTGATAAAAAGATGCTCTGATTTAGGTCTTGAAGACACATGTGTGTGTTAATATCCTGTTGAATAAAAATGCAGCTCTACAGAACTCCTTCCAATTTCCTTCTATGTGCAATGCCCAATATATTCATTATATGATCTCATTTCATTTTATTACCTTACTCATTTTAATTTTTATTTTATTCATAACAAAAACATAGGATAAGCAGAAAAGATGGAGATCAAATACAAGACTGCCAACAGATAAAGAACTTTGTAACATGAAATAGGAAATTTCATGCTATTAATATTCAATCGCACAGGAAGCAGGTAGGGTGATGTGGTCAGGGGGAGACAAATTAAAAAGATGTGGGATGTGCACCAGGCTTGGAAAGGATTCTTCTTTCTGAAAAAAGAGTCTGCATCATGTGATTGTCCTCTAAGCAGCAGAATAGCTGGGAATGTTGAAATTTGCTGGCATTTATCTTCACTGTAGAAATCCTTTATCCTGTTTGTTAATTGAGATAACAGATGAATAAACCTTTCACTTATTGAGCGCTTCAGGAATTCGGTCTCCTGACTTCCGGCTGCAGATCTGGGAGAGTGAGGTTATGGCTGGACAAGGTTCACAAACTGCCCTGTCTTATTCCTCACCCATAAATAATACTCCATAAGGGGTGTTCTCTGTGCAGGGTGTGCATATGAAACTGCCAGCTCAGATTTGGTCCAAAAAGGTGCCAGTCTGTGATACAGGTGGGGAAGCCAAACTCTATCCCAGTTTGAACATCAGCATTGGGATGGGCTTGGAGCACAGTGTGGCTGTTTTTTGTCTGAGGGAAAGCTGTGAATATCTAACGAGAAAGTAAATTATTAAGGTTTTGCATTACATAGAGCAGTTTGTGAGTTGGACAACGATGATGTGAAATAAGTCTCCAAATTCCTGCTTCTCTCTGAGTTGCAATATGATCCTTGAGCACAAAATTCATGGAGATGTGGTTGTGACAGCAAAGACTGAACCACATTATTACTCACATACCTGCATTAGTGACACTTGCAGAGACTTTTGACAGGACACCCTTAAGCCTTAATCCCCAGGTCTGTATTTTATGCAGTAACCACTAAAATAATGGGATTTCAGTTTTTTTAGGTAGCATTGGTTTATTTATTGAATTCAGAACTGTTGCTCAAGATGTTAGAGGGGGTTACTGATGGCTGTGGTTTCTGGCATTTAACATTGGCAGGTCATGGCTGAGGAAGTCTTTTCTTGTCTGTAATATGTGTGTGAGATTTTGCCTCGTTGGGGTCTCTCCAGAGCTGATGCTTCCCAGCTCCCTGGCACTCCTTGTGGTCACCTTGTCAGCAGTGGGTGGTCCTGGCCTGATTGGCTGGGTTTGAAGGAGTTCTTGTCTGTGTGCCTGCTTTGGTAAGACCACCGAAGTCAAAGTCAAGCAGTACTTGCAAGGCACGGTGGCAGAGAAAGACTGAAGGACATTGAGATGGGTGCTTTTCACAGACTATTTGGCATGCTGTAATCCACTTTTGTACTTTAGAAGTTCATTTCATTAGCTTGGCGCTCCCTGTCTAAATATAAAAAATGCATGCTGAAAAATCGATTACTGTCACTTGTCAGTGTGCTTCATTTACCCTGCCTCAAGTGCCTGGGGATAATTGGCAACAGTGGAAAAGTTTAGCAGCCTCCAACTGTCAGCAAGGTTGCAAAGGCACAAAACAGGCTTTCCTATCGTGACATTGGCATGTCATCTTTGTGGGGGTTTTGAAGCTGGGTTTGGAGGGGTGGTTCCCATTGCAAGCTCATTCTTGCTTGGAAAACCCTATCCTCTCTCAGTTGTTCTCTGGGACAGACGAGCCCTTGTTCCCAGCTCTGCACACCTGTCTTAAACAGCTTTCTGTGAAAGTCAGTTCAAAAAGCTGGAAGTGCTACTTAGGGAAGAAGCCTTCTTGGGGCTTATAGCTCTGAAATCAGTCCACATGTGTCAGTTTTCAAATCGGTTCCTCAGCTTACACTTGCACTAAAGTTTGAATGGAGTCCCAGGAAGTTTTGCTGAGGGGAGGTAAATCCTGGGAGCTTCTTGGGTGTACTTGAATTTTACTCCAGCTTTTCTAGTTGAAGATATGGTTTTGGGAATAACTCCTGGCAAAGATTACAATCTCTCTAGAGGGCCTTGTATTTTAATCCTTCAAATCTATAATATTTCCAGCCTCTGCATATTGATTGATTTCCTTTTTTCTTTGGGCATGTTAAGAATAAGAACCAGAATGAAAATCTTAGTACAGGGCATCTCTGCTGAATTGATACGGCTTTTTATTCCTAGTTAATCAGCAGTAAGTCTCTCGGTGTCCATGGGTGGTCCTATATATTATTAGTTGTTAGAGCTCTGTGGACCAACCATTGAAGTCCTTGCAGTTTAAAGTGTATTACTTGATGGAGCAGCTGAGCTTTTGCCCTGTCATTTTGAATGATATTCCATAATAGTATTTAATGTGGTGTTAACTTTCAACAGAAGCATGACTAAACACTAGAAATGAAATTTTTTGACATTTGTCTGTTGTTCATTATGGTTGACGTGCAGTTTGTCATCCTTTTAAAGTAACATTGCATCTAGCACAGATAACATGCTTGGAACATAATGAGCTGTCAAAAGATTATAGCCACAGAAAGGTCAAATAATCACTTAAACATGGTTAAAAAAATAATTATTGAAAATGCTGTTGAGCTGCTTCTTCATTGCTTTAGTTAAAATGGTTAAAGAAAGCCCCTAACTCCCTAACTTCTGTTTCCCTGAGATAAATATAACAGAAATAGCTAACACACAGAAAGAAGAAAATCTCCTATGTTTTAGCATCATTTTAGGGAAATAAAACTAAGCACCCTGACTTGACAGGGAAGCACTCTCTGAACGTATTTTGCAAGCATGTTTGTCTCTCAGTGCAAATTAATTACTAATTGCCTGTTATGTGATGTGTTGAAATTAGCTCTTTCTTTCTTACCATAGCTTGAGACATCATTGCCTCCTACTTCTTAAGGAGGTCAGGGCTTCAGCCTCCTCTGGAATCCCAAATGAGATTTGTCAGTCAGGCGTAGCAAAATCTAATCTCATCCAGAGAAAAAGAAAAAAAAACAGACCAGAAAATGATCTGATTTTCCGATTTCATGGCCAAGGTTACCCCGGAAAGTGGCATTTAAAGCCCGTAACTAAGGTGGCATGCCAAACTAAGCACTAATAACAGAGCAACCGTGTGGAAAGATATCGCTTTAACAATTTTACAGTTGCTAAGTGTGAAAATTGTAGTGTGGGCAAGCTCCTGGAATCTGTGGCAATTGGTTCAAAGAGCTGGAATTGATGCTCAGTGAGAAAACGCTCTCGGCCCCTGTAACTCTTAAACACTGATGAGGTCAGCTCCTGCTTTTGCAGTTCAGACATAAGACTGAACAGCTTCATTAAAGAGGTTTTTTTCTTTTTCTCTGAGAATAAAAAAAATTGCAACAACACCACATAGTGTTGGTTGGTGACTTGCTAAGACGGGTGTTATCAGTGTGATCTTGTGCCTTACAGACCTGAAAGGAAAGAGATTAGGTGGCTGCACTTAAAAGATGGTGTATTTTTTCTTGTTCTAAGTGCTGTTCTGCTTTTGCTTCTCATGCACGTGCACATGTGCATGCTCACCTCCCCTGAGCTAGGCCTGTGCACAGCTTTATTCTCTGAAAATACCTTGCTGATGCAACAGTACATGAGACACTATCCATACATGTCTCTGGGATGGGAATTGTGAGGTGATGTGTATCAGAAAGTGTTGAAGGAGCAGATTTAAAGGAAGTGTATATTCATGTTTCTGACATTATCTCTGGGCTGATTCACACTAGAGGTAGTAAGACACCTTGGAGGAACAATCTGTTGAATGAGTTTGTACATCAAAGGCTGACTATTATCTAGCCAGATACTAAATGAGCCAAAGGCCACTGAATGTCCTCCATAAATCATCAGCCAGCCTTCCAGTGCCAACACAGCGAAGCACTCATACCTTGGGCTGGATGTAGTAAAGGCCCCAATCCCCTTTGTAAAACTGTGTTGTCAGACATGCCTTCTCTGGCAGCAGAGGTGGCACTTGCCATCTTAGGCAGCAAATGCCCAGGGACCGTCCCAGGCACCTGTGTGGTGACAGACCCATCCCACCAGAGATGGCCGGGCAGCCAAGGCGCTGCAGCAGCAGCAGCAGGAGGCTTTGCTGTGGTGGAGGAGCTTTGCAGAGCTCCTGGTGGCCCTTCAGGGAAACATGCCTGGGAGGAGAGTTGTCTACAGCATGAGGGGATGTTCTCGCCTCCTGTGGCTGCAGGGTGTGCCTGAACTTGGATGAAGGCAGTTTGGGACAGGCTGCTGCCATGCTTTTCGTTGATGGGCTGTCTCTAAAAGGTTCTGGGAAGAAATTGCCATCAATGTTAGGCAGGTGCCCAGAGGTTCTGGTTACAGTGGTCCTTTCTGTGAGCACGGGAGGCCTGAGATGAGGCATCCTCCTGGCTGATGCAGTACCAGCACCTTTGCAGTTGAGCTCATTGGAGTGCCTAAATGAGGTTGAAGAGATCAAGCCCTAGGTAGCTCTTAGTTAAGGTTCTGGCTCTTAATCAGCTGGCATTAGTGAGGCTTGGGAAATTACCCCAGTTGCTCTTGAGTTGGGGGTGGGAGTGTTAAGCCTTATCTATTTGAAAGTGTATTTATAACCTGCCATTGAAGGGTCTGTCCAGGCCTGTGTGAAACACAGCTAGGGACCTCTTCAGGACCAGCGTATGTTTTGTGAAGATTGCGTCATTATGGTTTTTTCCCTCTGTAAGTCTACCATGGTAAGCCTCAAGGTTCTGTGTTTCTTTCTCTCCTAGCTGCTTTTGACTCTTGCCTTTTAAAAGTGAAGATTTCTATGTGATAGCATTAGAGTGGCAAAATGTGTTGGGGGTTGGTTGGTCTGCAATAAGCTATTTTTGCACAAATTTCTTGTCACTCCTCACGTTGTTGTAAGCATGTCATGTTTCCAGAAGCTGAAGTCCAAAGCAGCTTATATTTAACACTCTCCAGAGAGAGACTGGAGCCTGGCATGCTCATGTGGTGTAACGAGCTCTGGTCTTTCAAGGACAGCCCATTTGTGCCATGGGCTGTCAGATGCAGGCAATGAGTGTTTGGGTGGGTGAAACCCTCTCCTGCTGGGTGGGAGTGAACAAATGCTCCAGCACAGGCTTCTGCCTTGTCTGCAGAGCCTGGCAGCAAGCGTCCAGAGCTGACTGGCTTGGCCTAAAGATTACGAGTTAGTATTTCTCTTCTGGTTTGAAGAAGAAAGCTTAGGAAGCAGAGGACTGAAGAGCAGAGAGGACTTCCACTGTTCTCATGCTAGTCCTTGTCTGCCAAAAGCGCTAAGTCGTATCATCCTGCCCGTAAACTCATTTTAGTATTTTTACTGCACCACTTGCTCCAAATAAAGTGGAGGTATGGTTTAGGCTCATTTGGAAACAAAAAGCTGAAGTTTAGACTTTCTCCATATGGAGACACCTCATGAAATGAAGGAAAATCAAGGGAAATACTGATTCAGCTCTTTCTGTAGATCGCTGTATCACCAGCCTCTCCATTTTGGAAGAATTATGAACCATGATTATGAACCATGAATTCATAATTATGAACTGCTGCCAGCATGCCAAAAGGAGAAGATTTTTACAGAGAAACTGTGCATGTGCAGCCCTTAGGCCTCTGCTTTTGGGGGCCATGTTACCTGCTTGAAATGGGAAAAATACAGCAGTCCCATAGTGTGTCTTTGCAGCCCATCCCTACCAGGCATGCTGAGGCTTTCTAAAAGGAGTGGGAAAGACAGAGAAAATCTGTCTATCTTTGGGGAGTAGCCTGAGAGATTTCTGATATTAGGAGCAGCAACATTCTGCTGCCAGCAGCCAGCATGTGGCAAGGCATTGGGAGCTCTTTTTTTTCTTTTTTTCTTTTTTTCTTTTTTTCTTTTTTTCTTTTTTTCTTTTTTTCTTTTTTTCTTTTTTTCTTTTTTTCTTTTTTCTTTATCTTTTTTTTTTACACCAACACAAGGATATTGGTAGTATTTGTGATCAGGCTGTATTGTAGTTGCAATCTGTGACAACTGTGGATGTAGATTTGTCAGATCTTCCATATTTATCTTCTTAAACATAAAAATTGTTAAGAGTTGGCTCAGCCTAAAGATGCTACAAAGGCTTTTGTTTCAATGGGTGTGACTCTACAAATAGGTTGTCTGACTGGGTACTTAAAACTGCATCCACCGGCATGTACTGCAAGCTTTTTTCTGGTGCCTAGATTGCACTACGTGTATTTACCAATGTGACTCTTGTTTATAAAACATTTTATAAACTTTAGCCCTTCATTCACATGCTTTACTGCATCACTTATGTTTCTTGCAGCCTGAGATATTTGGACTCCTGCCTGTCTGCTTCCTAAATGAATGAATGTGGCCTCATACATTTAAAGTGACACATGGCACATATTTCTGGGTTTATCAGTAACAGAGAGCAAGAATTGCTTACATTTCTATGTGACCTGTTTGGGTCAGGGGGGAGGAGAGTTGGGGATAGGTATCACCATACTCAGTGATTCAGTCTGTCCCATGCCTGAGTCTGAGATGTCACTGCTGGCAGACTGCTGGTATCTCTGTGGGTGGCAAGGCAACTGTCAAAGGCGGTGGTTTTATATCTCTATTCACCTTCTAAACCATAAGGGAGGGTGAAATGGGAAGTAAATGACTGGAGCAGAAAAAGTCTCCAGCCTTGGAAGAAGTCAAGAGTCCACTGGGTTCAGCCCTTACCTGGCTGGAGAAAAGGGCAGGGAAATGATGCTATTTCTGGAACACATTATTTCACTGTCAGTAGGCTTTGAAAAAAGGAAGGAGCCCAGGCTGCCTGCTTCTTTATCCAGTGAAGAAGCAGCGCAGCCCCTCCTAAGGTCTGGATTTTGGTTTACAGCCAGGCAAGGTAGTTCCTCCAGGTTGTCTCCTCTTCTGAACTGGTGGCTAATCTACTAAATAATGAGCCTCTCTTTTTTTTTTTTTTTTTTTTTTTTTTTTTTTTTTTTTTTTTTTTTTTTTTTAGAAACCTTCAAATGATGAAGCATTAGCACCTAAACAACCTAGGGAAGCAGCATCTGGTGTGTCTATTAAGCCATATGCACTCAAATTCAATATAGCAACAGAAAAAGACAGGGTGAACATTAATTAAGAAGTCCACTGATAATAAGAACTAACTCCTGTAGAGATGGTTTGTACTTGAAATACAGTTTGATTTTAAAAAAAGAAAAGGAGTCTTAAAAAAAAAGTTGGCAAAAGCTGAACTCCTAATATTCTTGAAAGCCCCACCAAAACAGCTCAGAAAAAAACCCCAACAAAAATATCCCAACACATTTCGGCTGTGGATGGATGTGTGTTTAGGTATGTGTGTCTGTGAAGCTATCTGGTATATATTTAAGATATGACCTTTGAATAATGTTTCAGAACTAGGCTAGGAGATGAAGATCTAAATATGGATGCCTGGTTGGTATTGTGCAGAGGTGCTCTTCAGGGTGGTGTGAATTTTAGTACTGTGGATAGAAGAGAGAAATTTCACACCTGAGGTCAACACCTGGTAGATTCCTGTACTGGGGTACGTTCTGTTCTTTCGACTGTTTCTTCAGCCCAGCTGGCAGGAAACTTCCCTGGAGTAAGAAAGAAAAATCTACCAGTTTCAGTTTAGATCACCTTGGCTAACAGTGGGAGTGAACTTCATTAGCAGGCTTGCACAAAAAGAAAGAATCATTAATTTGCCCTGGTATCTACTACAGTTTGATGTCCAGTTGTAGCAGAGTCAATTGGAGGGTGTTGTGTTTTTGGTGATGAAAAAGGTTAATTTACACATTGTAAGCTGTTCTTACAATTTGGCTTTGTTTCAGTCCTTGTCCCATTCTCCCTTCTGATCTCTTCCCCAGGGGAATTTTGATCAAAAGTCCGAGATGTTGCTATAAATTAGCCTAAAGAGGCAGCCATGGTACTGTATGGGAAGAATGTAATTAAATGTTTTGAGGGTATGTGAAGTATGTGCATCATCAGCGAGGCTCAATGCTGTGGACGTAGTTACTACAGTAACTACAAACTGTTCTCCATCAATGTTTCTGAACAAAATCAGAAACTTTAAAAATTGTTCTCATAGCTTTGACTAAGCTAACCTTTTGCAGAATGAAAATACCTGGGCTTTGGACAAGAGAAGGAAATTTAAATGTGTTAATTATCTAGCAATTCGAAGAGAAAAGATCATTTAGAAAGAAATAGTTCCCCGTTAAAAGTTTTTAGTGACCATATTTATAGGTGCTTCTCAGTACTTTGCTGTAAAGGAATCCAGATGATGAGTAACTGGAATGTGTCCAAGTTCCCCCAGTGCCCATTGTTCCTCCTGGCAAAATAAACTCATGGGTTCTAGTAACTCTTCAGTAAAAGTCTAACAATTTTACAGATGTGTTGGAGACCATTTATGCATGCCTTTTCCACACATGGAAAGCCCTTCTGTGCTAAGCAGGTCCTTTTTTCCCTGTTTTGTATCATGAAAAATTGTCGGTCTGAGTTTCTTGTTGTATCAAAGCCAGGAACAAAAAGGAGGAAAACAAAACCTTCTCTTCCAGCACAACCAGATACAAAACGATGTAGCTAATATCTTGAGTGGGAAAGGAGTGGTATCTGTTACATGTATGTTAACATGTGCATATATATGTGTATGTATACTTGTGCATTTGTGTAGGTATTCTGATTTTTCAAGGGAGGAATCCTGAAGGTGAAGGCAACACTGGAAAAAAAAATAGAACAGGGGTGTTTTTTTTGTTTGTTTGGTTGGTTTGTTTTTTTTTATTTTGGTTTTGTTTTTGTTTGTTTGTTTGTTTGTTTTTGGTGGTTTTTTCTCTTCCATTGGACTAGCTGAGTCTGTCTTAATATAAATCTGTGTTATGAGGCCACAAGTTTGAAAGTGATGCTTTTGCTTTGTGGAGTCAGTGTAGTGCACCAGAGTACTCCATTCTAAACATAAATTTTTAAAAAAGCAGAGAGAAAATGAAAATATTTTTAAATAGTCTCTGCATGAAAATGCTTCAGCACCTGTCTTTTGGATACCAAAGATACCAGGATGCATGTTTCTGGTGCTAAAGGGGGCAGTTTTTCCAGCCCCTGGCAGAGAGCAGTTGCTGCTCTCATGTTCATGGGCACAGTTGCTCACATATTCCCCACATCTGAACAGCATTAAAAGGGCCTCTGGTTTATGATAGGAAGTGGAATGTCTTGAGTCCTGATGCTTGGAGATGTGCAGGATGAATGCATACTGCAGCTTGCCTTGAGATGCAGGCATGTCTTCTTTTTCCTGAAAGGTGAATTGTCTCAAAAGCAGAGTTATCTTGTAAAGCAGCATACGCTAAAGGCCAGGAGGTCCCACCTGCTCAGCAGGACCCTGTTCAATGCAAATGTGATACAGAGGTGGCCCAGATAGTGGCATTCTGAGTGAGAGCTGAGCTACATAGGCTCAAGGGACTGAGCCAGCCTTTCTCATTGCATTGCACTCATGGGAGCTGGTCAAAAACTGATGTCTTGAATTTGTTGGGTTTGGTTTTTTGTCTCTGTCTCGTCTCTCCCTGGTGTGCAGCTGTTAAAAAGCACAGCCCTTCCACGTCCTACCACAGAGAAGTCAAAAGGAATCTGCAGGTGGTGTTTCAGACTGACATGGCTGCAGCAGAACAATGCAGTGAACCCAGAATGACTTGTGCTTAGCTGTGGTTGGCAGCAGCCGCTGCCTCACCAGGCTTGGTAGCATTGCCAGATGTTGTGAGCCACCAGGGTGCAAGACTGTTGATTGCCATGGTTGTCATTATTAATCATAGTTCAGATTTTGGGATTTCCACTGCCACAAGTGTCCCTTGCCATGTTACTCCACTAAATTAATAGAATAGATAGTTTTGGAAAGGTTCTGGCTTTGCTTCCAGTTAGAGGCTTGAATACATGAAAATAGTCCTCCTGTGCTGTAGAGAAATACACTCCTAGCACTGTGCTGGAGTTGCCGAGGATAAGTCACTGCATGACTTTTCCCTGCCCAGAAGGCTTCCTTATTAGTCAGGGAAGTGGATTTGCCTTGGAAAGCATCCAGCAAATTCAACTGTTGATGGTTTTAAACTCCACGAAGCAAATCCATGCATCTACAGGAGGATTCTCCTGCTTCATTCACCTGGAATCAAGGTTGAAAGATTAAAAAGGGTCAGAAATGTATTTGACAGCTGTGGCACAAACATGCTCAAATCTTCATCTTGGGGAAGGGAGGGCCTCTAGGTAATGGGATTTAGAAAATTTCTGTCCTCTTTAAGACCTTGTTAGGTGATGTGATTGCCTTGCCACCTAGTAGCAGGCCAATAATGAGACTTTTGATGGCTGTCACTCAGCAGGGAAGTGAATGAAGTTAGATGATGGTGATAAATTGCTTGCCATGTTGGCTGCAGAAGGGGTTAGGACAGGGCAATTGTCTGCCTGAAGCAATGTGGAGCAGGTATACTCACACCTTTGCTCAGTAATGGAAAGTGCATTATATTAGACCCAATCTGTGCATGCATGTCAGAGCGAGTGCTGCAAGGTATTGCAGGGTTATTATTATACTAAAATCCTTAAAAAGCAGGAAAAAAAGCTAGGTAGTAAGCAGAAATATCTTAATTTGTCTGACAAGGCTAGTAGAGTTCTAAAGAACAGCATTGCCAGCAAGTTCTGGGCCCTACATTTCTTTCTCCACTTAATTTTTTTCCCCAGTTTTCTCTGTGCAAAGTTCTTTTGGCCCTCTCCAGCAAATGTCTCACACCTTTTGATCATGACTTTCATTCTCTCTCACTATGGTTTCCTTGCTCACTTCAGTGGCTCCTTGCCTATGAGTACCATAGCTGACTTTTGCCCTGGTCACATCATGGGTGGGCATGCTGAGCAGTGTTGCTCGAGATGGGGTGATGCTCCAGGGGAAAACGTCAAGGAAAGGGTATTCCCCTAAGGATGTAAAGTGCACGTAGTGGAGAAAAGCTTACCAGAAATGGTCCAGAAAAATGATGCAGCTATATAAAGAAAATACATCCAGACCTTTTCAAAAGGAACTGTTCTTGGGTCTGGAGTTGCAGATCAGCTAAACTTTTCCTGACTGACTCTCTCTTATCAGTAGGATTTTGTTTACTTCCCTGCTTTTCATTGCTAGACAGATTAAAGAACAGGTTATTCCCCATATCCCCAGTTGCTGAGATAGGACAAGTGGGGTCTTGAGGCTACATCCATACCACACTCAGGATGAGCTGGACAAATGTACTCCTTGCTTTGGGTGTTGTCTGTAATGCAAAGAATGTAAATATTCATTTGTTTTCAATTCAGTTTTGAGCAGAATTAATCCTGAGCCAAACAAAATTATAGTGCAAGCCCTAAACCAGCAAATCGTCTTCCAGGCTTTCATGCTGACTCCTTAGAAGTAGCCGCTCAGCTGTCCAAATTGCTGTATAGCTACACAAGTCTGACTAATTTTGTTTTCCTAATTAAGGCCTTGTTGGTTGCTTTGAATTTTTAGAGTTAGATTTCCAAGAGAAGCAAATTAAAGTTAGGTTTCTAAACCTGTATCCAGGTGCATAAGTCCAAGATGTGGAGTAAACCCTCTATCCTATTGAAGATAATGGTGAGGCTTTAATTATTCCTGCTTTTCTGAGAGGGTTTGTTAAGTCCCCAGCAGTGACTAGGCACTTACAACACAAGACAAAAACCCCACATGCATTTCTTGCCTAAGTGTAGGACTTCTCAAAACAGTTAGTGGTGCTGGGAGTGATTTGGACATTGCTCTCCAGATTGTTAAGATTGGGCTTTTATGAGTGGACACACAGGACTTTTGAAAACCGAGCTCTGGCTTAGAAAGTTTTTACCTAACATCTTGCTGGAGTAAATTATTGTTTGTAAAGGATGCTAAGTATTTGCTAAATTGAAACCTTTTTTGTTTTTCGATGCCAAATTTTGCCATTTTCTGTCTAGGAAAGAGTGACCTCTGGTAGCGGCCCAATAACATCCCCTCACTGAATCAAAAGTGATCCAGAGAAATTTTCTGGATTTGGTTATGAAAAAAAAAAAGTCTGCTTAAGCAATATCCTGGATTAAATTTGAATTTGTAGCCTGGGATAAAATATGTCTCTCTTCATAAGGGGTATACTTTATGAATCTGTTCTCTGTGATGGTGGTTGATGGAGGCTTTATCATACAGAGCTTATGCTTGGGAATTTAGTTTGGGCACAAACACAGCTGCAAAAATTTTGCCCAGCAGCAGAAATTTCCCCATGTCTTTTTTTCATGCAGTCATTGGAGGAACATGTATGTGCCCTCGTACCGCAACTGCAAATGCTTGCATGGAAAGGAGGTGACAAAGACAATTCTTCCCCCCAGGTTGCTTTTGAGAAATATTAATTGCTTGCAAAGCTAGAAGCAAATAATGGAGAGGATGAAAAGAGAAGGGGGAGGAGGCTAGGAGGGAGTCTGAGATCCAAATATGGTGTTGAGCTGAAGGCACTCACAGTAATCACCCTGCCATGAAACCCACAGGTAAGCAGCTGGTGTCCTAATAACAGATGTTGTCACTGCACAACAAAAACAAAAGGATTTTGTATATGCATATGCCTGGCTAGGACCCTCACTTGCCTGCAGCCCACTCAATTTCTCAGTTCGTCTGAGTGCCAGTAGGTTGGATGCTGGTTTTGGGGCTCACCCAGGGGCTGTGGGGTGCCAGGACTCAGGCATTGCTTGGGACTGCAGGCACAGAAGTCTGGTCTGCACTTAGTGCTGCGTCTCTCTTGAGATGTACCTTGTGATAATCAGTTGATCCAGTAACTCAATCAAACAGTCAGGATTTTAAAAATAACTTGATTTCTGAATTACAAATTGCAGTTAATTTTTCTTTAAAGGAGCTGTTCTTGT
This sequence comes from Pardalotus punctatus, assembly GCA_013400915.1. Lineage (NCBI taxonomy): Eukaryota > Metazoa > Chordata > Aves > Passeriformes > Pardalotidae > Pardalotus > Pardalotus punctatus. Next base: position 354,552 of record VZTX01011451.1, read on the forward strand.
GGTGTGAGAAGATGTAGCTGGAGCAGCAACACAAAAATCTTGCGGTGGTTGTAGACCAGCACAGTTTCCTATGCATATGGATGAAAACAGAGGAACTATTTGTATTTTCCCCAAAAGACTCTACCAGTGTCTGACATGTTACCGCAGGTCTTCCAGCAGAATAACAAAGAAAACAATAGTTTTCCTCTGTGGTCTCATCGACTCTCTTTAAGAGTTCTGGCTTGGTATTAACAAGTAAACAATGTTTGCTTCTGCTAGATTGCCTTATGCTACAGAGATAAAATAAAATTACCAGGAAGGGAAGGTTTTATAAATGAGTTACTGGGGTTTTTTCCATTCTGAAAACAACCCAAACCAAATGCTGCCAACCGAAAGAAACAAGGGGAGAAGTCACTGAAGGAGGAGGTGATTAGATATATATTTATTGCATTTGTAGGAGTACATTATTGCTGATTCAATGAAATAAGAAAATTGTTTAGGCTTGCCTGAATGAACATTACTTTATCTAATCAACCTTTTCTAAATTGGTCTTAATGTACTTCTATAAATACATTATTTCCAAACCCCAGGTTGTGTGGGCAGTATCAATTCTGCTGTGGCATTGAAATATGCCCACCCTTTTGTTCCATGTTGGAAACATTATACCTTTCCCCACACACACCCCAGAAAGAGAGGTTTGGAAATTGGTTGGAAGGATAATGGACTGTGTGTGGCAGAGAGGGATGGGTTATTTAGTGGTGGGATGCCAGCTTCTCTGTAGGCAGGCTGCTGAGCACAAGCCTGGGCTGCTGTATGTGTAGATTGATTTTGGTGATGTTCTGGTAGCCTTCTCATGTCCTCCAGGCTAAGAGGACTTGGTATCCTTGTGCCCACAAGGTCTCTGGAGTAAGTTGTTCTTCCTGGGGCATGGGAAGCCAAAATGCTTTGCCATTTAAGTCCTAAGAAAACTCTGTGGCTTGGGACTCAATTGCTGCCAGGCTCAATTTAGGGCTTTTTAGAAGAGAACCTCCAAAATGTGACCCAGAAGGCTGATTGCATGAGGAAAAAGAAGGGTGCTCCACCAGAGCTTAGCATAACCTCAGGCAGAGGAGCTGTGGTGGTACTGATTTGGGTGTGAGAAAGCGACGAGCTGCAGTCAAACCTTGAAAGGAGCTGTGTCGTCTTTGCCCTGAGGAGCTGGAATCAGGGACTAAGCTCTCATCCTGGTGCTGGTGGGCAGTGAAGTTTCTGGCTAAGCAGATAAAGGAAGGTTTGAGCACAGGCGGATAGTGTTTGCCTTGCTACCAGAGCAGCTCCTACCAGAAATTAAGCTGGGACTGTTCCCTTAAAGACATTAAGTGGTTGTAATTGTGTTGTTATTAAGCTGAGGTGATATATCTAAAGGTCTTCATGCATGGATCATGAAAAAGCTAAATAGCGTTACGGGGCTGGGAAGTAATAAACCACAGATTCATACCAAAAAAACCCAAAAAAACCAACAACCCTTGTCAGTTTTGCCTTTGATAAGCAGTTAATTTATCTCAGAACTGGCAGAATTCCCTGTAGTTTGTGTAGGGAATTTCTAAGTTGTGCTATGAATATCAGAGTAATATTTGGTTATCTGAGACAACTGACGAGTGTTGGGGCATGACAGCTATTGGGAAAACAAATTCCAAAGACAGGTTGAGTCTGAACGTATTATTGAGTAAAAGCTGCTATAGGTGTGTATTATAGCAGAACAAAAGGCAGGATTGCTTCAGTTAATGATAGCAGAGGCTCTTTCTACATTAACAGGTGGGCTGATGTCTTGGGAATGGATTCATAGGCTGAAGCAGCATGCTGTGGATCTTGCAAGGCCCCTGTTTTGTGCTGGCTGTAGCTTGGCCCCTTCAAAAAAGCTGGAGCAGGCACTGTGAGCAATAGTATGTGCCAAGGACACATCTTTAGGTTGAGTTTTATCACCCCACAAATTGATGGATTGTGTTCTGTATCCATATGATGCTCAGTGATTGGAGAGCAGTCCCAGGTAAGACTGAGAGGACAAGGTATCATGGCACAGGTGAACAGCTCATGCTGCTGAGGGACCTGACAAGCAGCACAAAATGAAATCTGTGACTTGGAAACTACAGCTGAGGAGCTCATGGCTATTTGTTTAGGTGTTAAAATGCCTGTGGGGTTGGGGATCAGGAGAGGTGCTGCAAGGGTGGCAAGGTAAGGTCTCTCAGGGACAGACTGGTGTGTGGGGAGGTGGTAGCTGTTGCATTGGGGGGTGTGGCAGAAGAGCAAGCTGAAGAAATCTGACAACAAGCAGACTGTATTTGATCCCTGCAAGGCAATACAAGAAGTTTAATGCATGGCCTTCTGCAAAAGCAAAAACATCATAGTTTGTAACCTTTTTAGCAGCAGTCTCATTGAAGGGAAATAACAGATAGCAGTCTGGGTTTTTATTTATTTGACCTACTTTATTCTAAAGATGAGAGCTAGTTTCTGCAGTTGTTCATCTTTGGAATGACATACAGCTCTCCAAGTAAGCCACACATAAGTTTCACAGACTGTGGTGGTCTGTTTTAGTTTTTTTAAGAGCTATCGAGTAAATCCAGAGACAAGCAGATAATACACTCAGCTTGAAAATGATAAGCATGGAGATATGAAAGCCATTCCTTTCTGTGCTGTTGAAATGGAAAGATTAGTGGAAATGTCATGGCTTAGAATTCATGATGCAATGTTTCCTTAATCAAGTATGAGAATAAATTGCCATAGTACAGTATATTTCTTTTACATGAAAAGAATCTGTCTGAAGGCATGCTGAAACAGGTGCTATAAATATATGTAGAAACTCTTATACATAATGTTCTGCATTACAAGGCTTATCTCCTAATTGTGTTATGCCTGTGATTAGCTACTATAAAACAACTCAGCATACAATTTCATAAATACTTGCCATAACATGCTCTGTATGCCCAAGCATAGTGCTGCACATTTACCTTGGCCAGGGTATGGCCTGCAGGTGTTCGGTGGTGCTGCATCCTCTGACTCTGGAGCAAGGAGGACTTGAAGGTTTGCTTTTGCTTCAGAAGAGGTCTTGGCAGTGCCTGCGAGTGATTTGATGCTTTCAGGTGCAGGTGGTGAGTGTCCATATCCCTATTGCTTCTGTCATTCTTGGGAGATGTAGAAAATGCCAGATTTAGGAAGAACGGGAGATAGAATTTGCATAAGTATGTCCTATACATATAAATGTAAAAATGCACACACGCACACACACCACACACACACATGCACACACCCTGCTGTTCCTGAGCTGGAGGTTTCTGCCCCATTAGGTCTGGGCACTAATCAGAATAAGTGACTTCTCAAAAACCTTGAAAAGTTATTTAAATTAATGAGCTTGCTTCACTGTAGCAAGTGAGAAAGAGGTCACTCCAAGTGCTCTGCTGACAGATCTTCTGACCAGGAGTGCAACTGGGGCAGATAAACCCTTACCCATTAGAGCCCAGTACAGGAAAGCAGACAGGTGCCCCAGCACTTCCCAGGATGGTAAGATCTTCATGCTTCCCTGTTCTGCAAAGGGAGCAGACTGAAAAACAGTTCTGCTTTCTCCTGAAGATGCTGTCCGAGCAGAGAGAGGAGGATGCTCCCTGATGAAGAGAGGTCACAAGGTAAGTAGGAGATGAGGGACATAAAGCAGAAGAAGCACAAAACCCGATGGAACAACATAGTAAAACTCCCCACTTACTGCCCTTGTAATGTGAACCCCACAGGCCCAGTAAGTGTGCCAAAAGATATTGCATGCTATTTTGAGGTTATATTACCTTTTTTATCCAGTATGGACAAAATTCATGCTCTCTGGTCTGGGCTGAGATTTATAGTGGTGGAGGATATTAGTACTTTTCCAATTACAGCGCTCTGGCGGACGGAGACTTCCATGCATCCCTCTTGCTGCTAGAAGGCTGACAGCCTGTGCTTCTGCATGTGTATTATCAAGGGTTATTCATTTCTTTTGGATGCAAAACTAAAATTAGTGTCCCTTGGCTTTTTCCTAACTGAAAATGGCTTTTTAAATATGTAAGAATCAGAAATAATTTTTTTTTATACCTGGGTCCTTTCTTGAGTCTATCATCCACATGATCATTTGTCATTAGGCACAGCGGGCAGGAGGTTAATTGTAATTGCATGGTCATCTGGACCATTGTGTGATTTGAAGCGGAGTTTCTCTGCTGTGTCAGGTCCAACAGTATATTATTTGAAAGCATTAGTGCCAGGTTGCTCTTTAAATCTGCCAGGGGGAACTGAGGAAGAAGTGATTTAAGCCTTCGATTTAGTGCTCTCCTCTTGCTGTCCGCTTCAGGCCACTTTACTAGCGGTTGCAGGATGTGAGCAGAATTAAAATACAGAATTTTTAAATAAAATAAAATCCAAAGTAGCAACTGAGAAGGTGGAACCCTTCATCATGGTAACTTAATACCATGTATCTTTGTTGACAGCTCTGTATGTAAATCACTAATTATTCTAAACTATTCCATTCCCCTCCAGGAAATCTAGACTTCAACATTAAAGGCTGGCTATAAGGAATGAAAGCTTTGCACCAATTCCCCACAGGTTTTATTAAGCTGCAGAGAAAACCCAAGGTTTTTTTGCATCATAAGTAACAGTGATAAAGAGATCAGCAATTTACCTACATCAGTGGAGATTACTGGGTTTGCAGCCATAATTGTAAGCACTTTATGGCTTCAGTAATACGTATTTTCTACCTCGGTGGAGCAGGAAGGTAAGGAGGACACGACTGGCTCTGCTCAGCTGAGGTCTCTTTTCATCACTTTACGCCAGAGGTGATATACAGAAATACTGTGAAGGTGCACAAGTGCTCAGGGATGCCTGTCATGGGTTCTTTTTGATGCAAACTTTTTTCAAGCCTTCCCTTTTTTGGGGATAGCAGGTCATTTGCAGACCCACTTGATGTCTGGGACCAGGTTTGGTGGCTTTGGAGGTGTCTGGCCCAGCTCTAGGTGTTGTTTTGGACCATGAAAACTCTGTGTTCAACTGCTTGGGCTTTGAAAGGAGAGGGCAAGAGGAAGATGCCTCTCTGCAGCCTGGTGCAGATGTGGCGGTAGCAGCCGTCATGCATCCCAGAGGAGGAAAAAACGAGCTCTTGCCTGGTCATGCAGCCTGTAGGCAGCACCAGTGTGGCTGATGCTGTGTAGATGCCCTGTAGTGACATTGGCACATGTTAGAACGTAAGGTGTGGTTTAAACCCCACTAATTAACACTTTCATTGTGAATTTGAAGTACAGTTGTGTATTCAGTTTTGCTTTTAAACCATGCTTGCAGGGATGCAGAAATCACCCAGACTATCAGAATCCTCTTCTTATTTTATACATCAGCCAGTTACCATAAATCTCTAAACCCTGGTTACTGTCTTGTTTAAGTGCTACATTCATTTTCTGTTGTTTCATCTTTGTAGCTATTTTGTACTCTATTTCATTGTAAATAATTTGCTTGCTTCTGGTCCAAAATTCTTTGCAGGGAGAAACACACTGAAGGCTTCTAAATTCTTGTATTATCCCTGGAAGAGACAGCTTCATCACCTTCTGCTTCTTTCCTCAGGCTGGAAAAAGGCAGCCTTGGAAAGCAAAACTTCCTATTTAGATTTATTCTTAAATCTAATTTCTCTAGAGCAAATGAAAGCATCCTTTTTTTCTCTCTCTTTTTAAAAAAGAATTAAGACTCTCTAAAAATCTTTTTGTAGATAAGTGTACAGTGATCCTATGCCTCTCCAACTCTGGCCTTTTGTCTTCTTTCTCCTCTACCATCTATTTATGTTATTCTTGAACACCTTTCTCAAAGGAGCTATTGATTAAAGGATGCAGACCATCTCAGATCCCGCATATCAAGCTGCTCCTTTTTTTTCAAGTTGCTCAGTATGTGAAAAGCATCCATTTTTGCACTGCAGTGCAGCTTTACCCAGATACCTGGTCTCTCCATCTCTCTCTTTTTTTTTTTTTTTCCTTTGGCCTCCCATCCTGCTAAATGGACATCTTGTCAAATCCTCTTTGCACAGACTGACAGCTATAGAGGTCTTGGAGAAAAAGCCAGATCCCTACACATACACTATAACAAACAGAATCAAAATGTCAAGGCACAAATGAAATATATCACTGTGCTTCCCTGTCAGATTTTGCTAATATCACCTGGCTAAATTGACAGCGGAACACCTGCAGCAAGTTAACCTGGTTTTATTAGCAGTTTCACATATTTGTATTTGGTTATGAATACAGGGACTGCTGGGGAGAAAGCTTTCAGTTATTTCCTCCTCACAGGAAGAAATACCCCCTCTTCTTCATGCCAAAAGACAGGTGGGGCAGTGAAGTCACTTTCAAATAGCGCAGCAATTAATAAAGAAAGAGAAAAATAATTTCACAGTCTGTTGTTAAATTAACAATTCTTTAGCGTATCTGGAGTTTCTGACAGAATTAATACGCACTCTGAAGCCTTGGTGAATATCATTTACCCAACAGCTGTAAGAGCCAAATGCAGAGACAAGGAGTGGTGCTTGATTGCAAGGGAAATACTGGAATTATCCGTCTAGTAATCATTTAGCGGCCTTATTCACAAATAATCAAGAAACATTTGGATTTGGATTACATCCCTCATTCTTTCAAGATAAATGTAGGAGAAACAGTGGCTGGAAAATGATGTGTTAAGTAACACGGGTGAAAAAAAGGCAGGGAACAACATACATTTGAGCTGGGAGAAGAAAATATACAATAAAAGTGCAATAAATTTCCCATGGATTGAAGGGGAGTATTTTTATAGCAGCTTTCTGCAAATTGGATGCATCTACATAAATAATGTAGTGACACATTTAATTGCAACTATTTATTTTTAAATTTGGCTGGATGATGAGATAATTTCTGTGTGGAATAATGAACCTTGTGTTTTTACCATTTGCACAATTTGAAAAAAAATAAATTGTAAGTGGTATTTAGGCTAAGTCTCAGAGCCACAGAAGTTTCTGGCTGCTCTAGTGCATCTAAAAAGAAACCAACATCCAGAAGTGCATCCATATGGAATGGATGCTAGATATTGGGGAGGCCAAGACATGACAGGGAGGAAAATATTACCAGTCCATACTTCAGTCAGGAAACTCCCATTTGGTCTTTCAGTGCAAAGTGTACCTCTTCAAATAAAAGATTTAATACTGGGCTTTTTCATTTGCCTTCAGCTAGTTTTGCCGGTGGTGTTCTCATTTTTAGGGTTTTTTTTCAGAAAGGCTAGTAACTTCTTTTTCCCTCTTGGGTTTGGTTTGGTTGTTTTTTTGGTTTTTTTTTGGTTTTTGTTTGTTTGTTTGTTTTTCTTCCTCATGACAAGACTGATTCTTCATATTCTTCAGCATTCTCTACATTTCAGGGCTGATGAGAGGACAGGCAGCATCTTCCCTTGCCACCTTTATGCTGCTGGGTATCACAGGATAGATGCCCCAAGGCTTTGAAAACAAGGTGTGGACTTTGAGCTGGCAATGAGGAGTGGCAGGCTGTTGAGGGTGGTTTTGTATGAGACATAAGACAAGTAGGTTGCAGTCTTTTTTCTTGCAAGGCGTAGGTATGCCAAACCAAGGGTTCAGTGCCCTTCTGCCCACACCAACTGCTCCCTTTTCTCCTCTCTTGTCTTCCAGTCTTCCCTTGAAGAAATCCAACATGAATGGCTTCTGTAAAGCAGAAGGTTTGGTTTGAGTTTTTTTCCCAAGCTGCCTTAGAAAGACTTCAAGTTGAAGCAATTTCAGGGTGTAGAGATGCAGCAAAAATTACAAATAAAGGCAGTGCTGGGTTTCCAGGGAAAACAGGCTCATAAAGGCAGTGCATATTTCTTTGGATATAACTGGATAGCCATGTGAGCTACATGTGAACAACAGTATTCTTTTATAAGAGTTTGAGAATTAAATCTCCATAAATCAAGCTTTGGCAGCTCATAACCTTAAATAAAAAGTCTGTGAGAATGGCCAGCACTGCTGCTGCAAAGTTTGCTTCAGGCTAGTACTTTACAGGATGGGGAAATGGATTTGGCAGGAAGGACATCATGGCAAGGCTTCATGTACCAAGAGGGAAGGCAGTGTTTGCTTTGCTTTACTTTTTGCTTCATATGTGAATTTCTGGAACAGTTGCATATGTCAAGCAGCCATTTTTGGGGCAAGAACAAAGCCCATGGAAAGAGGCAGTGGACAGGGATGTTAGCGGGATGTCCCCTCCCAATGGATGTTTTTGTCTCAGTAAAGTACTGTTTATAGTCTGATCTTGGGATATAACTGCCTTTTTTTTTTTTTTTCCTCTGGGCTTTTGGGTTTTTTTCTGACTGGGCTGGAGTCACAGCAGTTCTAGCTAGTTCATGGCAAGGATGACCCAATTCCAGCATCCGAAAGCCACAAGGCTCCCTGCCCAAACAGTATTGAGATTGGCTTCAAAACGGGAGGTTTAAAGTGTCAATTTATATTTGTTTTATCTTGGGTTTGAGCATTTTTTAAATGCAGCAATTTTTCCTCCAGAAACAGGAGAGATGATACTGAAATAAATTCTCTGAAGGATCGGAATGCAGAAGAAAAGCTCCCAGTATTGTCAGGCTGACATGGGAAGAGTCAGGTTGCCCTTTGAACTCATTCCTAAAGAGGAGCTGTTTGGTGGAGTTTCTTGGCAAGGCAGATAAACTGTAAAGCATTGCAGTGTTCATCTGACCCAAAGGGGTAGCTTAATCAACTTAAAAAATAATCTCATTATTTTTATATCTGGTTAATTAAACTGAAATCATGAAGTGTTCTATCTGCATGTGATGGGGTAACTGCTTGATATTTCTGTACTTGGTTGTGTGTTTAGAGCTTGCTCAGCTTTCCTGGTTAAATTTCTCAGGGTATTAATATTTGCCATGTCTTCCTTGCACACACTCCTTGATTAGTGGCCTCCTAACCAAAGCTAGAGCATCTCGTGGTGTGCATATCAAGGCAGAATGTAGCTCAGTGAGACCTCCAACTTTAACTCCAACCACTTGTGCTCCAGTGCGGAAACATGCGAACTGCTGTGGAAGGAGGCACGACTGAAGGGAGGTGTTCCCCTGGAGATATGTCCGTGTTTCTTTCTGTGCACTTCTAAGCTGCCTGCCCATGGCAAAATTGGCTAGCATTGGCTGTTCCCTAAATTTGCAATGACAACTAAATACCCAAACAAAAACCACACCCCAAAAACCACCACTTGCCCAGAACTATTGTTCTGTGCATAAACCCATTTAGCATGCTTAGTTCTGTCAACTCTGCATAAATCCTTCCTGTCTTTTTTTGGTCAGGACTGTAAAAGATCCATCTCCATCACCCTGTGATGGAATTTGAATGGATGTGTCTGGAGTGACATATGTTCAGCCATAAATTACAGAGGAACAATTTTAAAAGAAATTGTCTGCAGCCAATCCTTCTGAATTTACCTCCTGAGACAGATGATCATAAAGCTAGAAGCAAACAAGCCCTTAAACATTTGATGCCAGCTTTGAAAGGATCCTTCTGAGTAGGTGTTAGCATCTCTGTAGATTGGTGGGATGCTGCCTATTTTGGACCAAATAGTCAGCAGAGGAAAGACTGATTTTATCCCAGCAAGAAATCTTGTTCACACAAATGAAGTTGAGCAAGGTAGAGCCAATCAGGGGGAAATATTTTAAGCATTTTTATTTCTCTTTACTGCCTGCATATGTACAGTTTATTAGTTCAGGCTAAAACCTTAAAATGTTAGTAGAGTAAACACACATGGCATAAATCATCAAAATAAATCCTCCCAATCGTCTTATTTCTTAACCACAATGGCTTGCAATTGTCCAAACCACAACATAATTAAAGAATATTTCTTTCTTTGCCGGTTGGGCTCCAGATCCCTATGGCGGACTGAACCAAAAGACCGAAACCCTTTGATTGTAGTATTGTGCCAGCAAACATGTAGCTTTGAAGAGCCCTATTTTCCAGGAGATTTTGCCAACTGATCTTTGCATTATTGTCTGTAATAGGCATATACAGATGGACGTAGGGGGGCTTTGGCTGCAATGTTTTCAAGTTTGATCCTGTCCCCCAGTTGCCATTAGGGACAGTGCTTGTTATTGCTATTCAGTCAATGCTGCTGTCAAACTCGAGGGAGTTCTGTGGCTTGTCCATCAATCCTCCTCTCGCTTGGCAGGGCAATGCAGCTTGAATGTTTAAGTCGCCATTCGCATAACAAAGGACAACCTGGGTGCATGTCTTTGTGTGCAGAAACAGCCAAAATAGACTCCTGTGCCTCTTGGATGATATGTGGAGCTGGGCGTCTCAAGTTGTGTTGATGAGCACATGGAAACAAATGTGTCTCTGCTGCCTTCTGTGCCTTAAATTGTATTTTTCCTTTAGGTGCAGCATTGTAAATCATGGCTTCCTCTGTTTAAGGGAGTAAAATTATTTCAGTTTTTCTTCATTAAAAAAAACAAGGACAGTAATTTAAGAGTAATTTAAGTGCATCTTTGTCGCGCACCTCAGAGAGCAAAGTAAAGATACATAGATTTTTATCGACATAGAGATTTGTGAAGATACACATTTTATAGATATAATAGGCAGAAAGGCTGTAGCAACAGGATCTGGACTGCCTTTTTTTATTGTAAGGAGATAGCTTGGGCTCAGTGAGATGAACCTGGATCTGTCCCTTGTAGCCAGAGAGCAAGACCACAGATGTGCTGCCTGTGCGGAGAGCTGAAGGAGCCTTTGTATACAGTTGCACGAGCATGCAGCTGCTGGTCACAGATATTTTGGTTTTGCTAGGAAATGACACTTCATCTGAAGTAGTGCTTTCTCTAGAAGACTACCAGCTTCTCTCAGTGATTTTTTGGACAGGAAAGTTTGGCCAAAAAAAAGACCGCACAAAACCGAAGCACAGCCATCTAGCCCTGCAGTTGACACAACCTGAGGGAGCAAGCCTGCGCAGTGCTGAGTGCTTTTGAAAAATCTTCTGTTTACCCTAAGAGCATTTATTTTCCGTAGCTTGCTTTCCTTCTGCAAAATCAAACCCAAATGATAGTGTGGGTTTGCATATATGCCAGGATAAATCTCTTTCCCTGGTCCTCCATCACACTACTGAGAGTTTAGGCTTGACTCAGGTTTTGCCTCATTGATTGCTTTAAAGTCTTCTTTAGAGCAAAGTCAGAATGTGCAGAAATATAGCCCATTAAGATACTAATATAAGCATGAGCGTTTTCAAATGTGTTGTGTTCTGGGTATTTTTATGTCTTGAAAAATGTAGTTTACGTGGGAATTTGATGAATTTTTCAGAGTGATGCCATGTGATGAAGTTTTATACCATTTAGAAGAAACACATTAATGTCATTAGTGGCAGTTAATTCTTAGTTTTCTAGCAACTACAGTTATGTCATAAATTGTTGTGTGACAATTTAGTGAGCCATGTGATAGAAAAAAGTGGTATTTCAGAGGGAGGAACTGAAAGTACTAATTTATTATAGTTTTTTAAGTTGTTTTTGTATTCAGAGCTGGAGCTGATTTCAAAGCAGAGTGGAAATAATTCAGCCTGAGTTAGTGTGGGGTTGGACAGGACAGCATCAAAAGACAATGGTTTCTTAGAACAAAAAAAAAGCTTAAAAGAATATTTCCACTTGTGATGCATGAATTGGTTTAGATCCAAGGTAGGGGCTGAGTCTCTTTTTTCAAAGTGCAGAGCCCATAGATGCCCCATGTATCCAGCAAGCTCCCCGACATCATTTAAAAGGACCTTTAGCAGGTCTTGGACTGCAGCATTCAGCGCTGGACTTCCTGCAAGTTCCTGCAAGTCTACTGGATTGAAGCAAACTGGCAGCTTCGAATTACAGTGTTTTATTAGTGGGTATTTATTTAATTCCCTTCAAATCCCCAAGGCATGCTACAGGAAGCAACATAGCACTATTGCAGATAGAGGGACCAAGCCTAAAAGAGATATAATTGGAGCATTTTACACATTTTTCTGTAGCTTTATAGCTTTGGCAGCAATTTCAGTGTCAGCCTGCAGTTCAGGAAAGCTGTTAGGGAGGGCAGGATTAGCTTTTGGGAGCCTGCTTGTAAATTCTGCAGAAGGATGCTCTGTGGTGGGTTGCTGTAGTTCTTGAAATACTTTTTAGAAGAGCTTGGCGTTCATATGTTTATACTTGTTGGGAGACATGAAGACAGTCCATTGTGGTTTTCTGTTTTGTTTTTTCTTTTAAGTAAAAGAGCGTGTCAGGAGCACAAGCTGAGGCTTGGAGCCTCTCAGCATTTTAATTGATTCCACATTGTAAAGATTGTACCTCGCTAAACCCTTTTATAGGTTTTGGACACATCTAAGAGGCAGCAGCCCCCTCTTCTCAGTGCAAACACTTCAAGGCATGGCAGCTCTGGAGAACAGGGGTTGATTTATTTGTAGCTTGTTTTTGCTCAGATCCTTCAACGCTCAAGGCATATTCCCTGCACCGGAGCAATGTGCTAATGAAAGCAGAGCTAATAGGCTACAGAGCTGAAAAGAGACAGACACACACACACAACCCCGTCTATATCCTGCTTGTATTTCAGCTGAGAGCTGGCTCAGTGTGGACTGTAAGTCTGTCCATGGGCCAGAGAGTTTTACACTGTGGTTACTTTTAAAAGCCATGGCAATTTGAGCTGTGTGTCCCTGCCCAAAGAGGTTTGCAGTCTGAAAAGGTCAGTGGGACTGAGGATGTGAAGATGCAAAGGGGCTTTCCAGGCTGGGGAGGAAACCTCAGGTTCAGCCGGATAACCTGTGCTCCGTCAAGAGTAGGCATCCTTATCATCATTAATTTTTGTTAGATTTAGTCCTTTATCTTTATTTATGGATTAGTGGCACTGCCGTATGAGTTATACTTGTAGTTTCTGATTACTGTGGAGACTAATTTGGTGCTCTGCAAGGGAGACAGTGTAATTCCTGTTTGAGCTTTATTTTCTGGGCCATATGAAAGGTCACTTTGCTGATCCTAAGCACTTAAGTACTGTGAGCTTATCCTCCCAGTGTCACAAGAGTGCAAAGAGAGTAATAAGTTGGACCTTTTGTATATTTCCTGGGGTTTCAAGGCTTATTGGGTCATGTTTCCTGGCTTCTCTCTCTACAGGGACAAAACGAATTCGCACAAATACAAATTACGGGATGAAGAGGCAGGTAGAGTATTCTACAAGCAGCTGGCTGATGTTTCACATTATCCCTTGTTCTTGTGGGAGACTTTACCTTGCTGGATGTCTGCTAGAAACTTAACACAGTGGAGAGGAGGCTGTCTAGGAGCTTCCTGGAGTGTGTGGAATATTAACTTCCTGACACACCTGGTGAGTGAGCCTACTGGGGCAGTGCCCTGCTAGACCTGCTGCTTATGAAGAGAGTAGGGCTGGTGGGAGATGTGGTGGTCAAAGGCTGTCTTGGGCATTGTGACCAAGAAATTATGAAGTTTTCGATTCCTGATGAAGTAAGGAAACGGGGCAACAAAACCTGCTTTGCATTTCTGGAGGGCAGACTTTGGCCTGTCCAGGGCACTGGTTCAGAAACAATCCTTAATAACAAAGGGGTCCAGGAAGGCTGGACATGCCTTAAGAAGGAAATCTTCTCTTCTCCCTGGAAGCTGATTACACGACAAGAGGAAATGGTCTCAGGCTGCACCAGCAGAGGTTCCGGTTGGACATCAGGAAGAATTTCTTCACTGAAAGGGCTGTCAAGCATTAAAATAGGCTTCCCAGGGAAGTGGTAGAATCACTATCCCTGGGAGTGTTCAAGAAATGACTGGCTGTGGCACTTGGTGCTGTGGTTTAGTTGGCATCATGGTGTTCAGTCAAAGGTTGGACTCAATGACATTGGAGGTCTTTTCCAGCCTTAATGATTCTGTGATAGTTGGGTGGTTTTACTAACATGGTCACGTGAATATGGAAGGCCTCAGATTGTGGTCCTTGTTTCCAGCATGTGTTGCCTTGGGTCAGTGTGCAGTGAAGGCATGGGGCAGCTGGAGAGGAGTAGCCCTGCCCATTGGCTGCAGTTTTCAGCCAAAGCTTTAGGGAAGGGATGGATACAGGGATGCATCTGCAAATCATTTGATGTTAAGGCTTGCAGAAAATAATCTGCCAAGCCATCCCAGCCAGTTGATGTTACTGGCTTGTTCTCCCTTTTTGCTTTGTCTCCTAGCTGGTACTCCCTGTCTCTACCACTGGTATAGCACATTCAGCATGTTCTTTGAAGAGGACACTTTTCACTGTAAGAGGGACCAGTGTTTCTACCTCCATCCACCCACATTCCAGGAGCCAGTGCCTTTCAGCATGGCTCTTGGGAGCTCCCCTCTGCAAGGTACAGAGACAGTTTCTAATCCGATTGCTGCTGGTTTAAGGGATCAGCTCACGCCATTGCTGTCCGAAGATGCTCTTGCTGCCATCCTTAATTGCAGCCATCTCTCTCTGGCCCCTTTGAAGTGTGCAGCAAGAGGCTGCACAGATGTTAATGCTCTGTGCATGTCACATTTTGTGGTTGGCATTAAAAATAAAGAGTGAAATTGATTTGCTAATAATGGATGTGCTACTAACAGAAACACATCCCACTTGTACCTAACACTAGCAGGTTGCTTATGGCATATTTGCTGTCTCTAAAAATAATAATTTTTTTCTATCAACCAATTTAATTTAGAGACTATTTTCACACATCACTGGCTGTTAATCAGTTAAACAGTTCTAATATTAAGAAAGAAGCAGATCTCATCAACAGCTTAAAACTTGATTTCATTTCTTTTAAGCTGTCTTGCAGCAGATTATGGGGAGTCTTAAACTCAGCTTATTTCTCCTGCTTTCCTATCCCCTTTAAAATAGAGATAGTACCATTATCTGTGTGACTGTACTGTGCTAGTTCTGTGTATCCTTTCAATAGCTGTTGAATTGGAAATACTGAGATAAAAATATAAAAATACTAAAATAAGATTTAATTAGGAATCAAACACGAGACACCCATGTAAATTTAAATAAAGTCGTGTATACTTCATTAAGAGATTATAAGATTGACTGTCAGAGGAGGAGTGGTAAGATAGAGACCAAAACCCAAGATACATGCAAGGTAAGTTGGTTTTGGCCCTGTTCTGCTCTGAAACAAATTTCCAAAGTGTCTGAGACATTGCCACCGGTGGCAGAAAATAGACTTGGTACCAGCTCCTGCTCTTGGCTGTTGAGCTCAGCCAAGACTGTGCTCATCCACCTACTGTGACACTTCCTTTGCAGTGTGGAGGCGTAGGATGCCCCTGGGTCAGCTTTCATCTAAACAAGGTCCATTTTATCACAGCATCTCTGTCTGTGAAGCGATTTCTGCTTGGACCACCTTACAGGCTGTCCTCTCATTTGTGTTGTGTACAAGACAAGCACAGGAGAGGATACAGAGGAAAGTGTTGTACAGGTACTAGTTATGCCTGAGACACCCATGCAGCTACAGCTGCTTCTGTTCTTGAGCATGGTAGCGCAAATATGGTTTCCATCAGGAGCTGCTGGTCAGGAGAGCCTGGAAGAGTGTGCTGGGGGAGCCCTGCAAATCCCCACCATCCACGCCAAAGCATCTGCTGCAGGTGTGTGGATTCAGCCGGCACCACTCACTGTGGCACTTCTTGCTTTTATTTTTTTATTTTCCATACTCCCTTTTTTTTCATAACCCATCTCCTGTCCCTGAATTCTTCCCATCTAACTGTCAGAGGAATATTTCACCTCAGTCCAACTGAATGCTGCTCTGCTGCCTGTCTGTTTTGAGCCCTCAAATTGAAATCTTCAGTGTAACATAATGCTCTTGAGTATTCCTTCTAATACTTTTTGAAGAGAGGTAAGACTTACCTGGCCCATGAGAGCCTGCAGTTTATACAAAAATTGGTCTAGTAAAGTTTTTTTCACATCTCTCATAAAAACATGGGTTATTGGCTTTGTGCATCTCTTGGCTCTGTATTTATTCATGATAACCACACATTCCCTTTGAGCTGAGCTGCGTGTCATACCATCATCAGCAAGCTGCACCTCGCTGAAAATTTGTCAAGGAAAACTGACTTATTTTGCTGCTTTGCGCAAAATAGGAACACAGTAAACCCCTGTGCTGTAATGATTTTCTGTCTGTCCTAATAGTACATAATGAGATAAATTCAAGCCCTTTTTTGAGGGCTAATTACATTGAGTACACACTAGATATGGGCTGCCATCATTACATGTTGCACATTTTCATGCTTTCATTTCACCATCTCTGGTGTCTGCATGTGCAAGTGAGTTTCATTTGGCTTTGAAATACAAATTGTGGACTAGAGAGGAACCATTTGGTGGTCTGCTCTCCCAGAAGACTCTCCAGAGACTGTATAACAGTCCTTGCTGTAGGTAGGGCAGCATTTGAATGTGATTGTGAAGTAAATGAAGTAACTTAACTCTGGTGCAAAAACTGAGGAATGTGCCATAAAGCAGGAGGGCAGCTTGTGGCAAGTCTCCTAAAAGCCATCAAGAATGGATTCAGCCCTAGATCTGTTTGCTGGTCCTGGTGTTTGGGCACAAAGCAGAACAACTGCATCCTGCAGATGGATACCACAGCCTAGGTATGGAGCACTAGTTAGATGATGAGCAGTTTTGGAAAATGGGTTTTTTAAAGCTGTAAATTCCTGCAGTCCAACTAGTTGTTCTCTGCCTGTCTTGTGGGAAGAAAGGGAGGCTGGGGAATAGTGTGGGAGGGTGCTCACTTTGGGGAGATCAGCAGGGAGATGATCACACCCTAGAGCAAGGCAGAGAGGCTGCAGATCCATGATGGTGACCTGGCAGCCTGTGCTGGGCTTGGGACCTGCTCCAGAAGTGCGTGGTGCCTGCTGTGAGAGGTGTGTAGTCCAGGCAAGACTGTGGAGGTGGGGCCTGGGTGCGGTCTGTGGGATGCTCTCAAATCACACCACGTTTGGTGCACAAGTGATCTCCATCACCAGAGACTTACTGTTCGGCTCTGGGAGTTACGAATTGATGTGCAAGTGTCTCGCCTTTGGTGAAGAAACCACTGATGTAAAAGGAAAGATGTCAAGAGAGTTTCTCCAGTACTGCAGGAAGCAGAGCCAGCTTTAGAAGCAGTTGTCCTGGTTAGTCCACCAAAGGAAAGGGATCACTAGTAAAAACATACTTGGCCTGCGGTGAAGATGGATTCTGTTATCACTTGCTGAGTTTTAGCACATGCTGTGATTGTCTGGGACATTCCTGATGGGATAATATTAGTGCTTTCACTGTGAACTCATTTTCTTTGCAAGCTAATTACAACTGGGAACATTTGAATGCAGATGGAAAGGCTCTGAGATTTCCAGGTAACTTCTGTAAGTCTGATAGCCGATCTGTGCATCATTAATGTCGTACTGGGCAGAAATATTTTAAAGCAATTCAGAAGGAAGAAAGGTAACAGCACTATGGAGCTGCTTTAATATGTCTCCATGTCTCTGCTTTTTGAGACCAACAGAAAATCAACGTTTCCTCCTTTTGCTAACAGTGCATTTATAATTCTGTATATAATGGCATGATACAGAGCCAGCTGGGTTTTTTCCTAAAAAAACACTTGCAAACCTGTGGCTGTCGCTGCTTCTGGCTGAGTGTGCGCACACAGGTGAAGTACAGAGAGCTTTGCATAGGTGAAAGAGCATTTGTTTCAGGAGGATGAAAACAAGATATTACTGAATTCATTTCAAATTACTTCTAAAAAATCCCAAGTTACCTGTAGCCATATATTTGTAAGAAGAAAAGTAGCTCTCAGATAAAGTCTTTGTGCCTCACCATGCATATATATTGGAGCTGGAAGGAATATTTTGTATGGTGAGCATGCCTGGTTCAGACTATACCCAGAACCGTCTGTCATATGGAGCGCTTTAAAATTCATCACAGGTTTGCAGGGGAAAAGACCCTA
The DNA here is from genome assembly GCA_013400915.1 of Pardalotus punctatus. NCBI lineage: Eukaryota > Metazoa > Chordata > Aves > Passeriformes > Pardalotidae > Pardalotus > Pardalotus punctatus. Next base: position 372,449 of record VZTX01011451.1, read on the forward strand.
GGGAAGTAGCCTTATCACAATATCTTAAAGATGTCTATCTTGAGATCCTCTCCACCGCTGTGTTGCTATTTGTTTGCTGAGACATTGATTTCTGGGTGTAGAATGTCTTAAACAAAAACCCTGACATGTATTTTACCTACTTTCCTAAGACTAAATGGGGGGGGAAAAAATCACAGTAATGTTTTCTAAAGCAGAGCCCAGAAGATGTTGCCTCTAATGCATTCAACGGGGAAAATAAATACCCAGCAATGGCAGATGTTAGGGGAAAAAAATAATCAACAAATTCACATTCACTTTTCATGCAGATATTTAAGTATGCACTATCTGTTAGTGGCATAGACTGTTTTAAAATATGCAAACTAAGTTGCTCGTGAGTGTTTGTCTGTTTTATAGCTGAAGATACGGGGGTTTTTTAAAAGGAAATGTGAAGACACTAATTTTATGATGGGAGAGCTTAGCCTGTGGTTCTTCTTTTCACAGTATGCAGACCTGGGTTCTTCAAAGCTTCACCCCACAGTCCATCCTGCAGCAAATGTCCCCCTCACAGCTACACACTTGATGAAGCATCCACATCTTGCCTGTGTGAAGAACACTATTTTAGGAAGGAATCAGACCCACCTACAATGGCCTGTACAAGTAAGCATGTGCTTATAGGGTTGTTTTTAATCCTTTTGAGCTGTTCCTGTACTGTAACTAGACATTATGATACTAATCAATGTGCTTTTTCAGGCTCTGTACTGGAGTCTGAACTAGTCTTGACACACTTGTAATGTCACTGTCTTTGTCTACTGTACTTCTGGTTACATGAGAAGAGACTTTCCTGAGCTTTTTGTTTCAAAATCTGGCATTAAACCTAGGAAGAGTTTTTGTAATGACCAAATGCCTCACCTGTCCCACTCCACTCCCGGGCAGACTGAGCTAGCAGCGTGGCATCAGACATCCGTGTCGGTGCATGCACAGGTACTGGCACGGGGCACACACAAGGAATAAAAAGTGGGTTGTGCTTGCCAGCCATAGGCATTGATACAATCTCCGTGCTCCTGCTTGGTGTCATCTCTTAGCTTGTTTTCAGTAAACAAGCAGGGGGAGAGCCCTGTCTTTGCAATCTGCCTGGAGATGGTCACTCTTCTCAAAACTCTGTGATGGAAACTGCTTCTCCAAAATGTAGAATTTATCCCCTGGGTGTAGGGGCGGGCAGTATAGCAGGCACACTGGGGCACTGGGAATGCAAGGTGGAGTTAGTGTAATCAGAATTGCTAATTTTACCCTTCTGCCATCCATGAGCTGTCCAGTCAGCTGTATCTTGAAAGCCCCTCATTCAGTTTATGTTTCAGATACTATGGGCCACGCTTGGCATGCCCCCAGCTAGTCCTGCTCAGTGTAACATAGATCTGAGCTGGGACTGTCATGCTCCAAATGTAATTTTTGTGGTGGAGAGGTGGTTGAAAATGACAGAAATGGAGTTGAACTACAAGTGGAGGAGCAGTTAGGGCTTCCAAGAAGCTTAAGCGATGGAGGAAAAAACAGGTTTATGACTCCATGCATGCTCAGAGCCACTGGACAATGGTGCAGAGGTGACTTCCATACTATTTCCTTGCATCACGTAGGGATGGTACTGGCTTTTGTGCCCTTGACAGGGAATACACATGTCCTTCTTAACTTCCCAAGTTTGCCCTTCAAAAAGAGAAAGAAATGGTCTGTTCCTCTTGGAGAGATACTCTCTCAAAGAAAAATGCCCTTGGCAGCTGTCTGCTTGCCCACAGGAGGCACTTGGAGCAGAATTGGCCCCTGGAACTCTGCCTTCGATTTTCACCAGGCAAAGGAATATGGCTGTTGGAAGCTGTGCTGCAGGGAAGGAGAAGGCAGCCTTAGGCAGCATTGGAGTCACTGGTGCTGTCAGATCAAAGTGGTCTGGGGGGGTGAGTCATGCAAGCACTTCTCAGTTTATTAAATAGGTATGCCAGTGACTTCTGGAGCCCTAGCCAGAAAAACCTGATACCAGCATTTCTTGATGTTCCTTTTGCCCTTTGGCCTGTCTTAAAAAACTCGGATAAATGTGGTCCAGCATGGTATTGGAAAACACACTGAGGTCTGGAAATACTCATAAAGTAGGCTTTTCTGTGCAGACAGAACCAAAGCCAGGAACTGAGAGAGAGTTATGCCAGACTCTGGGTATCCGCTGTGTCTCCTGCCCACCATCAGTGGTGTTGCTCTCTGCCCTCCTCAGGATGGAAGGGTACATACACATCCAGTCTGTCCTGCTGGTGCATTAGCACAGGGAAGGAGCTGCCACCCCGAGGAAGATGTTTATGCATGCCTATGGCCTGAGGATTGGGCAGGGTTCAGAGAGGCACAAGCAAGTTTGGTGAACAACTCTTGTTTAAAAGAAGTTCAAGAGTCTGTCTGCCCCAGCTTTGTAGTGCAGTTTGAACCCTGTACGTGAAGGCTGTAGTTTCTGATTCTGCAAATATGATGGGATTTTCTTCTTATGTTTGTTTGGGGTTTTGTGTTTATTTATGGGAGGTGGCTGTGTAAGTTTGTTGGCTTTTACTGTTTGGGTGGTTTTCTTTCAGGATGGGTTTTACTTTTGTTTTGAAAGCTTACTGTAAGCTAGTTTAAAGCCCAGACATGGTGCCTGAAGCTGTGTTAGGATATGGCTTAGCAGGGTGCCAAGTGCTTCTGGGGCAGATGAGAAGTTTAATACTGATCAAGGCACTGCTCAGCTTCTGTTGTCCATTGCAAACCCCAGAGCTGCAGCTGGGGATGTTGCAGCAGCTCTGCTGGCATTCACACCCACCACCCCAAAGACAGGGTGGAATATCTGAGCCTTCTCCATGTGCTTCTGTCACCCTCACTTTCCCCATGCATCTTTTCTTAGGATTTTGTCCTAATCCTGTTGTATTTGTGCTGAAGGTGATGAGGAGGGCCCCATGTGCTGTGCCAGCTCAGCAGCAGGGGTAGAAAATTTTGGCAGGGACACTAAAGAGTAGGTAGTAATGCTGATGTTTTAGACCCGTCCAGTTATATCTGGAAGGCAACATCTCATCATGAACTAAAACACAAGTGAGAGAGACTTGAGTCATGACTGGTAGAAAAATATTGCAAGGGTTTTTTAAATGTTTTTATTATTTATTGCCACAGAAGTTAATCATATTCATAGGATTCCCTCAACAAAAAAATGTAGTTAATTTTAGAGAATACATCAATGTCTGTTTTCAGGTCTACACCTGCAAAGGCTCCTTGCCACTCTGTATAGCTGTAAAATCACATTTTCCTAATTTAAAGTGAGTGGTTTTCAGTCCCAAGCTGCATGAGTCTCCCCACCACCACCACCAGCACCACTAAAGAAAACTGGCTGCTATATCACTGTCACTTGCTCAGTTAAGTACAGGGTGGGGGAGGAATACGTTTTTGTTTAATTTTTCCAGTTTCTGAGATACATTTTATAAGTAATGATTGGTAATCTTGCAACTAATAGTGCTGTGATGCAGTCTGAAATAATTAGTCCTCTCAGACAAAAAAGAAAATTATTTGGTCCTGATGGACATTTGAGAATTCTCTTAATATTATTTTGTGTCTTTCAGGAACTAATTGCACTTTGTTTGTTCTTAACTTAGTAATCCTAGCTTCAGTTGCTTGCACAGTAACTCTTTAAAACCAAAACAGTTGCACCCTTTTCTTTTCCCCTTATGTCTCTTTACAAATAGCCTTATTGTTGTTCAGAGCATGTTGAGGAAATATGTGTAGTATTATGACACATGGGAAAAATCTAAGACTTTACAGTATTTACTCTAGTAGTCTACTTGCAAAAGGTTTACATTTGACTGTGAGTGTGTACATACCTATATTTGGATCTTTAGAGTAACATCTCTCTTAGGTTATATTTTTAAAATATGTGTATCAGTAAACAACAGTTTTGCTGTCCATCAAGAAAAATACCACTATCTTTGCTTCCAGAAAGTATTTGCCTCTTGTCAGAAAATTGTGGTGCAAAAGGGGTGAATCTTAGGGTATAAAGTAGCAAATTAAAAAATTATATATTTTTGGTTTTTAATTTAGTAGACTAATATCTGTGCACTTGACAAAAGGAGTTTGGAAATTAAGCAAACCACCTTAGCAGATCTAGGGCCCTCCTCTTCTGAAGGTAAAATACCTTTTTGTTCTCCCCTCTGGGGTTTAGCCAAGTTTTATCCAAGTACAGTTTCAGGATTCTTCAAGTAGGTCTTGTTAGATATCTGTAGACTACTAAAGACCTTTCTCTGAGGTCCTGTGAGAACACTAATTTTATAGGCTATAAAGTCCCACCAGTTTTAAAGCATTTCTGCTGAAGCTGATGTTTTTAAGCCTCCAAGAAGAGTAGCTGACTTTTCTATACAAAGGAAGTAAAAACCTCTGGTGACTTTACAAAAGTAGTAATGTATCCCCTCTTAAAGACACATTGTCAGTAAGTGTTTCTTGTGCCTGAGTTCTTTATTTTTTCCTAGAGTACTGGCATCAGCAAAAGGGCATTCATCCAGAAGAATCAAAAATAAGGCAATTTAACCACAAAAAAAAGACATATAAAAAATCCTCAAGTGCAATACATACTACTCCATACAGCTCCAGTGATGAACTCCATAGTTTCCATTATATTAGTACAAGTGTGACACTGCAGAAAACAGTCCTGACTTGGGCTGTGTGTTGCTGTCATTAGCTAAATAGTGGTGGATCCCTGGGGGTGCAGCTTGGGAGTGGATTGCTCCCTGTTTGTAGGGATCTGAAGGGATCACAGAACAAAACAAAGATAATCTGGCATTTCCTATGCTAACTTAGCTTTTTTCTTCAACTGCTTTTCCTCTGAAGAATAAAAAAACTACATCAGGATTATTTATTTCCTCTGGCAGTGAGTTTCTCATTGAATCAGAACAGCTTGAATCAAAGTCATGACAGTGTTTCAGTTTATCAGTGTTATCAATTTTATAGACTCACAGGGAGGAATAGAAAAAGGAAATGGAGGAGAATGCTTCTGGTTTATAGGGTGATTTCATTTTTGCAACACTGCCTATTTTAAATAACGGATTGAGTTTAATTATCACAACAAAACGAGAAGATGACCGCCTAAGTCAGCCTGTCAGATTCGTATGGATGTCTAGCTAGTGAAACTACTTGTCGGACTCCTTTCAGGGAACTGCTCGCAGGTTTTGACAACTTCATTCAAACTGAAGAGGAGCGTGTTGTGTTGCCTTCCCTCGGAAAAATCCCAGCCTTTGCTGTGTAGTTTCCGATGGTGCTGTGACTAAAATCCATCCTGGCTTGTTTTGATAAATTTCCTCTTTCTTCCTCATTCATTAGCATTCCCTGAGAACTTAACACATAGATATCTTGCATGAGATTCCTGCTTGTCCTTTCACATTGTCTTCAGGGTATATCTGCAGCTTACCCTTCATCTGTACCACAAACCTGATAAGAACCTTGCAACCTCCTCCAAGGAGTCTTGAAAGTGCTTCAAGGTGGGTTTTGCTTGCCCAGCTGTGGCCCTTCCTACCAAGATGAAGAGAAAGAGCTCACTTTTTGCAGGTGCTCTGGTACCTCTGCAGCAGCTGTTCCTCCTTGGATAGCCTTGCTAGTGCCGTGCTGGCATCCTGAGCAGGGAGGCTTGGCAAAGTAAGCAGGTGTGGCATGGGTAACCAGCCATGCTACAGCTTGGCAGGGACTGAGAGGGCTGCCACGGAGTGTCTGAATATGGCCGTGTTTCCAGTGGCCCATGTAGATGACCATCTGCTTTGGGCTACGCCGAGCGTCTCACTTAAGTACGGTTTGGATACCCAAGCTTGGGTTTCGCTGTTGCCAAATGGCTGATGGGGAGAGACAGGCGCAGAGAAAGATTTGGCATCTGAGTGGAGTACCTAAGTAGTGTGAAAACCTCAGCATGTGTCTGGTTTTGAGGACCTAGGGGTAGTGATACAGGGGCAATGGGGTGAGGCATGGGAATCTTGCCCCTGGTGAAGCCAACAGTGACTTGGACAGGGCAAAGACTTGCTGCTCTCTTCACAGGAAGAGCAAGGAGAGCACCAGAGACAATGCCCCAGGGTGCAGTGCTCCTCCTGTTGGGTTTGAGCCAGCCCTGTGTCTTGTCCTCCCATGCAGGTGACTGCATCCCAACGCAGACCTCTTGAGCTGAAGTGGGAGTGCTCAAAACAAATCCCTATTTTCCCAGTTCTTCAGGTGTTGTTGCAAGTGGTCCCCATGTACTTTCTGACATGTGAGCAACGGGGCATCTCTTTTCAGCCTAGAGACTAGTAGCAAGCAGGATGACTGATAATACTGTTTTTACCATGTGTTTTTCTCACTTTACAAACCAGGACCCCCCTCTGCTCCTCGGAGTGCCATCTCAAATGTTAACGAGACTAGTGTCTTTCTGGAATGGATTCCCCCTGCTGATACTGGTGGAAGGAAAGATGTGTCTTATTATATTGCATGCAAGAAGTGCAACTCACACTCGGGTCTGTGTGAGGCGTGTGGCGGTCATGTCAGGTACCTCCCCCAGCAAACCGGCCTGAAAAACACCTCTGTCATGATGGTGGATCTGCTTGCTCATACAAACTATACCTTTGAAATTGAGGCAGTGAATGGAGTGTCCGACCAGAACCCTGGAGCCCGGCAGTTTGTGTCTGTAAATGTAACCACAAACCAGGCAGGTAAGTGGATCTTCATCCTGGGGAAACATCTGGGATGGGAGCCCAAGGCAGTCAGACCTGGTGCAGACCTCCCTTTGGAATGGGTGGAAGTCTCCAGCATGGAGGGCTGGACTATGACCTTTCAAATATGGGGGGTGGGAGGTGGGCAGTGCTTATGTCTCACAGATTATAATTACTGCAGTCTCAGTATGTTTGCTTTCAGCAGGACATATTTTTAGGATTTGTGCCCTTTTCCATTTACACTAAGCTGCTTGGAGATACCTCCACTTCTTTGCATGTTGGTGCATCCATCCACTAAACTAGAAGAAAAAAAGGGCTGTCTTTCCTATTGGGAAAGGGAAATTTCTAAGAGTCCATTTTGGTTAAAAATGGCTAAAACATCTTAACTTTGCAAACAGTTATCCTAAGAAAATTGTATTGAGTGATTTCGGGAAGTTTAATCCCGCTTCTACACTGTGGTGCTAAAGTGACTGGGCTCAGGCTGGTGCGGTATGGTACATTGTCACTTCTTCTGCGACAAGGTAGGGCTAAGATGTCACTCATACTATGTTATTTTTGGTTTTGCACTGTACAGACAGATCATGTAGACTGGTTTATTCCTTTGTCTAGGGCTCTGATCTGTCTGTCTTTCCTTTGCCCAGAAGTGGAAACAAGCTGTCGCTTTGGACACAGGCATGGAGTTGCCATTGTCCCCTGTCACTTGGAGGTGTGATGGGAGGCAAGAACATGATTACATCTCTTTCTGTGTGCATCAACACACCAGGCACATCACACAACTTCTGTAAAGCCCTGGAGACTGACCTATCCTTCTCTTGTCCCTCATACTCTGTGTCTTAGGGTGTTTCCCATTGCCTACCCAGTTTGCTTTCTGCTATTTAATTCAGGGCTCCGCAGTCGCATTTATCCACCATGAAGCCCATTCCAGGACTGTTAACAGGTGGCATTTGAGACTGAGAGGACTGTGCTGCCAGATCACTGGAGCCACCCCCTGCCTTTTCCAGACAAGGTTTAGCCAGGAAACCTGGTGGGCAATTCACTGTGACAGCTGGATGTAGATTGGCAGGTCCTCACTGTGGAGCAGAAAAACGCTCGCTGGAGCAGGGCTGCATCTCATTCCTGCTACCCAGGTGTATGTGCACAGGCTTGGCAGCCAGCAGCAAGAAAGTGCAGATACCTCTCCTGGTAATTAAACTGGATTGCTGAAGTGTTGGACAGATCATTCAGAGGCTTCTCGAGGAGCAGAAATAAAGGCATGCTGGGGATGCTGTTGATAGATGTGGCATGGAATCTGCTGGAGGAATTAGAGGACAGCAGTATGACACCCGTTGAAGGCACCTGTTTAGTGCAGATCAGTGGGTGTCATGGTCCTAATGCTGTTTACTGTTTTCTTGTTGTGAAGGCTGCTGCCAGGAACTCTGCTGTTGGAGGAAGTATATTTTCCTATTAGTGGGTTTGCGTTGGTATTTCATTGCTGCCACTGGCTTTTCCCTGATGTGTGGTGTTAAATCCACATAAATCTCAGTAAGGGTGTCTGTGCATGAGGAGATGATACCTCACTGATCACTGTAGATGGTGAGAAAATGGTTCTGGTTTTTGACTTATGTCCCAAACTCTCCGTAGCTGCAGCAGGATTTGTCCATGTAGCTGCCTTTCTGTGCGCGAGGCCAAGAATAACCCCCTTGCACAGTTCTCACCTCCGGCTTTGTATTGGAAGGTCTTCCATAGGAAATGATAAACCTGTGACAAATGTGTCTCTTGCTAAGGATAGGTGGCTAAGTGTAGCTTCTGGTTAAGTCACTGTTTACCTTAGTAGAGCCACAATCAAGGCAGATACTAATGGATCAAGCCATGGGTGTTTAATACACTGTGTGGTGTTGAAATTGCATCTGTATGCTCTCATGTTTCATTCAACGGGAGGTTCAATCAAACTGCTGTGTAAAGAAAGCAGTGGTGACTGTATTTCTTTGTCTCTCTGGCTGGTCCCACCAGAAGCCAGGCCTGTCTGCTGGAGCTGTAGCATCAAATGTGCTTCCCAGTAATGTGCTCTTTCAGCACTCCCCTGGGTGATCATCGGTTTGCCCATGCTAGAAATAAAGCAGATGTAAAGAGGGACTTTGCAAATCAGACTAACTGCCAAGCATGGAAAGTGAGTATCTGGTTTTTTAAGGTGCCTCCAAAAAATATCCTTTGAGGCAAGTAATGGAGTGGTCCATGCCCAGTGATTCTGGGTATCTCTTAAAAAGCCTCACATCAGCAGTCCTTTCTTAAGTAAGAGTAGGCAGGGCACATGGGGCTTCATGGAGTCTCAGACCACCCACCTTCCCCCTGGAATTACCTCCAAGATGTGCAGCTCTGGTGTCTCATCTTTTCCCTCGTACAGTTTTCTCATAGTGTGATTATATTTTCAGGAAAGCCGGTTAATGAAGTTGAATCAGTGACACAAGGCCAGCTGCAGCAGTTGGAGAAATCCTGCTACAAGATCTTTTGGCTGCAGGAAATTGAAAAATTGCATGCTATGGGATAGGTCTGGCTGCTGGAGTCCCACTGGCACATAATCAGTAATCCAGCACTGCACAGAAATGCCAGGGTCTGCTTTGTTGGTTTGGCTTTTGTCCATCCCAAGAAGACCATGCTCATTTTGGGACTGCAAAGAATTGGCAGGCAGCGGAGGCTTAGGTGCGCCACCTCTTCTGGGCGTGGCAGGTTTTGGCAGCAGAAACTACCTCTGGATTGGACTTTCAAAGGGATTACTTCCTGGAAAAAAGAGTGGTTTTCTCCAAAATAATTTGTCCCCCTTCCTCTTGCCCCTATTTTAGATAATGAGTAAAAGAATTGGTGCTGGTTCTCAGTCTGTCATTTTCAGATTGATGTAATTTTCCTCCAAACTTTTGAAATCAGATTTGGAAATACAGCAAGGAAACAGTAAAGTTTTGCACCCAAGTAGAGGCTGATTACTAATCTCAATTGGTGACCCCAGCATGCTTCTGTTCCCCCAGTCCTTGGGGACCTGACAGTACTTGGGATGAGACTGATCCATGCTGGATGCAGTGGCCTTAGGCTCCAAATACAGCACTAGTTTTCCTGTCACCCTCTTGCAATTGCCAAACCTCTGTTGTTTCTGTGGGATTTTGCTGGTGTTTTTCTGCTGGAAAACATGTCTAGAAAGGATGAGCAGTGCCAGAAGCCATGAGACAGAAATTGTGCTGGCCTCCATTTTGACTACCCTAGAGCTGCAACAGGCAGAGGACCTTCTTCCCTTTGTAGGCACGGGAGTTGACCCAAGCATGTTTTTTCCCTATGGCATTGCTGCAAAATATGTGTCCAGGGGACTTCCCAGCACAGATGGTGAGGAGCTGTCTGTAATGCAGTCTCACAATGTGTTAAAAAGTGTGCCTAGTGCATGTGGGCTGGAGCACAGTGCGTAATTCATAAGTGGCAATGATAGGATTGTTAGCCATCATTCCCTTGCTTGTGGTTTTGCTCAAGTTTTAATATTTTTGAAACCTCCACCTATTGAAACAATTTCCAGAGAGCAGTCTGTGTGTACTGCTAATATTGAAGTTTGCTTTTCAGTGACAACTGCATGACTTTTTTTTTTTCTCAGCGATTTCGCCAAGCTGGATGATTAAGGTATGCTGTCACTCTGGACAGAGATGTGCATCTCCCTTGAGGTATTTCATCTTATCTGCCCTGTATACAGAAAGCACCTACCATGACGTCTTGGTCAGAGACGTGTCCTGTAATGGGTCCATAGGGAGCAAGCAGTTTTGATTCATGGTTGCCTGCGTGCCTGTTGTATTATTGCAAGAGCACAGAGGAAAGACGCAATGTTTAAAACCCTTCTAGGCTTAAAACCTGCCAAGAGCATTCACTTTAAGCCCGCCTAAAGAGCCGAGCAATTTTCTTTGCTTTTGATGTCAGCAAGTCCCATGCTGGGTATGGCTTCAGGCATGGAACTGGCCTGGAGGTGGGGGGTATGAGACTGGGGCAGTTCTCCTGCTGGCATCCCAAATGCCACAGACTCCTTTGCACTTAAAGACCTTCTCTGTGTATGTTTTCAGATAAAACCCCCTGCCTGTTTTCTGTTTGAAAAGTCGGAAGCCAGTGTTCAATCCCCTTCTGTGACCTGTATGATATTTTTGAGCCTTCTGGGCAAGGAGGAGAAGAAAGATACAGATGTGCTTGCTAACAGAGGAGGGGTTAATGAGTCTAATGCCTCAAGGAGTCTGCATGCCTGAGGCCAAACCAGAGATACAAGTTGCATCTTGTGGAGCTGCAGTGCTTTTTCTGCAAAGGTATTGGAGGACAGAACCTGGCAACCTGTAGTGCTGTCTGGGAGGCATGGCTAGGTTCTTACTTGACAAAAAAAACCTCTAGATGCTTGGAGCAGCTAGAAGGCCCTTGGAGCAGGGAAGTGTGCTGTAAACCATAGTCTTCACTCTGAATTGCACAGGCTGCAGTTGAGGAGAGCAATGGAGAAGGTGTTTTTCCAAGCACTCAGGATGTGTATAGTCTTTGAAAAGCAGCCCAGGGTGATTCAGAAAGGGAAACCAGCAACTTAGAGCTTGTTACAATCTTGCATCAGCATCTGCATGTTCTGCACAGACTGGGAAGAAAATGAGGCAAGAGATGGGAACCACATTTTCAGAGATTGCCTGTGGGAACTGATGGGTTCAAGTCCTATAACATTCAGGGTCTGATTCTTCCAACTTTAAAGTCTTCACAGGTTTGTTTGGTTTGACTTGGGGAAGGGAGCAGCTTTCTTGTTTTCTTTAGGAATAACAGAAAATTTCCAAGAGAGGGTGCTCCAGTAGGTGCAGCATGTTCCATCATCTCACACAAGAAGCAAGGCTCATCTTGCAGCTCTCCTTTCCAGCCAGAACTGCTGTCCTAGGGCCTGCAAAAGCTTAAGCAGATGCTTGTTTCTGGAAAACTGCCTTTCCACAATCAGCTTGTTAAGCAGGGCTTGCCTTTAAACATCCCTTTTAACAGTACTTGATCCGCTGGGCTGCATCACCTTCCCAGCAATGGTCACTAGTGGATACCATAGAAGGGGTATGAGCATGAGGCAGACCAGTGCTTCCTTAGAGTGCTCTCCAACCTCCAGGGAACACCTCTTTGTGCTTTTGTAGCCCTTAATGGATTTTTCTCGCACGAATTTGTCTAATCATTTTATGAACTCTGAGAAAATTCTGACGGCTGCAGGCAATCCTTTATGAATTTGGTATGTCTGGTAGTTTAAATTGTGCTTTAGATTCACATGGGCCAGAGAGGAGCTATTAGTGGCATAAATAGAGGTTTTAAGGTTTGCAATTGCCCATCTCTTTGGAAAGCATTTGCCATTTCCAGATGCAGCACTGGTTTCCAGTGTGTAAATGCAGGTATTGCAGCTTTTAACCTAGAACAATGTACTCTTGAAAGCAAAGAATGTCTTCCATACCAGGATGGGTGAATACAGGGATATTTTAATATGCACAGGGAAAAACTGTGCTGCCTCAAAGACCGTAGTCTCTATTTAAAACTGAGTGCACCCTGCACTGCCCCTTGCAGCAGGATCTTTCTGCTGGCTGTGAACAACACCCTTCATGTCCAGGAAGATGTGAAAATTAGTATTGAACTGCCAGTGAAAGTTTAGCCAGAAGGAGAACGTTCCATGCATATGCTGGTAATCAGCTGGAAGAAGTATTTTGGTATATTTTTGAAGCATGGTCACATGCAATCAGAGCATGCAATTGCAGGTTGTAAAAAGCAAACACACTGGCAGAGCAAAGTAAAACCTGAAAGCTAGTGTTGTAGTGTTGTGATTTATTGTTTAATTTTTTGGTTTGTTTTTGGTGATGGCTGCATTTATACTGAATGCAAAATTTTCATCCAGCGTCCTATTCCAGAGTCATGAGTTCACCCCAGCCCAGATGGCTGGGTGTCTGCTACCAAATGAATTACGGATCAGATGAATATTTTATAGTTTTATTTATACCTCCCCAATAGGTAATCCTACTTTTTCATAGTTTGTTATAAGTCTTTTTGTTATACTTCACATATTAGAAATACATGCTTGAATATTGAGAGAAGTCTTTCCAATATGAAAAAAAATCCCCAAATGACTTTTAGTTAGAGGTAATTTTTATTCTGGAAGTATGGGAGACAACCCCATTGTTGATATATGAGGACATTAGAAGATTAAATAAAAAACATTTTCCTGCATCTGCAGACAGATCTTTCTATTTTGACATGAAATTAAAACATCTTATTTATAGATAAAAATAAAAATAATAAGAAATAGTTGTTCCTATCCACCCTCCTCCTGAAGATGGGAAAAAGAAAGATGCTGAAGATCTCATTATGAGATTCAACTGATGACATCTGTTTTGTGTTGTGTAGTAGGGTGCAGGTTTCTTCATATCCCAGTGGCAGTGACACAAACATCTTTATGGTGAAGCAATTTGTCTGCTTCAAAGCACACTGCTTGTGAGGCATGAGGTACAAAAAGCAAATGCCAGGTTACACATGGGGATAATGAATCCATGGACTGCACCCGGATGGCCATACAGGTGGGTGTGAGGGAGAGAGAGCTGCCCAAATACTCTGCTTTGTTTTCAGAGGTGTATGAGTAGCAAATACTGATATTTTCCAAAAAGTGTAGAGCAGACCATTGCTGCAATCCCGTGTAGTAAAAGCTTCATGAGGTCAGAGCTTTAAGAAACTTGTGTTTTTGCAGGCCATTGTTCATGTTACATTACAAGAGTGATAGTGCTGGTTTATAATTTATTTCCCATTTTGCTGGCGTATTTTTAAAGGATTGCCAAGTAATCTTACACTAATCTAATTCTAATCACCTTAAAACAGTCTTCAAGGCCAAGGAGTTCTCTTTGTATTGTGCTGAGCACAGTACCTGGCAGAGAGCAAAAGTAAAGCATCTGAAATGGTTTCACTGCCCAGATGACATCAATTTATAGATTTATGTTTTTCCCTCATGAATGTTGCTTTTGAATTTCACTGCTAATGAAGTCCATTCAGTTCTTTCTGTGAGCTGATAATTCCATTGTCTGATATGTTATTTCTCTGATTTTAGCATTAAAAGTAGTTTTACATTTTTAACAATCTGCAAAAGTGATTCTTCTGAAAGTACTCTTAAGACATCAGGACTCCAAAATAGCCCGAAAAAGAATGTAAAAATACTTTCAGCAGTGTTAGACAAATAGCAGTGGACTTGTAGGCACTTAATAAACAACCCACTTGTTCTCTGGCTGCAGTTTCTTTACCAAACCAAGTATGCTCTTTATAGTAATCTCCCTCAAAAGTTAAATATAACAGTGGAGGAAGCAGAGGAGTTCGGACATTTGCATCTCAGTAGTTAATGCACTGAGCAAGCTGTGCTATACAGCACTGAACACTGAGCTGTGCTATACCCTGAACACTGTTCAGAGTATAGCAGCTTCACTGGGCATTTCTCCTTGCCCATGCACCTATCATATTGATAGAATGAATTCGTAGGAGTGTGAAGGTGTAAGTACGTGCGTGGCAGCATGTGCACGTTGTACACATATGAACATGTAGGACACATGCTGAACAGAACATAGAGGTTGCCCACCCTTGTTTTGTGTGGGTATCTGTGACAGCTTGGTAAAGCTCAGACAGTTCAGGTGCCTTTTACTCTCCATGTCTTTGTGCCAGATTGCTAACTAACTGGGCCCATATTTGAAGAGGGTGGCTCTCTGTGCTGCAAGGCCACCCAGCAGTTCTCTGGTCTCATTTTCCTTCTGTCTGTTTTCTTTTGCCTTGTGCATGACCCTTCCTTGATAAGCAGTTTGTATTATTTACTTTTTCATCTGGCCAGATCTTTTTCATCTTGGTTGCTGTTGTGCCTTGGTGTCTGCACCCACACAGCAGGCTGGTTTCTGTATCCCAGGAAGGACTTTTGTTGTATCAAAACTGAGCTCCAGCTCTCCAGGTGCATGAATTACAGGTTCCCATTTAGTATTTTACAGTATCAGGCTGAAATGCTTTTCTCCCCTGGATTGCTTCTTATTGGAGAGGTGTTTCAGTGAGGTTTGGAATGTTTTTCTACATCTTCTATTGTGGTTGGCATTATAATATATTTCAACAGCAAACCCCTTGCCCATTCCTTGAAAGATTTCCAAAATGCTGGTTCTGGCACTTGTATTTCTTACAAAGGGCTAATGTAATAGGAGTAGTAGGGCTGGCTAGTACTTTTCCCCAGCTTACTGCCCCTTCTTTCCCCACAGAGGGGGAGGCATGAGGACACACAGCAGGGACGGGAGAGCTCTATCTGAAGAGCCGAGAGTAGCGCCAAGGTGACAGGCAACCCAGCAATAAACCCTATTTCTTCCACAGCAGCTGGGCCAAAGTTCAGCTACATGCAAATAATATAAAAGCTCAAGAATTGGAAAGTTTTAATCAAAACACACTTCAGATGTGCTCTTTTGCCAGCATGATGGAATGCCTTCTGCATCTCCTGGTCCTGGAGGAACATTCCTGTTCAAAGCAAGTAACTAATGGGATTTCCAGCTAGATCAGTACAATAGAAATCACCAGAAGGAAAGCATTATTATTTATTTATTTTCCTGTTTCTTCTGGCTTGGTAATTTCTAAGAGTACAGGCTCTGATCAAAAGGCCCTGTACGAATCAATGCAGAGCACCCGCTGGCTATGGTGGTGCTGGGTGAGGGTTTTTCTGCTGCAATGCAGCAAACTGGGGCGAGTCATTGCTCTTTGTGCAGAGGGGCTGAGCACGCTGGACTGATCCTCTAAGTGCTTTGGCAAGCCTTGGAGAGAGTGCTGCTTCGTGGAAATGGTCGGAAAAAATTTGCAAATTCTCTTATGCACTTGACCAAATCTGCCCTGTGGGTTTTGGCCAGGGGTGGTGGGTATGCCAAGTGGTACAAGGGACCTTTTGCTCCTGGCCTCTTGGCTCTGCAGACAGAGACAACAAAGCCTCAAAAGCAAATTTGGAGAATCAGGTGGAAAATGCCGGTGGAGGGCACTAGCACTGCTTGCTGCATTCCAAGGAATACACAGCGCAATTGTCCACCATGCTTCTGCATCCTGCTGTGCAAACCTTGTGCGTCTTTGCTCTCTGGCCCTACGTGAGATGAAAGGAAGCAAAATTGAATCAGGTAAAAGCAGAAAACTGGGCTTGCCCTCTCTCTTTTGGTTTATGGGACCCTGTGTGCCATTTCTTCATAGCTTCTTTCCAACTTTCTGCAGTCTGCCTCAATCCAAGGAGAGAAAGTGCTGCTCAGCCAAGTAGATTATTAATTATTCTATTTCCTGAGTTGTCTTTCACACAGTTCAGCATTAGCATGGCTTATTACAGGGGACTGATCTGCACCGCGCCATTATCCTGTCATGTCCAGAGTTCTGCCTTCCCCTTAGTGGGTTCCTGCCTTGGATCATTAAGCCATGAAGCTCCATGGTTCTGTCTTGTTCTCCTGAGGGGCGGCACCAAGAGCATGAAATTGTTTGCTGACCTTGCTGGAGAGTTATGGTCTGAGCCTTTAAACACCTGGCCATGCAAGGACAGTTTCCACAGAGAGGTGCTCTCACCCAGTTCAATAAACTGGAAGACTATCACTGCAGAAATGACGGGGTTATTTAATTTATTGTACATCACTCTGTCCCAGGTGCAACTCAGCCCATGCAAGGAGATGGAAAGGAACTGGAGGATGACTGGGCGAGGATGCACATGAGGGCACAGACCCATCTCCGCCTTTTCCGGAATTGCAGACAGCAGCTAGCAAAGCTGGGTGTGCATGAAGGACAAAATGCCTGGTGCTTTCTGCAGAGGTGATGCACCAAACCCTCTGCTACATGTTGGCTGAAGCTTCAAGGGGGACTTCTGCCAGAGTCAGGTAGCCCTGAGGGCTTTGAGTGCTATTTGCAACCCCTGCAGAATATCTCTATAAAACAAAACAAATACCCGTGAAGTAGTCAGGCAGTTCATAATATTGTTTGTGCTCTGGTAACGATTGTGCATCTGTTGTGGCCTCACACTCTTCCTGTATCTTCTGATATTGATCAATGAATGAGAACTTCTGTCTTAAATTCAGTTTGTATAGGGTCCAGTTCTTCATTTAGGACAAAATCAGAAAGTTAAATACATGGTCATTAGGTAAATAAATGCAGTAAATAAATGCAAGTTGGCTCGACTTTCTTTTACGCAGATGTGATGGATACAGCATCATTTGAAGGCATGTCTAATGTCAGTAAACTGCTATTTCAATGCCTGAAACTTTATGCATTGCCTTCATCAGGGAGGTTATTCAGGCATCTGGTTCATTGATGGGGAAACTGAGGCAAGGAGGTGCAGTGTGACGGCGTAGAGGACACATACCAAGGCTGCGACTCTTCTTGCTGCTTTTCTGCGCCTGCTGAGCCCTTCCCTTAGGGCTGGAGCTGTAAGATGCATTGGAAATGTTTCCTAACCTGTTTGCCAAACAAATGAGCAGAAAAGAGAGGCTGGTCAGAGTCCCCTGGACATGGGCTTTTGGGGTTGGGGTTGCTTTTTCTGAATCAGTTACAGTATTATCGTGGTTTTAGTTTCACTGCAGCATTAAAGGTAGAAATGTCAGTCAACAGTGTATTTATCCAAAGCATTTAGTGAGTTAAAGTGTGCTTAATAGCTTGGGGGAAAGTGTAACATGGGGCCCATTTGCTTGCAATCTTAATTGCTTGCAATAGTGAAAATTTCCTCCTTTCCTCTTTTGCACCTTCTGTCAGGAAAGACAGTCTTTGATCCAAGTCCAGCTGAGTGCAAGGTGTTGCCTTCAGTACATCTGGTTGGAAAACTGTGCTTTGTCTGCTAAAATGGGAGCTGTTAATAATGTGACAGTGTCCATTCCAAGCTGTTACAAATTCCAGTGCCCAGAGGATTAAATGAAACCGAAATCCTTATCATTTTGATTTGGTATCCAGCAAGAGAGCAATTGGTACCTGTTCAGTAAATACAGTTGAGTTTTATTTGGCTTCTGGCAGTAATAGTATTTAGAGTGGCTTGGCAATTGTTCACTGATGAGGGTCCAAAAAAAGTACTTAACAAAATCAAGTGATAGCAGTAATAAAATGCTAAAAACACTGACACTTTGTTGATCTGCTTCAGCACTTTAGCAAAGATTTCTGGGGCTCCTCCTGGTTTCTCTGCCTTTCTTTAACATTTTTACCTGGATCAGGAGCCCATCTGCCAGCGGCTGGTGAAGTGGCTGCCTCCCAGCCAGGGGCCTCCCTGCACAGGGCTGTGTCAGACACCCTCTGGTCCCTGGTCCCCATGGCTGAACCCCAAGCCGGTGCCCAAGGGGCTGTGCCAGGGGTTGGATGGGAGAATATCCAAATACCTGAAGTATGGGGCTCTTGGGTCTCCTGCCTCCCTGTCTCCAGCTCCAGCTACTCTGCGTCACAGAAGTAATGATTCTGGGGTTGAGGCATGCACATGGCTCATAAACCATTGGACTATGGAAGTTGTGTGCACTTTGCCCTAGCCCGAGGAGTGCTTTGGTGTGCACAGCAGCCACCTTCTCCCTTTGCCATCAGGGTTCTTGAAAACTTTAGAGATGTCACAAGTCAAACGATTTTACAGCTGCTGTTGCGCTGAGTCTAGGAGTGTTTTCCTCTCTAAGAGAAGCAGCAGCTATTTTTCACAGAGCAAATGAAGCCACCTGTTGGGTTAACTGGGCTTTATTCAGTCCCCAGGCTGCCTTGCACAACCTTTAGGGCCCATAGGAGTCTTTGAAGTACCATTGAATTTCATTGTTAATGTCACAGTCATTTACTGTGAATGGAAAAGGGTATTTTTTTTTTCACTCCCAGGCATGAATAAACTCTGTAGATTGCAGGAAATAATCCCTCTTAAAGGAGAGTTGAAAGTGCTGTCTTTTAGTACAAGAAACCTGGTGTCAAGCTGCACCTAGGACTGCTCCAGCTCTTCTCGAAAAGTACTGGATTTTGCTCAGTGATTAGAAACAGAATAAATCAGATAAAAGCAAAGCAGCTGATGGCAGGGTAATACATGTGTCAGAGAAGGGGAGGGAGTGGTGAAGGAAAAGTACATAATGTGGATGACTTTAATTATGTGGAAGGTGGGAAGATTGACTTCCCCATCTTGAGTGGGGTGTGTGAGAAGATACATTCGTCTATATTCTGTCAGAGGTTGATGAGGTCTTCTCGAAGATGTTACCAGTTACTTGGATGAAAAAGGGTGCACTTGCTGGCAGTATTTATGAGAGATTTAATTACGTTTCACAGACTGAGTTCCAATTAGAAGGGAAAGTAGGGGTGAGAAGATGAAAGAAAAGATGTACGGCATGTGTTAAGAGCACGGTGATAAATCTGTGGCTAAGGGTTATGGTAAACAAGGTGGTTGTACATCATGGCATCATTTGCACACTTATATTTTTAGGTGCTTACTCCAAGTTCCATTCCACCCCGCCCCCATCACATGCAAAATGCTCATAAAGGGGTCAAGCGCAGGCCTGTTACTCCTCTTCCAAGATGGAAGGCAAAGATCATTTGCAATTGCTGCAATATAGGGTAGTTAATTTTTTTTTTTTTCTTTTGCTAATTCATTAACTGTCATAAAACAGCACTCCAGAAAAGGCAGACAGAGACAGATCACACAGTATTTGTCTCCATGCTGCGTGAACAGTGGAAAAATATTGCGCATTTTTTCACATTATTGCAGATCCTCACATTTAGAGTTATAGAGTGGTTTGGACTGGTTTGCATTATCCTTGCTATAATATCACCTAACTAGCTTCTTATGCAGGTAACCATGATGTCCATTTATTTTTATGTCAGGAGGTAACGCTGAAAGGGGAGTATCAATTGCTCAGCACTGGCTTAATTCCCTTTCCACTGTAGTCAGCCAGGGACTTTGCCGTTTACTTCACTGCAAGGACAATACCTCCATGTCTGAGTGGCTTTGGCACAATTCTCTCATTACATTCCTCTCGGGTGCCTCAGAAAGAAGCTTCTCTGTACCGTTTACTTGTGGTGTAAGCTGTTTTCCAGTATCTCCCCAGATGATGCAGGTAAGAGGTTTTGTCTAACAACATCAGTGTTAGATAAACGGGCAATACTTTGGATGTTGTGGTATTGGTAATTAAAGTGAAGGTAAGTCTGCAAGCAGTTCATGACAAACACTGAAATTCTGGCTGGAGAATAGCAGGAATTAGTTAGTGAGATTGCTTTTGTTTCATGCAACATCGTTGCTGCCCACAACCACCAAAAGGGCGACAAATGTTTCTTAACAAGAGGTGAAATGGCTTCAGTGAAGCAGTGGCAGTACTTCAGCAAATGGGAAATTTTTTTTCTTCTCTAATTCCATGATCACACTTGGTAAGCTAGAACAAAGCAAAGGAGTAAACTCCCCTTTCTTTGGTGATGTTGAAAACAAATCCTTGTTTATTTAAAAGTAGCTATGTCAGGAGAAAGGTATGATGGAGTATAATTGCCAAATTCTTATTTGGTAATTAGTATCTTTCCGCCATCTCAATGCTGTTAAGAAACAGGGATAATTGCACATAGGATGCATATATTTATCATGGAAGTTGGCACTTCAGACCATTAGGAAGTATCTGTAGCTTTGCTGTATGCTGCATGTAGATTAATCTAGTTTAGGAGACTTAAGAGCCTGTCAGAGATGCTTCCATCATCCAAGCATTTGTAACATCAGGTGGTAGGTGAGGCACCAGATGGTTTCCACAGCCCTGCTGCAATAATATTGTGGGTTCCTGATATTCATGCATTTCCAGAGGTTTCCCTGTTGCTGACTGCAGTATTCACCTCCGTCTGTTTTTTTCACACACATTTAAAAAAAAAAAAAAGTGGTCGGGTCCAGGAGGGAGTAGTGTTCCATTTGTGCTCTGTTGTGCATGGTATTTCTGCATGGCAGCATTGGAGGAGAGAAACGTTGACTCTTGGGAGCCTCTGAGAAAAGGCCTATGAAATAACCCTAGACACATATAACAGGCACAGGGCTCTGCCACCTTAAATAAAAAAAAATTGTTCTTGGGAATTAAACACGTTCTCTTGTCAGCCCATCAAAGAAAGTATAGGTAGAAGTAGCATATTGCAGAAATAAGGAAGTCTGGAAGTCATGTCTAAGAATAAGATAGGACCAATTTGCCAAGGGAAGATGATCTTCAGTAAAAGATCATAGCTAGAAACTCATCACTTAGGGCTTTTTGATTAAATGTGTTTGGGAAGGGATGGACAAATAAGGTCTCAGGGGAGAGATTGTTTCAGCCACAGGCCTAAGGCTGACACCAAAGATGAGGTTGTATGAGCTGCAGTAGAAGATGTTAACTGCAAACCTTGTAGTGCTTTGTGAGCAGCAGGAATGCCCCTCCTGCACATTTATAGGCTGCAAAAGAGAGTGAAATTATTTTTCCCAAGGTCACCCAACAGTTCATAAGCAGGGCCAGGAAGAGACCAACTGTTACCAGGGTCTAGTGGCACTACGCTTCGCTGGAGTCAAGGTGGAGACATAAAGGTAACCTATTTATTTTTGTCCTTCCCTTATTCTCCATGTTTCTTGACTAATTTTAGAGCTCTGCACAGGAATACAGGGTTAGGGATTGAACCTGGGTGCACATCCCAGTCCTTTTCTGATGAAGGACTCAAGTACAAGACCATAAATAGGACCTCTTCCAAAATGGAAGGGCAGATTTTCTTTGTGTTAACCTGCAGCTGACCAGAGGTTCAAGTGGTTTTCTGTTTCATTCATTGCTTTAGCTAGTTCAGTGTTTGGAGGGATGTATTGTATTTTGCCTTCCCTTAGTGGATCAAATTCTTGTCTCCGTTGTATGGAAGCTACCTCTGATGAAATCACTGAGTAGCCTCTCATGCAGACAAATGCAAGGTAGGGCCTGATGTTTCAGGTAGGTCTGATCGTCACACTTTCTTCTCTGGATGTCTTCACAGCTGCCCTTTGTGTTTCTGTTTGGAGACTAGAAATTTTACCTCTAAACATAATTTTTTTCCCCAGGGTGTTGAGGAAGGAAGAATATCTTGTGCATGGAAGTACAATCATTTTTTGTTATTTTATCAATGTGGTGTCTTGCCAAACTGCTTTTTTTCCTACATTCTGAAAATCCTTTTGCCCAGGTCACTCAGTATATAGTTGTAGTATATGTTTTGATATGCCTTACTGAGGAAAAGGTGAAGCAGAGAACACCAGATTTATTATTGGGTCACTGACTGAGATATTTTTTGAGTTCCCAGAGCTTTATCATAGTGGCCATCCTGGGTCTTGCTAGTAAAGAGATGATCTCGAGAATTAGATCACTGAGATCATAATATACTGCTGTGTTAGACAAGATTCATGGTTGAGAGAGGATATGGCATTTACTGGGCCTTTTAAATGTCACATCCAGACTTTAAAGGCCATAGTCATAGAATAAACAAAAGAGAGCTAGCTCAAGCAGCTTTAAAATGAGCAGTATCCTGGTGATCCAGAGGGAAACTGTGGTCTATATTTATGCAGTAGATACAAGACTAAGCAGCCACTGGAAACCATGCAAGGATGGTAGCAGTGTCTTTCTTGAGGCACAAGGTGAGATGTGCTAATGTGGTCAGCATTCCTTCCATTTAGCAGCAGAAGGAAGTAAGTAATATGAAGTTCTTATCAGTGATGCACAAGAAGTTAGACAGGCATTAGTGGCTTGAGTAATTTTGGTTGGAGTACAGTAAGTGAAGTGATTGAGTACCACACAAAGTAATATGTCTGTGCAAGCAGTTGGATGGATTTTTTTTTTTCTCTTTTCTTAGCTATGTAATAGTTTGAGTGGATGATAACACTGAGCAAAATGTATTTCTTTCCTCAGATGCATTCTTCACTGATAGAAACAGACCCATGGGAGGG
Organism: Pardalotus punctatus; assembly: GCA_013400915.1. Classification (NCBI taxonomy): domain Eukaryota; kingdom Metazoa; phylum Chordata; class Aves; order Passeriformes; family Pardalotidae; genus Pardalotus; species Pardalotus punctatus. The sequence continues at coordinate 395,003 of VZTX01011451.1, forward strand.
TAATCCACAGAGTTGAATTCTGTGCGCTGCAGTGCTATATGGCATAAAAATGCATGTGGGCAGTTCCCACTGATCAGATATGATAGTTCTGTATCTGCAGGCCTTTTAAAGTCAGGCTGTTTTTGTAATTTTTATGAACTGATAAATGTTGCCAAATTGCTTGGAAATTTACTGACAGTCTTCAAGGGACAGTCAGCTTTAAAGAGTATACTTGAAGCATACATCCTTACTTAAGGCTTTTTTTGATTATTTTTTTTTTACTGGGTAGTTCATGGAAGTCTGCATATATCTATATTTACAAGTGTCCTTTTCTGTTTTGTTTTTCATGCTATCAGCAAGTAACTGTTGTATTGATTTTTTTAACTTTTTTTTTTTCCTTTGGTACTAATTTCTAGAACAAAGTTCAGTTATCTCTTAAAAAGTTCTATTTTTTTAACCAAGTGGCATGATGGGCAGCAAGTCACTGCATGGTGAGGTTGGTAATCTGCCCCCAGGAGTGAATTGCTATTGATTTAAAGGAAGATGAAAAGTCAGTGGTGTTTTGTGGGAGGGCTAAATGATCTCTTTTGGCCTTAAGATCTAGGTATATTGATTTAAAATTATCTTGCTTTACCTGCTGCCTATAAATTTACAAATTCAAGTTAAATGAACATAAAAAATATTCTGGTAGAGTCCACTGTATAGGGTTTTTGCTAAACCATTTTAAATGTTCTTTTTATTAATTCTGCTTAGCTGTGTATAGCTCTCTTAGAGTACTTCTCATTTTTGGGGGGGCAGTACAGCAACATTTGTATACTTCACTGTAATTGAATCCTGATGCAAATCCAAGTCTTTGTTATTCTTGCATTCACTGCAGTGACCTTGATAATGTGAATGCTTCACCTTTGCTGCTCCTTGGAAGGCAGTCCTGTGAAACGGGATCAATTACGTGCATTGCTAGGATCCCATTTTCAATACCACTGAATTAAAAACAGTTAGAGTAGTTAATGGGCTTTCCCCTTGTGTGAGGGAAGGGCAGGGGGGATGAACAAAGGAGAATAGAAACTGAATTGTTTGAGAGGAGGTAATCTCTGTTTTGTTTCTGCTATAGATTAGGAGTGATCAATTGTCATGTCAGAAGGCAGAGAAGCTAATATGCCCCAGAATCTACACATAGTTATTTAATCATCCTGCCTGATGCATAGCATTCATCATTCACATTTTTAATGCCACTTGCTGTTAACATCTCACATTTATGCAGGGAACATTTAGGGAGAGAGTTATGCTAACAGGCAACAATCTGGGGAACAGAGTAGTGGGGAACCCACATGGTTTGATTTCTGTCTCTTCAATCTGAGCAGCCTGAGCCCTGGACCCATGCAAACTGTTGTACATGTCTGATCTTGGGATGATACCCCTGCAGGTGACTCAAGGCATCATCTGAAGAAAAACCTTCATGAACTCCCATCTGTACTGGGTAGGTAGTTCTCAGTGGTGCTGTAAGCTGCTTTTTTTCCAAGAGCAAGTGGGAGCTAACGTCATTACAGACCTGTGAAGGATACAGGCACATGCCTGTGAGCAGCTGGTATTTGTGCAGTAAGCTCTAGTTAGCCACCCCATCTGCTGTTTGGACTGCTTTCAGACGTCTTCAAGGCACAATTTCAGCCAGCCACTAGATGCAATGAGCAGTTGCAGCATGAAGGTTGGTCAAAGGGGAGTCCCAAATGTGCAGGGTGATACCAAACAGGGAAGTGTTTTATGTATGGCATGTATGAAGACATGCATATATGTATTGTAATTCCTCAGTAAAGTTTTTCATGGTCTAGTGCACACACTGAGTAAAGATGAAGATGAGAAAGTTGGAAGGACTGGGGCACTGCTCCTTAGGTCCATCCAAGTCATTCTCTGGTCCAAGTTGGAGAAGAGGAGCCAAAAACTCCTCAGAAGGAGGAACCCACACTGACTGATGTTGAAATGCCCTTTTCTCTTCTAGCAGTTACAAGGCTGAGGGGAAACGAGTGATCAGTTTAAGGAGAACTTGGCAAAATCAAATCCTTTTACAGTGGTTGTGAACCAAGAGAGGAATCTGGATGCAGTGAAACTTGTCTTGATCCACCTTTCTATGGTATCATGGTAATGCTGAATGAGACAATGTCACCAAAGCCTCAAGAGACATTAGAGAGTACAGCTGTACAAATGCTTACTCTGAAGCAGTAAGTTGTTTGATTCCTATAAGCCTCTTCTTAGCAATATGTAGGAGTAGTGAAGCTTTTGTTTCACAGCCAGGAGGTGGATGGATCTAAAATGTGAATTTGTGGCACAGTTTTTTAACCCTGATGCTTCAGAGAGTGGCAGTATCAGAAATGAAAGCCAAAAAGGCAGAGAATTCCCACTCTGCTATCCTGCATGCATATGTATCTTGCCTAATTTTTGATCAGTGATACCCACAAAGCCATGAAAAATACTGTCATGGGAGGACCAGCCACAAACCAGTGTAGATTGGGATGAGCACCATGTTGCAGAAAGCAACCTGTTTGACCACAGTTCTGATGAAAAGCTAAAGACATGTCCATTTATGCTTCTCATGTCCAGCTACCATTTGAAACAGCTGAAATCTCTATTGGGATCATTTAGCTTCTGGATGACAATCCCATCCTCAGATGTTCAGGCTGTTTTCTTGTTACCATAGAATTGCCATGACCTCCAGAGCCAGTGGTGACCCGGTTGAGTAGACAAGGGCTTAGGACATATCCTATCAGCAGGAAGGGGAAAAATTGGGCTAGAGAGTCCCTGTACAGTCTGTAAATTGGGCTTTCATGTTAGAAATGTTCTGGCATATTCTTGAGTTTGTCTCTAAATCCTTTTCAACACCTTCAGAAACTAACTGGACTGAAAAGGCCTACCATATTTTGTCAGAAGAGAGTCTGGATTTGCTTCCTGCGGGAAAGTGATGCCTCTGCAGGGTGGGAGAGTCAAAAGCCATGCTTTCATATGCAGCTGCATTTATCCCATTCAAAAGGTTGATGTTCATCCTGAGCTTGTGTTGCTCAGTCGTGATCTCTGCAGTTTTGCCTCAGCAAAGCAATTTTGCACAGTGCTTGTCTTTAAGCACAGAACTACTGCTTCTACTTGGAAACAGAAGTTGGAGAGAGTTATTAAATTATGAAAACAAGCCTTTGTCACAAATTTCCCCATAATTTTCCTTTTTGTCACTCACATAGGGTTTTTGTTCCATGTTTGAGCTCAGTGTGATATCACCAAGTTGCTTGGGATTTAAATAGAAGAAGCCAACTGTCAGGAGCAATGCTTGCAGGTATTCCTTCTTTTCTTTATTTGCCTTACAGCAGTGCCTGCAGGCCAAAGCAAAGATTGTGCTGGCGGCAGCTGAATAGTTAGTTCCTGCCCCTCAAGTCTATACAGATAAAGGAATTATCATTATCTTCATTGCACAAATAACAGCAGGGAAAGATGAAGTGACTTACTCATGGTCATGCTAGGAGTCCCTGGCAGAGACGGAAAACAGAGTATTATTTCCTCTGGTCTGATGCTTTCATCCTAGTGCCATCCTTTTGTGTCACTAGCCACTTTTAACGATTTTGATTTTTCCATAACGTCTCCTGGCACAAATGTGCCAGCTGGTAAATGGCATGAAATGTATGTCTCTTGGATCTCTGCCTTTCAAGATCATTTTTATTTTTATCATTTACCTTGTGATAGCCAGCTGCCTGTGTCAAGCCTTGTGTCTGGAAGGATCTCAGGATGTGCTCATCTAGTCTGCTTTAAAACCTCCACAGGCACAGATGCCACAGGTTCACTGGGTGATTTTTTTCCCAGTGTTTCATTATTTCTGTCCTTAGAAAGCTGTTCCTAAATTTAATACTGTGCTTGTCTTGCTCTGGAGACAACAGCCTTCTACTTACTTGGAGACTCATGTTCTCTTTCACACTCCTTTTCCCCAGGACAGAAGAGTCTATGTTCATAGCTTTCTTAATTTGTGGTTTTTCTCCAATTCCCTCTTGGATTCCCTCAAAATGCACTGTGTTTTTCCTGACATTCAAAATGGGGCACAGTATGGAGCTCCCTCAAGTGCTTCCTCCCTCTCCCCAAGGACCTCATAAATCACTTTGCCTGCAGGGAAGCCATGGGTTGAGGACTTGACAAAGTAAACAGCCCGGGGAAGGTGCATTTGCACAGCAGAGCACAGGGCATCAAGACTTACAGGAGAGTTTCCTGAGCCAGGGAAATCCCTGAGGATTGCCAGGACACGCCACAAGCCCACAACTCCTACAATAGTGACTGATGAGTGGGCAGGGCCAGGAGTACCCACTGCCAAAAAGAGCAGCCCCAGGGAGAACGGTGAGTGACCAGGAGGGGAAATAGGGCATGGCGTGATAGTTTGTGTGGGAGGGTGCACAGGGAGGACTTGAAGGGGAGAAATTCAGTTCATCCCATTCCTACCAGTTTGATGTCAGAGCCAGCAAGAGAAGACCTCTGGGAAGACCTTACAGCACCGTCCAGTGCCCAAAGGGGTCCTACAAGAAGGCTGGAGAGGAACTTTTGCAAGGGCCTTAAGGACAGGACAAAGGGTAATGGCTTTAGACTACAAGAGGGTATATTCAGGCTAGATATAAGGAAGACATTTTCTACAGTAAGGGTGTTGAGGCACTGTCACAGCCTGCCCAGAGAAGTTGTGGTTGCAACCTTCATGGAAGTGTTCAAGGCCAGGCTGGATGAGGCTCCAAGTAAGGTGGTCTAGTGGAAGGTGTCCCTGCCCATGGCATCAAGGTTGGAACCAGATGATCTTTAAGGTCTCTTCCAACTCAGACCATTTCATGATTCTGTGAAGCTGCATCTTTTTCCTTCCTTCCAAAGTGTCATTGCATGCTCCCATGTTTCACACTGCAAAGATTACCGTTCAGGAAGCTGAAGGCACACAAATTCTGATACTGTCAAGAGGTGTTTACCCAAGCACATGCAGTAGACTTTGATTTGTGCTGACTTTGGTAGTTAGCTTCATCTCAATGCTTGGAACCTGAGATTTTAGGGCTAACAGTGCCCATGATCACACTTAAATGCCAAAAGACTGGGCAGGATATCTGAATTGGAAGAAAGGATGAGATCTGATAGATTTTCTCTCTGTTTGTCTGCTGTTTCCCTTAAAAACAGTAGGAGCCTAGGCAGCATTTGCCCTGATTCAGAAAAGCCACTGTCAGTGTAAAACCAAGGGTTTTATATAATCACAGGTATATAAACTTTTCCATTTCAGCTCTAGTAATTTTGAGGTTTTACTCTTCTGGGGTTTTGATCTAATATTACCTGTTTGATATATTTTTATTCGTTTTTAAGAATTTTATTTCAAGCCTTCCAGTCTTCATTGGGGAACTCTCTTATAGAAGAGGTCTGGATTGTGGTTCTACAAAGCTGTGACCAGGTCGGGATCCTGTCAAAGGTGGTAGGCTCATAGTTTTCTCCCATTTCTCAGTGAGAGGTGAGATAAGAACAGTGGTGGTATTTGGAGGGACCAAATACCATAGGAATCCAAAACAAGCTACAGTGGGAGTTAAGGACTCAGCCTGTTCTTTTCTCTGACCTGCTGCACCTCTTCAGTAGCTGTTCTTCAAGTGGAAACATAAGGAATTAATTTTCCTGCCCCTGATTTCACTAGAGTGTTTAGTAATTTGGCTTTAATGTTAGAATTCATCAGCAAGACTGATTACTGTATCATACAGAGCGGCAGGCTTGGCAGAGAAGGAAATTTCCCACGCAGTTTAAAAATGGTCCATGAATTTGCTGGGTTTAGAGTTTGATAACAGCTGGAAGAAGGATGCAAGCAAGTCTTGTATGAAGAAAGGAGCCAATGTAGGAATTAAGAAGGTGAGTTACAGCAGGGAGCAGGAAAATGCACATTTTACATTTTATTCAGTAGCTGTGGTTTGGTTTTGTTTTGTTCTTAATGGCATGTGGTTTTTAAAAGGAAGTTTTTGCTTAAATGCAAATCAGATATTAGGTTACTAAAGAGAGGAAAGGCACTCCTTGGTAAGTGTGCTGGAAGCTAGTCTGATAAATGTACTCAGTAATGAGAATTCTACAGCAAAATGCTGAGCCCTGTGGCTCTGATCCAGCAAAATGCTGACAGCAGTGGTAGTGCTCATGCACTTAAAATTAAGCATTTTCCAAAAATGCTTTGATGGATCAGAGCTGGAGTCCTTATCACCTTGCTAGGAGTGAATTTATGAGAGTCTTATGAGTCAATAGTATTTATTCTTAGGCTTCACAACTAAACCACTAATGGAATATAGGGAAATTACAGCTTTTCTGTGGTGTGAAGAAATCTGGCTCTGGTCTTAACCACAAACTGTTCTCCAGCTTTCAGCAAAATTTACTATCTTGATTCCCAGAGGCTCTAGAAAAACAAGATCATGTACTGGAATTCCCTGTGGATGTGCACCCTTTAGGAAGGTATTTCTGCATGCCTCTCTTCCATGCTCCAACAAATATTGTCTCAGATATGTATTGGCCCTGAGTGCAAGCACCTGCTTGGGACATCAGGGATGCCTCTTTTTCCTGAGGCCAGGCAAACTGTGATGCCCTAATGTCTCGCTCTCCCTTCTGAGGATCATGATAAATTGCAGTTTAATGGGAACTGGCTGTGCAGGACACAGGGCTGATGCTACTGTAAATACAAATGAATGTATGTTAGGCCTGGCAATTGAGAAAAAGTTTTCCAAACACTGAGCTATGGTCAGGGCCAGTCTTGCCAGGCCAGTTTTTAAAATTTTTTTTTTAAACAGCCTGTAGCTTTATTAAAGGGACTTCGTGCCCTGCAAAATGCAGGTGAGTGTTCGTAAGCCTTCAGGTTTCAAGATAAAAAAATTACCTTGATTGATGTTACAGATCATAATGCCCTTTGTAGCCTTCATTATAGAGAGTCCTTAAAATTCCTTAAAACTGTTGTGTACCAGTATTTCTGGTAAGGCATTGAATATGTTTGTTGATGAACAAGCTGGAGGTAATACTTCCCTTCCCTTGAGAGGAGTGTGCTCAATATTACACAGGTTTCTATGGTAAATCTTTTCAGAAATCACAATTAAAAAACAGGAACAACAACAACAAAAACCACAACAGAAAAAAACCACAGACACAGCACCCACCCCAGAGAGTACAGAGGCTTTCTTGGCAACTGAAATACCAGGACATACCTCTGTATTCCAACAGTGGGCATTTCCAATAGTGACAGTGCTCATTAGCTTGTGGTATTTGGAGATAAACTACCGCAGTGCCATTATTCTCATTTGCAACATCTGGGATTGCTGGGAGGAGACGGGATCCTATCATGTGCAATTTTCTCTTGTGATATCTGGTCATGTTTCCTCAGGCCTCATGCCTGCAAGTTTTGTGAATTTGCAGGCAGCTTCCATTTTTTAAGAGTACACGTCTCTCATCCATGATTGGCAGGAGCTGAGAGTATTGTCTGTGCAACCCTGTAAACAGAAGGCAAATGGCAAGAATCCAATTTATTTTTTGAAACCATGTGCTTTTAAGAGCCTTGCCAAAAGTGATGTGTTTCTTTGAGATGGTGGTGATATACGATAGGTTCTATTAAATATTCTGGCTCTGTTGTATATGGGGTGGCGTGCGTATGAGGAATGACAAGGCAGTCTTACCCTGAAGGCTCTATAGTTTAGTGCCTAGATTTTGTGGTGTCTTTAGGCTCTGCTTGTAATCCTGTTGCAGTTTTAATATATGATAGCCCTGACACAAAGTAACTTCCTTATGGTAGATTTTTTATAAATTATTTGCTTGCTTTGTGGCAAATAATTATTTCCAAAATAAGCGGTGAATTTTAGAAACTTCCAGGCAGTCAGCAAGAGGGCATAGAGAAAGGAGTGCCGGAGGTGAGATACTGCTATGCCTTCCTGGGTTGCCTCCACAAAGGTAGGCACTTCAGTGAGTCTTAGCAATATTTTAAGGCAAAATATTTTGTGAATGGTAAAGCTTCCATTGGTTGCATCCTCTCTCCTGCGAGGAGTATGTGTTGAGTCCTGCTGTCTCACAATTAACAACATATTTTGATTAAGAGGAAAAGACTGCATACAAACATTTAAACCTATGCATTTGTTTTCATAATTTATGCATCAGTAAACAGTACTTAGGCTTAATAACAAAGGATATTTTACTGATACATTTTTATAACGCAGATTATTGCAGGGAGGATTTCAGTAATGATTTTTCACATGCAGCAAGGCATTTGGTGCTATTTGTTCTTTTGATACAATTTTACAGGAGTTGAAAAATATCAGTTAGTGTCCATCTAAAGATTTACCATAAGAAGCAGTAGTTCCTTATGGGTGGGTCAGTTGATGTTAGCTCCTTGCTGTGGAACAAGATTCTAGGTTTCCTCTATTTTTTCTCTTTGCTGCTGCTCTTGCGAGCTCCTCTAGGAGATACTCAGAGAAAAGGCAGCCTTGAATTATGTGAATTTAGTGTGCACACACCTCTCCTTCCCCTAAACACAGTGGAATTAGTGAAAGAACAGAGTATGGGGGCACAGTAAATCTTGAGGCCTTGGAGCACGTTGATGCTTAGCCAGGCAGATCTCCTGAGCTGTTACACAGATCAGAAGCCAGAGATGAGCCATCATCCCTGTACTAATGCAAATTGCATGTAGATTCTTCTGTTACTTCTCTGATGTGAATATGAATTGAAGGGGTTTTTGTGTCTACCAGCCCATGAGCACTTCTCTGTCGTGGGAGTGCTGGTAATTAAAATCGTTGGGTTAGTTGTGTCCACAAAACCACAGCATCCATACTTCTCTCTTTGCCTTCAGCAAAGGTACTTCTCTGGAATCTTAGATCCAAGGATTAGAAGCCAAGAGAGAAGTTACCTGAGGAGAGCTTTGTCAAAGAAAAGACAGGCTCTTCAACACAATTAGGCACCAATTTGGGTTTCATTTTTCACAAACCCAACCTTCCACCCATCTGGGAGGCAGCAAGGTTTTGGGAGCACCTTGGCCGTGACCAGGTTGGGTGTCATGTCCTGGTGTCAAGCTTAATGAGCTGTGTTGAGTCTTGTAGGAGCAAGGATGGGAACCACCTGAAAGATCACTCCTTTTCAAATAAGATAGATCTGGTTGCTTGGGTTAGCCATGGATTTATATTACAAAAATGTGGCCCTACCTTCTATCGGAGCCATGGGTTGCTTCAGTTGGGTTCCTTTCTGTTGTCTGACCTGTTTTGTTTCAAGGTACACATCAGGGCATCTCAGGTTTCAGAGGCACTCAAAATGGTGGTAGAGAACAGAGACTGCAAAGAGATCTAAGACCTGGGACCTCAGGGGTTCATCTTGGGATGTAGAAGATGTGAAGAAACATATACTCACTGTCAAAGCAATTTGAAGATTATGTTCTCATTTTGATATTTGATGTGTGAAAAGCATTTACACAAAGTCCCCATCTACACAAGAGATACCTTGAAGAATCATTCAAAAGAAGATGATGTCCATATATGAACCATGTTTTAGGATTTGTCTCCTACTTGGCAAGCTGTTTGGATACAATTTAATCCTGTGGCTAAAATTTACCTCCTTGCATTATTTAAGGCTGTGCATGATTGAAATCCCATGAAAGATCTCAGATAGAATAGAAGTGACGTTTAATGCCACTTAGTACAAGGACTTTTCATTCCCTGGACTCAGTTCTCAGAAACATTTGCAAGCACATGCAAAACTGGGGCCCAGCCTGTTTGTCTAACTAGCCAGGCATGGTTTGCAACTATTTGTTCTTGAAGAGTTTTGAAACCCATTATCAGACAAACTTGGGTACACTTTGGGATATAAAAAATTGCAGCACAAAAGTCAAGTTATGACTTAAATCCTAAGTTCTGACCCAGGTGTAATATTCACAGTAAAATTACCCTTAAGGGAGCCATTGGGTGTTATGCTTCTCTAGAAGTTCCTCTATAGAAATGCAAAGAGAGAATACAGTGAAAGCTTTTTTTTTTTTTCTTCCCCAAGCAGTGTTTCTATTTTAACTAGTATATCTCTATTTTTTTAAATTAACTTACTGCCTGAAGCCACCTGTAATTTCACATGCCTTTAGTGTGACTTGGTAAATGAAGCAAGTCTTGCCTCAAACTCTAAAGACACCAAAGGTCTGAGAAAAAAATATGAGAAACTAGTGAAAAATCACAATATATTAGGCTTTTGAAGTGAAACCAATTATTTGTCTTGTGGTTACTCCTCTAATACATGTTCTACTTCTTCAATTATACTGGGTTTTATTAACTGTATTAATTATAACATAATTGTTTGGTTATATGATAACAGGTAAAGGTTATGGCTTTGGGGCTGAGTGAGATGGAGAGCCATTAGCTGTTGTTTTTGCCAGGGTGAAAAATACCAAGGCAAAAGTAATTGGCCTGGAGAGAGCATTAGATAGACCATGAAAAGTAGAAACTGGATTATTTGTTTTGTTTTGTCTTGGTACAGTGGTTGTTCACCTGATAACATTAGTTTCTCTTCAAATATAATTACCATTTTATTCCACTAAGCATTATTGTATGTTAGATATTAGTGGGACATAGGACAGTATGTTGTAAATATGGCCTTTGGAGCCTAGATGGCTAATTCAGTGCTAATGTCATTATCAAAAGTTGCAGAGGAACAAATGTCCTAAAATGTCTGTTCCTTGTGAAATAATCTCCTGTAGTTACTCAGATGTGACTAATGATGCATATTCTGCAGAAACTTCTAATTTATTTATTTGGTATGTCCCCTTATTCTTCTTAAGAAATGTTAGAAATAGAACAAAAAAAACAAAAAGGGAAGAATCAGTTTTCTATGCTTTTCCTTGCTTCCTGATTAATTTTTGGTCTCAGGAAAGCAAAAATGTACATTGGCAATTTCACACCTTGTTACATCTTCTGTTTGCTTTCATCACATGCATGGCTGTTTTCATAAATGGCAAACATAAACATAAATGATGTAATATCCCTCTTTGATCTTGACTATGTGGCTGAGAAATTAATGCATATGTATAGAACATGAACAATTCACAATATACATCCACCTTCTGTTGTGTCAGGGATTTGAACAAGACTTCTGTCTGCTTACATGAGAGACATGAAAGATGACAGCTTTATATATCTTGACTCTTACATGAATTTATTTTTTTACAAGTTGTACTCCAAATGGAAGGGCTCTGTGGCTTGACTTCTTTCTGTTATAAGAGGATGCTGCCCTTGCAGAAGCAGTGACCTTTGAAAAGCAAGTCCTAAGTAATCCTTTTATTTTTCTGAGATCATATAGCACAGTATCCAGTTGCAGGCTTTTAAGATGGAATGATTGCAGACTTTGTCCACTTGCCTGGATTGGATTACATTTTGTTTGACAAAGAAAACTCTAAAATACTTATACCTTCCCGCCTTCACTTTAGAGCATCGTAATCTCTGTGCATTGAGGATGCAGAGTAGTTGCTGTATCATGCCAGCACCGCTGGGATTTATTGAATTTTCTTAATTGGCCTCTATCTCATGGTTACACTTTAACGCTTCTTTTGAAGGAGATTCAAAAAGGATATGGTTACTCCTCTTCTAATTTACTTTGAGAGTTGGGTTACTCATTTTCTTATCTTCCATCCATTTCCCAGTAGAGCAGAGCATTCTGTAGAGCTACAATTGAACATGATAGACACTTGCACACCCTGAGATTTAAGTCCGTGAAGCTGTTTGCTAGCCAAGGTTTTTGCACGGACTTTTTAAAGAGTGCTCTGGTTTAGGGATGTAGGAAGTTTGATGGGTGTGTTTGGATGGCTGCTGGTGCATTTTGTGTTGTATTGTGCAGATGCACGTGAAGGAGAGCTGAACTGCCCTGAACCTCACAGGGAAAAGATTTTGCAGCAGAGTTTGGGAGCACTTGCATTGTTTTCTTGGCTGTAAAGTGCTTGTGAGCCTTGGTCCTGTAAACATTTCAGGAAACCTCAATAAAGTGGATGAAAAGTCCATTATTTGATCAGGCTATTTTGATACTGGTTTCCAGCTTCCTGAGAAGCATTCAATACCAGGGAGGGCTGAGGTCTCCCCTCACTGCTCTTCTCCAGTTTGCATTTGCTAACAGGAGTTTAAAATGGTTTAATGCTTAACACTGACATTCTGTATCCTGCCATGTTGTGTTCAGGCAATGGTGAGGTGGAATAGGTCCCTGCGTATTCCGAGCGGGTCTCTGATATCGGACCACTTCGGCCAGTACAGTCTGGTACCGTGCAAGGAGACTTTTTTCTGACCCGTGCTGTTGGAAAGCACAAACACACACACCCGAGAGCCACACAGCTCACGTGTCCTCAGAATGGCAAATGTCAGAGGGCTCAATTGCATAGAATTCCGATAGTTTTATTCTCTAACAAGTCCAGAGGCGAAAGAGGAAGTGGAAAGGCGGAGGGCACAGGGATACAGCCTTTTGGGCCAGTAGGGTCGGAGGGAGGGCAGGGAGATACAACAATCCAATGGGGAGAAGGGAGGGGAGGAGCGAGGGATCATGTTGAAACCAGCCAACCTAGGGGGATATTAACATAAAAAGGCTACCATGGTTTTGGGAGAAACCATACAGGAAACATCCAAAACTGTCCCGCCAGCGTGCTTCGACTGGAATGGGACTTCTCGGATTCTCTGAGATGGTAGAAACCACTCTAACACTGCCAGACCTCTGTTGCCATCTCTGTAAGCATGGGATAGGCATTGCAGGGATTTGGAGGCATTGGAGATCCGTCCCAGAGATCATAGGTCCCTTTTTCTGAGTACTTTGGTAGCTCCTTCCTGTACATGTAGCGTCTGAGTGGCTTGTGATAAGTGATCGGTATAATCTGTTTAACAAGGATTGTACAATCTCCTGTTACTTGGCACCATCAGCACACAGTGAGGCTTGTTTTTCCAATGCCCCTGAAAACAATGTAGCTCCCTTGCCTTAGAAGGGGGCTTCATTCTGTTTTAGTGGAGCTCACTACTCCCTCTGTCTTCTCTGAGCTGACACATCTGACCATACACACGTGCATGGGTCATGTATCTCACATGCACAGCTCAGCTTGTTGTGCACATGGATGCATAGTGCATGTTTAGGCACCTGGATCGATTAATGGAAATTCCTTTGCCAGATTAGCAGTTTGTATTTAGGTGGTTATTTGCCTTCACATAGCCCAAAAACTTGCAGAGGACGTCAGTCAGGGAGGGGTAAGGTGACTTCTGCAGATGAAAAATTGTTGGTGATTACCATGTAGTGCCTGCATAAATAATGTGATCATCATTCAAATCAAGGTGGTTTTTACTCGCTCAGTGGAGCAGTTGTGAGCACAGTGGTGGATGCACAGTTAAAAAGCAAACATTGTCTGTGCAGCTTGATGCCAGCTCTGCGGCAGAAAACAGCATGGAAATAGCCAACACCTTTCAGGATCCTTCGAGAGCCAAGTGGGGGAAATAAACAGCAGTGTAAAAAGCCAGGGCTGAAGGAAGGCTGAGATGTGGGAACTTGCGTTTACAGAGAAGTCTTGCTGCTAGCCTTCAGTCCAAGAATAATTGTCTGGAGCTCTTCCCTTACTTTTCGGCTTAAAATCAGACCTGGAAAAATTAATTTATTTGTTGTCTGTATTTTACTTAATGGGTTTGGGTTTCTTTAGAGTATTAAGATAGTTAGCTAGTCCTACATATAGAAGACTTTTTTTTAAAAAAATTTATAATTGCAAATACATTTTGGAAGATAAAATGTGGTTATTTGCTGCTGCTCTTTGCACGCCATTGCCCATATGGCCGCAGAAGTCTTTGCCATGGGTCTCCTTAGGCCCCCTGTCATCCTTGAAGGAGCTGGCCTGTGTGGAGAGTGAGTTAAAGTCCCTCATCCAGGCATGCCCTGTTTTTATCTCTGGGGAAGTTGCTCTTGGCCCTGCAAATGAGAGACTATGAATTTCTCCCGTCCCCTTTTCTTTTCACTCAGTATTGTTTCTTAATCATTTTCACAAAATACCTGGGGTGTTTGGGTTGCATTGCCTATAGCAACTTTTGCTAGAGAGCTGGCAGGGGTGGCAGCAACCACAACTTAAAGTCTCTGCAGACATCGGGCTGAATACAAAGGATCAAGCCTGTTTCTGATGCACATGTGTGCTGCAAAGGGCAGATAACCTTTCAGGGCTGCATCTTAAAATAATAAGCAGAGCTGGTATAGCTGCTCTCATGCTGTGGCTTCCCCGAGCACACTGTGAACTTCCAAACTGTGATTGTCATTAAAATCTTTTGCCATTTGCAAGGAATTAGCATCACTATGTGAGCTGTAACACCCCAGTGATATTTATGGAGAGCAATTGAATTATAAAGGTTGTAATATTCCTAATATTCCTTGCTTCTGGAAGCAGGGTGGTGAAAGATGCCTAGGCTTAAACTACTTAAAATCCAAAAATAGTTAAGGAGCCCATGTAATCTAAGGTCTACTGAAAAATATATGCCTTGAAAGCAGCTGAAAGAAAGTAAAACATAATCAATATGTAATTCTGATAACACAGGCTCCTGACACATTTGAAAAGAGAAGGTGTGGCATTGATGTGCTTGAAAACTGCTTGAAAAAACAGGGTTGATGTGTAAGCTGCTGATTGTAGTTCATGTTATTACTTTGCTTGGGTGGTCATGCTACTGAAAATCTGTGCAAGTCCAGTTGTTAAAAATGGGCAAATACCAAGGTAAAACAGACCCCACTGATCTGCAGTAGCTAAGGATTGCCTTGTGTTTGAGGATGCACTGGTGAGTTTGACTTTGGCTGAGGCAGACCATTTTACTAACAATGGTTTTCGTCTCTTCTGTTTTTCTCCTGTCTTGCAGCACCTTCTCCAGTCAGTAGTGTGAAAAAAGGGAAGATAACTAAAAATAGCATCTCCCTTTCCTGGCAGGAGCCAGATCGACCCAACGGCATCATCCTGGAATACGAAATCAAATATTTTGAAAAGGTGTGATGGACTGATTGCTGAGCTTCCCAAGTACCTTCTCTTTATTGTTTCCTTCTTTTAGTTATAATTGTTTGAGTCATGCAAGGGAATGGAGAGATTTTATGCATAAATCAATGTCAGATTGATTTTGCAGTAAATGATTAGGAAGACTTGAAATGAGGGTGTTGTTTTCCATTAGTGTGCTGCTTCTCTTGAACAAATACATTAAATCTGTGTGTCAGATTCCTCTCCAGCCTTATCACATTAAGACAGAGCCTGCTCATTTGTTAAAAATAGAAGGGGTTGGGGACTGAGAATCTCTGTCCTCCCAGGAACATCAGGCAATCCCTTGCCTTTGGTATTTCAATTTCTCACTTGATTTTCCATCCACTGTGAAAGGAGATGAGAACAGGGTTGATTGGAGGAGGAGAAGGAGAGATTGTATGTGCTCTGATATGGGGCATCCTGGCTTTAAAACTTGAGCAGGTTTTCCTGCTCTTAGTCTCAATTTAAAGGGAAGCACTCTTCCTACAGAACTTGCCTCCCCTAGTCTTTATTTCAAATTGTGACTTGTTCTCTTCCTGCAAAATTAATGTAGTTTAAAAGAAAATGGTTACAAATGCACTTTATGAAAATAGAATATTTTGAGTGATACAGTCTTAAACCTTAGATTCCCAGAAATCAGGTTTTCAGGATTTGACTAAATAGCAATTTTTTTGCCTTAGCTGGAATTGTAAGGTGTTATTTTTTTTTCTGAAACATCCAGGCTTTCAACATGAAAACAAGAGAAAAATTTGAGTCACAATTCGCTTTTCTTAGGAGGATTGAATTTCTATTTTAAGGAAGATATTCCATTAGCTCTGTGGACCCTGGTGAAATCACTAAAAATGGACCAGGACTGCATCCTTACTCCTTCTCTCCTCTTTCTCTGAGGTTAGGAAGGACCTGCTCTAGCAGTCCATACAAACAAGGGAAAGAATTTTTGCAGATGAGGGAACTTGTGAAAGGACACCACATATATGAGTGACTTAAATGGGCTGATGTTTTCAAGAAGATTCAAGCACACAGCAAGAATCAGGATATTCTGTTGCTGGAAATAATCCATTACTAATTATTATATTAACTAGTTTGAATGACTGTTGCAGCACATTGAATTATTACCATGGAGTGGCTTGGGAAGATTAGCTTCTAGAAACAAAAAAAATTAAATAATTAAAGTGAAAAAAATTACATATTACTTCATTTTCCTTTCATTTTACTTCATTTTACCATTCATTTTAAAACAAATTGGCAGGAGAGGGGGCTTAAAATGTTGTATTTATAGTCCTGAACTAGTCTCAAATAGCTTCAGCAAATAGTTCTTCCTGAGTGAATCCTTTGTGGAGTGGTGGCTCCAGCCTGTCCAAGTTTATGGTGTCGTGATTTATTTCGTTCAGGCTGATAGTGAAGCTTAGTGTTTTCCGTAGAAAAGCCCAAGAGTCCAAGTGTTTGCAGAAGCCAGCAGTGTATTGAAAAGGTAATTGGCTGACATACAAGCAAAGATGTGACCTAATATTCACTTACTGCTTTTTAACCAGTTGTTGAGATGGGTTTGGGAAGTTGTCCTTAATTCTCTTTGTTTGTTGCTTCTATAATTTATATTGTCTCAGTTTTCAGCCCTTCGTAAGGGTAATTTCACAGCGTTCATTTCCAAGGGAAAAGAGTAATTTATATTAAATGTTTGGGAAAACTGCATTTTGTCAGATCGCGTTCCTCTAAGAGGAATCACTCCTTAATAAGTGAAAAAGGGAAAATATTTGTGTGTGTGTGTGTCTGTCTGTCTGTCTTATCTGTACACATTTCTCCAAAACAGGCTTAGATTGAGAAATTTTGTGATCATACATGTAGAAATTCCCAGCCCCCTAGCCAGGCATGTTGCTCTCTATGGGAAGCTGGCCATTAAATTTAAAAGAGAAAAATGAGCTCAGATTTTAAGAGCTATCCAGAAATCTTGGTAAGGAACCACTAAAAATTCTGGTTTAACTCGTAATAATGTGGATCTGAGAGGATATGGTGAATAAAAAGCAGTTTCCAAGTTTGTAGACCTTAATTTATGAGCTCTTTTCTAGATTATGTGTTACAGTAAATAATTCTAAGAGTAATTACAAAGCATTTCAACAAAATTTTAATCAAAGTACTGGAACTGTTTGCATTAGAAACTGATGTAGATGAAGATTTATTTCAGCAGTATTTCTTCAAGTTCATTGCTTCAGAAGAGCAATGCAAAAATTAGGTATTTTCCTGGAGTTTTGGTTTATTATTCCCTTCCCAAGGTCTAATTCGTGGTTCTAGAAATGCAAGCATAAAGTTGTACAACGTATAATATAATATTCTCTTTTATGCCTACTTACATTACTGGGTAGCCATTTTGGTGTAAATCAAAATCCTTTTTTAAGGCGATGGGACTTGTTTTATCTTCCCTGTGCCTTGGGATTGATCTTTGTATGATAAACCTTTCCATTGCCTCAGGCCATGTACATCCAGAGCAGTAGAAAGCTGCTTCTACTGCAGATGCCAGTTGCATGCCTCCTAGAAACATTGATTATAAAAGAGAAAATGAGATCTCACATTTTGTGTTGCAGAAAGGACCTTCAGAGAGGGGTTTTGGGGAAGAAATGCTCAAAAATGCATACTTCAGTCATCTTTTGTAATGTTGCTCTCAGGGTTGTTAAGAGTCTGTCTTCTCTGAGATCCACTTTTTGTGTGTTTGAACTTTGTGGTTTTTGGGGGGGGTGCTGGGAAAAGGACCAGGAGACGAGTTACACCATCATCAAATCCAAAGAGACGACGATTACGGCAGATGGATTGAAGCCAGGCTCAGCATACGTCTTCCAGATCCGAGCCCGGACAGCTGCCGGCTATGGAGGCTTCAGCCGAAGGTTCGAGTTTGAAACCAGCCCAGTGTGTAAGTGTTTTTAATTACTGTCAGCCTGTGTCTCTGCAGCACTTACCAGAAACAAGTCAGGGGATCAATATCTTTGCAGAGAGCTCTTCCTTGTACTGGCTTCATCCCTTGACTTTGGAAATATCAGGCACATCATGACTCTGCACTTGACATATCTGTCCTTTGCTTCCTCAGCCCACATGGTGAGGCAGGAGATCTTCAGGCTTCAGAAATTCATGGCATTCCCTGCTTAGAAAAGTCCTGTATTTACAGGAGAGTCTTTCCTCTCGGGAGGGACAGAGGGGATGGAACCTGCTCCTCCACACCTCTTAATGGCCATCTGCAGAGGATGCTGAGCTCTCTTAAATACCTGCATCTCCGGGGGGAAAACCCTGAAATGGTGCCTCTCTGCAAGGGGAAGAGTTGAACCAGCATTAGTGTCTTTTGGTGGAAGTTCCTGTCAAGTTAAAAGATGGTTTCTGTTGGCTGCCAATGCCACAGCCTCAAGGAAAGGAGGTTAACTTGTGATCAGAAATGGAAAAAAATGTGCACTGCAGGTGCAGGATTTCTTCTTGGCCTGGTGGGCTTTAAAATTTTCTTTTTTTTTTTTTTAATGGATCTGATTATCCAGGTCTGGATTCTGGAACAGATTCTGTGGCAGGGTGAGCTCCTGAGGCACACAGAGGCTCAGCTACTCTTTCTTCTGGGTTCAAGCACAGCTGTGGTGAAATTCTTTTTGTCCCAAATACAAAATTTTGCCGAGGTGTCAAATATAATTTTGTCCACCAGAAAATATGTCTTCTCTCTTTTAGTTTGTGCAGCTGTCATTTATTAATTTTTTATGCCGTTTGCATGGAAGAGGAATTTTATGGTGGAAGTACTCTGATCATTCCTGTAGGAAAGAGACTATTTTCTGTGTTTTCCTTGGAAATTTAAATTCATCAATACTTTGATTACTGTTGCTCCAGTTCATTTAAAACTCATCATCTTTGAGAAGAAGATGCCAAGTTGTCTTTTCAATTCATGCTACCTTTGAACTCTTAATAGATTTTCAAGGAATCATTATACATGTGCAGATGTAGCTGTGGAGCCAGTGATTAAGCTAATAGAGTGAAAATTGCATCACAATGCAAACATTAATGCAATAAGTACAGTCTATTTAATGTATTTCTTATAATATTAACCATTAATTGTGCCCTATAAGTAGCAACAAAATCATGTTATGCCTAAAAATTATTAGACATAGTTTTGCTCAGTTGGAAAGTTTCTGGCTTAGAGTTGTGTGAGTAATACTGTTCTGGACTATTAATGAGTTACACATTAAATATATGTTCTTTTGATCGAGTACCTATGATCCTGGTCCAAAAATAATGGCACTTCCATAAAGCCCATCATGTGGGTATGTGTGTTAATCAGGACATGTTGAGGACACCACATGGAAATATCTTTAAAAACTAGAAATTCCTTGGGTCATTTAGTCACACCCACACCCCAGTCTTTTTCACATTTTAAAGGCAGAGGAATAGGTACTTCTCTGATACTAAGGAGCTGAGAGCATAATCAGAAGAGAATCTACTGCATGGTTCCCACTTTGGGAACTGGGAATTGTTCATGTTAGACTCTAGCCCTGGCTAAGGCCAGACTTAACCAGATATTTAAACACTTGATAGGACTGAAATACAATGTAAGCCTCAGTATCTTGCAAAATGCTGCTCTGTTTGACATTTCAAACCCTATAAAAAGCACTTTTTTTCCCAAAGCCCTATATAAAGTCACCATTAGTGTCAGGAGTGTGACCAGATTCACACAGCTTTCCTGCACATCCTGGAGATTTTGAAAGCAAGCACAGATCGAAATCTCACTGCTACATCAGAGTACAGACCTGAACTTCTTGTTAGAGCCAAAGCAAATTATTTTTATTCAAGTGCAGATGAAAACCTTTCAGTGGTTGTTACGAGAAGTAAAAACGGTCTCCAGGTCGTTTGGACTGAACAACAGGTTTTGTTTCTAGATCACAAGATTTCTATAGTTATCTTTAATTTATTTGGACAAATTAGACAGCAACAGCCTGAGAAATGCGATGGAGGAAAGGCAAAACCTGCTTTGGACTTCCCTTTTTCCAGATTTTGCATACTGCTACCTGCTTGTGCAGTTCTACAAAGCACCATGAAGCAGCCAGGGCCTTAATTTTCAGTGAAGTTATTTTATTTGAGTGGGAGCTCATGCTGGGTGTATCCACTTGTTGCTTCCTCCTTTGTAAATGCCAGCAAGCTCGTCTAGCCCCAAAACCTAACCTTGCCAAGAGCTGGGTTTTGGCTGGATTGGTGAGCTAATCCAGCTAGTCTGCTGGGCAGGAGTAGGGACATATCATCAGGCTCAGAAGGGGTAATGTAGGTGTGTGGTGCCCCCGACTTTGAATGACAGCAAATCCCAGCTCGGCTTAGGAATTCAAGCTTTTCAGCTGCCATAGATCACAGCAGAATATATCTCATTTTCCCATCCCTTGAGCTGCGCAAAAAAACACCAATCACTGCTTAATGTTCTCCTTTAAATGTTTTTCTTTTTAATTATTTTGTCAAGAAAGCCATAAAACACCATCTTAAGGAGCCCCCATAAGTTTGTGAGGCTAATAAAATCCCTGGATAATGACAGGGGTTTGGAGTAGTTAACATTAAATATTTAATGTACCGGGACCAATCCTTCTGAAATCACTTACGTTGCTGTAGCAGGTCCACCCCGCTCACTGTTAAGCACCAGTGAGCTCCCATATGAAGAGCTACTTGAAGCCCAGTGCAGATCAATGTTTAATGCCATACCTTTCTGTCTTTCTTTCCCTTTAACAATTAATATGGGACTATATTCAGTTATTTTATAGCCTTCATAACATTAATCCTGTGCTAAGGACCCTTTTTTAGTTCAATCATTTAGTTAAAGGCTTCTTCAGTATGCAATCAATTCCTGCTGCTCCCTGGGGTGGATGAAGCTTCATCCTGGGTTGGCACGAGGTTAAGAGCTCTAATGAGGTTTTCCCCCACAGAGCAGCGGTGCCTGTGCCAGGGAGCTGGTTTTGCAGCGAGGATGTGAGATTTGTACCCTGGGGTGGTTATATACATGCAACTAAATAAGCTGGCAGCAAAGAGGGCAAGGTGAGGAGACTTTGGTTTCTGCTTGGGGAACCACACATAAAAACCTCTGGGGAGAGATGGGCTCCTTCCCCTGCCAGGTAGGGCAGATAAACAAGATACAAGTGATATTAGCATTTCACAGCCTACAGGAGCGTGCTCACCTGCTCTTACTTGACCTGTGTCAAAACTCAGCTCTTGATCAGCTTTCCGGACCTTTCTGCTGGCACCTTTATCACCAGATTAGTCTCCTGCCTTTTGGCACGAGGGCTCTTTACAAGGCATGGGCTGGAAGAGTTTTGCTTCCCCGAGTTTTGCTTCCCTGAGTTTTGGCCAATAGAAAGACCAACCAGAGTATGTGTCCTAGCAAATTCCTGTTTTACAGAGGGCATCTTGTGGCCGTGTGATTTAGATACCACAAGGAGTTCGTTTATAATTGCTTATAGCTTCTTGAAGTGCAGGTAATTCTTTTTATCTGGAGATTCAGCTTATGTCTGTTGTCAGTAACATTCCGTAAATGTTCTCTCTGCCTCTGTTGGGTTTTCATCCAAATGAGAGCCTGTTGGGTTTTCATCTTTCTCTCTTATTTCTAATGCAGCTAACTCAGGGAGGAAAAACTTGAATTCGCAAACTCAAAGGCTGCATTCTGCAACACTTTGGTTTCTGAATTCAGCAATGAGATGCAATCTTGTTCGGCTTTTGGCTTAGTGTTGCATGTGGTTTTCCTTTCCACCCATATCCTTTCCAAACTAGAAACAGACAGCAAAGGGGGAAAATGCAAACTGTAAAAGAAGAAATGAACTGGTAAGATGTGAAACCTTGCTGGCAGCCTCACTAGAAAGACTTATATGAGTGCTGACTGTCATTTTAACCCAAATCTCCATTTTCTGTTTCTCATCTCAGCAGTAGCTGCATCCAGCGACCAGAGCCAGATTCCTATAATTGTTGTGTCTGTAACAGTAGGAGTTATTCTGTTGGCTGTTGTTATCGGTTTCCTTCTCAGCGGAAGGTAAGAGAAGAAGCTGTGTATTTATACTTTTCCAACTTTTGTAATAACTTTTATCTGACCAGCTGATTAGTGCGATTTAGGCAAAAGCAGCATGTGAACAAAGCTGTCAAGTGGTAGCACTGTAAAACAGCACAAGGGTGGGCTGATTGATCTGTTTGGACAAGCAGGAATGACAAAGGCTCTCTCACAGATGTTGTTCACTGCGCAATGATTTTCATCTGTGTATAGACTGGCCCTGATTATTTGGCTTGATTTTCACAGGAGTGTTTTCACATTCCTTTAAAAATAAGCAGAATATGTTATTACAGGTAAGATATCTTCAGCCCCATATGTTTGCACTCAGAGCTTGCAATGGACTTCGCTCACAGAGAAAACTTGACTTGAGGAAAACACTTGCAAAGAAAATGAGAATAAACACACCAGAATGGCTAAATGCCCCACATTTGGTCAGATCTGGATTTAGGTTTTTATATGTAGGATACTGATGTATTCCCCAAGTGTTAGTGTATTATACAGAGAGCTTCCCCCACAGAGGGGGACACTCTGCTTCAAACCATCCCATTGACTTCTCATGTGCTTAAACATAGGCAAGTGATGAAAGCCTGGGCTATACCATCTTTAACAACTCTAATGGAAGTTGATGGAATTTTTTGATGAACAAGAGATTGTGGTACTGGGGCAAAATCTGTTTTTTATCAGGATCAGTTGGTACTGCAACATTAAATTTGTGTGGCAGCCAGCATGGAAGGCACTTTTACCATATTCTACATGTATATTAGTACATTTTTTTTAGTGGCAGTAGTCAAACAATGCAACATCCTGCAAAGCAGATGCAAAACAATGTGAAGTGCATCTACTGATAAGGCTGAGTTTGTTTTCAGCACAAAGTAAACATTTATGCTTTTAAGGTGCCCATCAGTCCCCTGTTGCTTTTATGGTACAGATCTGTCTCAAGCTTAGGTCTAGCAAGGTGGCTGTAAATTACAGGATATTGTAGGCGTTAGGAGATGTTACAGACACTCACAGAGGAACTCCACTGAATTTGTTGGTTGAGGGTCTTATTTCCCAGAGGAGGTAAGGTATCAGTCTGCAAATGCAGAGCAGTGAAATCCTGCCAGGCTGAGCAACTCAGTCCCCAGGCATAAGGCATCCGTGGAAGGACATGGACACAGTTATTTCCTGTCTTGAAAGGTAAGTGTGCTGCCAGACTCATCTTCACTCAAGGTCAGAGACTGACAGTCTCTTCCAGCTGAGCTGTTCGAGCTCCTGTCATCTGCTTTGAGTGACTTGTTGGGATTAAAAGTGGAAAAGGAAATGCTCCTGTCTACATGAGAAGCATGCAGCAGCAGAGAGGAGTGGGGGGTGAGTAAATGGCTGCAGGCACTTCACACCAAGGCCTACTGGAAAGCTGTAGTCAAAACACTTGGCTCTGAACACTCTAGTTTCTCCTTAAAGGCTAGAGGTTTTGATTGAAATTCCTCTTCAATCAGAGCAGGTGGATGTGAACCTTGTCTTTCCCCAGCCTGGATGCATGCTTGTATTGGTGCAAACCAGAAAATGCACACATGGCAGTAGGGAAGCTGTGGATGTCACCTGGCACCTCTGCGAGGAAGAGTCTCTGGGGTGAATGACAGATGGAGGAACATACATCCCTCTGTGGCCATAGGGAATCACAACTGTGTGGCTGCCAGTAGCTCTTTCTTTTCTCTGGCAAGCTCTCAGTACCCTTCTGGGGAGGATGTACCCTTGCAGGTCTCCTTTTCACTGCTACTCTCTCTAGTCTCAGCAAGCAGTTGCAGATCCTGAGCCATTTATCAGCAGTTCTTGTGAGTTACATCTTTCTGTCCTTTTGCCTGATGTGCTTTCAAGGATGTGCTTCCTCTTAGCTCTTTATCTCTTGATGTGCTTATAAAAGCCCTTGTCTCCTTTGGCAAGAGTTTTATTGCTGCCTTTGCTGCTACCTTAATCCTCCTACCTTGTACTCACACCTCCCTCCATGGACCCCAGGGCAGCTGCAGGTTCCTGGGACCTTCTCCATGGTGCCACTCTGGATGTCTGGGAAAGGCAGGTGCAGGGAGCTGAGCTCTTCATCTATTTTTATCTTTTCAACCCTTCCCCTAAACTGGAAAGACCACAGTCCCTCAGGTGGAGCTGGTGGAGAAGCCTCCAGCACCAAGGTTTGGTACATTATTAGGAAATTGACTTCAAAATCACAGAGCTTCTCAGCCTGTTTGAGTTCCCATGAATTTTAAAGCCCGTCTAGTACACTGAGTGGCTCATGAGAACAGCAGAATAAACCCCAGAAATCCAGAAAGATGACAGACAATTTGAAATTAAAGCAAAGCAAAGCAATTTATCTGCTTTGGAAGAAAGCAGAGATTCCACTGAGATGTGTCACACATGCTGCTTTACCTTGGATATGGATTCAATACAATTTGTGGAGTAACTCTCCTGCTGTGACAGCAGGGACAATAAACATGTTCCAAGTCATGGGATAATCCTTTTCTGAAGCTGTTAACCTGTTTCTGGAAGATGTTTTCCTACATCTCTGGAGTGGTTATGTTGTTCTAGTGCCTGATTCCAGGGGGTTATGTTTTCTTTCCTAATTCTTTCCTGTATTTGCTTTTAGAAAAACAGCCATTTTGAACTCCAGCTGGAATCACTACTGCTTGCCACACCAAGCAAGCTGTGCAAAGCCCAGGCTCTGTCTTCTCTGTTCAAGAGCAGCTACTGCTCAGCAGCAGAGCTAAGGAGAAAAACCCTCCTGCTCTGCTGCACTGAGGATGTAACCTGGCCAGCTCCTGCAAATAGGCTACTCTGTCCTGGCTTCATGCTGCTCCCAGGGTGCCTGAGGGGCCCTGGATGCCCCAGGATATTCCTCTCTAGGATGCTGTATGGCATCTCTTTGCACCTATCCTCCCAAGTCCCAGGCTGCAGCAAGCAGAGGCTTGAGAGCAGTTCTGCAGTGCAAAGTGAATGTCATCCTGCTCTTGGCAGTTCTGAAAGTAGTTTCCAGTCATAGGGCTCAGGAGTTTGCTGGCATCTGCAGGCTTTTTGTTTTTTGCTAGGTTCCCAAAGGCAGAACCACACCTCTTCCCCTTTTTTTGCTTTCAACTCTCTGCAGTTTTCTTGCTTCTTTTGAATGAGTTTAAGTAACAGCTTGGCATTTCCTGTTGGCAGCTGGCCCTAAACCAAAGGTCAGTTGAACAGCAGTCGTGGTGGCATTTCCACATGCCAGCGTCCATCTGTGGAAATGCACTTTGCGTCTGAAGCTGGAGATTCCTGGGAATTTGAAACTAAATGTGCTTTGCCCTAAACAATTAAGCTGCATTTCAGAGCTGATTTACTTGCAGATGCTCCAGGAAACTTCCTGGAAATAACACATCCTCTGACCAAGGTCATAAATGCCAAGCAAAATAGCTGATCACTTCTTTAAGTTATACTGCTCTTTGCATCAAGGGCATATTAATAATATAACTCTCGGGGTTACAAATCAAAGAGATTCACTAAATCAGACTGTAGTTGTCTCAGCATAAAAAAGAGAAGTGGATTGAAAATCCATTATTAAACCAGCTACAAGTATTGAATTAGAGAACCAGAGTTGTTATTATCTTTGTTTTGTTAGGATTATGTGTTCTCAAAAATGCAGTGCATTTCACAGATAAAGCAAAGCTATAAATCTTGCTTTCCTAGTAATGCTTGAATTAGATGTCAGTTGCCATTATTGTTCCTGATTGAAGCATATATTAATCTAAGATCATTACTGACTTTTATTTAAAGTCTGTGTCAGGCAATCCAGTCACAAAGATCTTTGCACTCCGTCTCTCGGGGAGCAATGAACTGCCTCAGTTGTTGTTGTGTGGCATCAGTCCCTTTCTCCCTACAAACTGAGGTAAGGAGCCATGTTTTCAGCAGTCTGGGGAGGAGACCAGCTGCTCCAGACCAGTACCCCTCTTTTGTCCTTCAAACCCAGCCCTGTTTGCAAAACAGACAAGGTCTTGGGGTGAGTGTTAACAGACTGCTGGTCCTTGCAAGCTTTCAAACTTCATAGCACTAAACAAAGCATGAGCTTTTACAGTCAAGTGGGGAAGATACTAGGTCAGTGCTGTGCATGTTTGCAAAAGCTGTTCAAAACAGCTAAGTGAACTGTACATCTGCATTTATAGCCAACTACCCATTATGGATGACCTTTGCATCTCAAGTGATCTTCCAAAGAACCAGAAGGAACTTTTCCATACAACTTAAGAAAAAAAAATATGAAGCAACAAAAAACTGCCCCTTGCCCTGTGTCATGCACATACAGAAAGTCTCCTTCTGGTAAGGAACCAGCCTTTGAAAGACAAAGCAAAGGCAAGTCTTGCCACCTGGTTATTGGCAATTAGAGGCTTCTGCACCAGCATATCCATCCTTGACCTTAGCTGATTTAGACTTTTAAAAATCAGCGCCTGTGGTGGCAGTGGGCTACTTTCTGTACACAAATATGTGCATCTTGTTAAAAAGTGACTTTCAGGGAATAGAGAGGGTGAAAGATTATGGTGTATATCCTAGGTCCTGATACAGTGTTTACAATCTTCTGTGATGCGGAAGGTCAAAATGGATTAGTTTTTCCCCAGCCTCCCCCCATCCTATTTTCCAAGTTGTGTCAGGGCTTAAAATAATTTGCTCTTTCAATATTTCCGTAGGAAATCGGAGACAGTCTATAGATAATGGTTTTCATAGAGAATTTTTCCAGCATGAGTCACAATTTTTGTTAGTTGGGACTTTTTAAAGGTTTTTTATCTCCACATTCTTTCCTGCTCTTCCTTCTTCCTGCAGGACATTGTCTTCTGTGATTTATAGCCACTTTATTATGCTGCCTACTGCCAAATATTCCCCACTATTCACCTGACAAGAGGAAGGATTTTGGTGAGGAAGCAATTGCTCTGCCAAGTCAAAATTCCCATCCACCAAGAACAGGCAGGGTCTTGGCCTGCTTCTGTTGGGGTCAAGGTTTTTACTGCTTCCATCCTGTTAACAGCCTCTTTGCTGGTGTGTTTCCCAGAGAGGAGCAGCATTGGTGCACAGTATTGTTCTCTGAAGGCAAAGTGCTCCAGAGCACCCTTCTCCCCAGGGTCACACCTTCCTAGGGCCAGTGTGGAAATTTGCTGCCAGCAGTACCCATCTCTAACATCCTGTCAAGATCAGCTTGTCAAATTTGGCTGCTCCAGCACCTCATTCCTCTTCTGTTCTAAACCTTCTTTGGCTTAGTGCAAACTTGCCAGGCTCCGCAGGCCAGTCTGTGCCCTGCAGTTTTGAGGCAGGTTTAGGGACCCAGGCTAATCTGCCTTCAGATGACTTTGGCCCAGACAGAAGGTGAGAGTTGACCAAATATGTAATTAAGTTCCAAGTTATTTCTGAGTTACTCTGGCAGCGGCCAAGGGAATGGGCTGGGAGGACTGTCATGAACAGATAAGCAGCCAGCATCCTGCTTTGTCTGAGCAGGGAAAATGGGGGGTAGTGCAGCTGTAAGTGACAAAACCTCCTGGCCTTCTTGTTTGATGGCATTGTGCAAGTCCTGTTTCCACTTGGAGAAGGGAACTGGGCTGCCCTTCAGGCTGGAATTCTTTAGCAGCTTGAGGCTCCTGCTGAGCACCCCATGCATATGTAGTGTTTGAAACTGGGGTTTTACAGTGTCTTGGCTGTGGAGTGGGTAGGGAATGAAGAAGGAAGTCAGACTCTTGTCCTTCTGCACTTCTGAGTATGTGGATGTTTCACCTTGCTTTGAAATCAGAAGTGTGACCCCTCCTGGGGGTTCACCATGTAGCAGCACTTGGCCTCTTACCTAGAAGAAAGGTTATCTGTACTTTCATATGTCTTAGACGTAGAAAAGCATAATGCCAGAGGTCTTTCCAAGTGCAGTTCCTTTCCCTGAAGACATTGCTTTCATTCCCCATAGTGACTGCATAGATATCATCTGCTTGGCCTTCTGCATTCTCAGTTTTTCTTGAACAGCACAGAGACGCACTTTAACATGGGAACTGGGTAGCTCAGCAGGAAGAGCAGGTGACTCCTTAAACATTCCTATAGTTCAGAACAAAGTGAGAATATATTTCTAGCAACTCACAGAGTGTAATGCTGCTTTTCTGATGTTTAAAGCGAGCATGTTGACTCAGGAATTGCTAGGGTGTAGCGCTGGCCTCCTGACTTGGAGATGCAGGAAGCAATCACTGCCATCACTCAAGGCTGCATGAAGAATTAGAAAAGTCTTCCCAGGCACCCTCAAGTATTTCAGTCTCTAATTGCAAGCCTCTGAAGAACATCCCATTAGAACAGCTTATTAAAAGCAACAAACGAGGCTTTCATTTATCACGATTCCAAGACTTCAACTTACAACTCTTAAAAGCCACATCTATATGTGGCAGAGCTTCTCTGAATTCTATCTAGCCATTAAAAATGTGGTTTAATTCCAAATGCTCTCTGGGTCATCTGCAGACTTGTGGTAAATTAATTACATTAATTGCAGGCACAGTTGCTGGGGCCCATGATATATATACATTTCATTAACAAAGCCCAGGGTTTGAAACAATGCCAAGGGTGTTGATAAGTCCGCCTAGCACAGGTTTATTAAAGTTTGCTCTCTGGACAGCTGGGTTTGCAAACCACATATAAGCATTGTGGGGGTCACCTTAGCTAGAACTGGAGGAGTGTTGTCTCTGTGTGCCTGAGATAACTGAAAGCAGCAGCATTGGGCTGGCCAAGGAGCAAGGCAGTGCTGCAGGCCACAGAGGTCCTGGTGCTGTCACTGCAGCTCCAGGCTCCTCTGCATTTTCTCTGCCCATCTGCAGGCCTTTCCTTGAAGCCAGGGCTAGAAGCAGGTGTCAGACCTTGTTTCAAGCCAGCCTGGCTTTTGGAGATGGTGTCGCCTCAGTGCCTTGTATTTTCCCAGGAAAGGGAATTTAACGCTGCAGGTGTTTTCTCAATAACTTCCACTGTTACATAGAGGCATCATCTGTTATGCTTCAGCAGATCAGACCCTGACCAGGAGCAGCCCCCACAAGCTCCCCTCATAGTCTCCAGTTGATTCAGTGAGGCTGGAGGAGGCTTTGCAGATAAAATTGATGTATGCAGTGCTTGGTTCAACTCTGCTCTCCAATGTAGGTCAGCTTGCTGGCTAAAGATCTTAAAACCCTGGAGAGGTCTGGGTGTATTTCATTAAACAGCTTTTTAATCTTATCCACAGCATTTGATCCTGTCTGGAAAGCTTTTGCTATCAGCTCCTCAGTTTCTAGACTAAGAAAGCCCTGCATCTAATGAGGAGATGGGAACTGGGCCCCTCCTAGAAGCCATCAGCACCCAAATCTGATGGCTACAAAGATGCGTGATGGGTTTGCTGGAGTTTACCGTTGGTTTTATTTGTCTCAGGATTCTTATATTTTGAAGTTTATCCGCCAAATCAAGCCATCCTTTTAACACAACTAGTAATAAATCTTCCTCTGTTCTGACTGTTCAGACCAATTAGTAAGTTCACTTACCTGTCCAAGTGCTCCTTGGACTGGAAAGTGAATTTTATTGTCTGCTGATCCAGTTTAGTTTGTTTCTAAGAACTTTCGATTTCCGCTAATGCTAAACCTCAGAATACTTTGACTTAAGTGCACAGCTGCTGGGATCGCAGGAGCAGGGCTCCATTGAGGTACATTTCTCTTGCACTTGAATGTTTTCTTTACTCCATGTAATGGGAGTGAGATCTGAAGTGCACTGGATTCACTGCAGGGAACTGATTTTGTCTCAGAACAGCCCTGCTGATGATGAGGTCTCAAAGAGGTTTCTTCGTTCAAGAAAACAGTTATCTCTTTTCATTTTAAGGAAGTGGTTGCTTTTCAGGTTAATTGAACTGTTGTTTGGAAAACTTTGGCTTTGCGTGCTGAGTGCTGTGGAGGTGTGGGACGGTCTGATGGCAGCAACCATTAGAAAATGCCTGCTGGAAAAGAGCCTCTTAGCTAAAATGTAAGCTGAAGGGTTGCAGCCAGAGTGATCTTCTGGAGATGCACCAGTTCCCTGCACTCAAATCCTGCAAGGTTAAAAGAAGAAAATGGCAAAATTGACCCAAGATATATAGTGCTTGGGTTCCCTTTGTGTGCCTTTGGGTTTTGGATCTCTGTTGTTAAATTGGTGTTAACTTGGATCTATGGAGTGGTTTAGTGAAGACTGATCTGATTCCATATTAGTATGACTGAACAAGCTGAGGCATTATGAAAATAGAAAATATTGTCAATTATAGTAAGAGATATTGGCATCGCTGTTTAGAAAATGTTAGCAAGTTGTTTTGCTGATGCAAAAGGAGCTTAGAAGACATTCTTCACCAGTTTTAATTTAAGTAAGCACTTAATCCAGTGTATAATTCTGTAAATCATTGCATGCCTGAAGTTATTTTGTATCATAATTTAAGGTAGTGCAGTTGCAGAATGTTAATATTGTCTAAATAAGCTATTCCAATGTATTTAGGCATTGTAAGTCATACTGCATAAAAATCTGACGTGCAGAATATTTCAAGAATGACACATTGTGATTACTGAGGAGAAATGATGAGTGAGATCTTCAGCTGACTTTAACCGGAGTATACCTGCACCACTGCGCCCCTGCTTGTACTGAAGTCCTTCCTGTTGCTTCCTCTGCACTATGTTCTTTTCCAAGATGAACTGTCTTAATAGATTTGGTAACAGAGAAATTGTCTGTGCAAGTTCTCTGACAAGGATAAAGGGCAATTACTGAGTTGCAGCCAGCATTGGGTTGAGAGCTGATGCCCGGTGAACCCCTAGTCTGGTTAAAGTAGTGGCTGAGCAGCCATCAAAGGCAAGCTGTGGGTGCATGCAGTGCCTTTCAGCTCACCACATTTTGAGTTTATTTAGGCTGAATGCTCTCACACGACTCACAAGGTCCTGCTTCTGCAGATACCTAACGTGTGCAAAGCTTCACTGTTACAAGGAGATAGAGAAAGGGCTCTGTGAGTCGACTACGTGCATAAGGGTCTGCAAAAGCAGGGCTCATGTTCATCCAGTGCTATTCCTTTTTTTAAAGGCAATTGTAGTTGTACCACATCGCATGCTTGTGGAAAAAAGTCACTTTGCCTGCTTCAAGGCAGGTGCTTAAGTTTAAGCACATGGGTGGCCCCATTTATGCTGATGGTGGTACTCAAGTACAGGAAGCACATGGTTAACTGCTTTACAGGACCAGTATCTAGACGCTCTCCCCAAGGCATTTTTCACCAACAATAGCACATGCCATGAAATTTTTGCAGCCCAGGGTGTTCAAGTCCAAATAATAATTGCAATAAGAAGGAAGAAATACTTATAAAAATGTTGCGAATGTATTTGCACCTTGTCAGGGCAGTGGGATTATTCCTTATCCTGGGCCTTTTTGTTTGCTTTTCAGTTGCTGCGATCATGGCTGTGGGTGGGCTTCTTCTCTGCGTGCTGTTGCCTATCCGAGCCTAACATGGTCAGTGTTCCCTCCTGTGCTGGCTCCTACTTCGTGTCCTCCGTCCATGTTTTCTGTGCCCAGTCTGCCTCTCCCTTCCTTTCTTGTATTGGCCTGGAAATTACTTTCTCACCTGATCTCTGTACCCAGCTTGTCTATCTCAACAACTGGAAATAGCGTGACCTGAAGCAGTGTATCCTCAGCAAGAGCAGGGATCTCAGGGGGGAAAAACCCACTATGTTATGCCATGATCAATCCAGACACTGCACCAGGTGTCTAATGAAACATCACCTGTGCTGGACACCCATCAAGTTCTGCTTCTTGCCATCCAAAGGGGCCAGGGGAGGTAATGTGCCCCCAGAGAGGAGGC
The DNA here is from genome assembly GCA_013400915.1 of Pardalotus punctatus. Taxonomy (NCBI): domain Eukaryota; kingdom Metazoa; phylum Chordata; class Aves; order Passeriformes; family Pardalotidae; genus Pardalotus; species Pardalotus punctatus. The sequence goes on from VZTX01011451.1 coordinate 426,812, forward strand.
AAGGGTAGGCGGGAGTGGAAGGGTGTTTAGTGGCATGTGACATGCATGTCATTGGAATGAACTGTATGTCATGGACATACATGTCAGTGTATGACATACACAGCAATGCCATGGTGCTGTGTGCCCACGATATGCTCCAGCAGCATTGGACATATCTCTGCGGGTGTCCTGAGGTACGTGGCCGTGCTGCATGTTGTCCTGTTCTGCCACCAGCTGGGCTGCCTCACCACTTTCTGCTCTCTTGTACTCTCCCCTCTTTTCTAGCTAAGTCAAAGGAGGGGTGATTGTAATTTCTGTTGGTTTGACTGGATGCAAGTTGAGCTGCGTCCCAAAGGAGAATTGACTGTAATATTAGTTTGGGCAGAGATCTTTCTAAACCTCCTAAGAGACGCATGTGGTCGCCATCCCCATCAGATACCTGATTGAGACCACAGAACTTCTGAGACATCCCACATGCATTGTTGTCTCGGGTTAGAGACAAATTTTCCNGTTGCTCCGGTGGCTCCCTGGGGAATTCTTGTCTACTGTCCTCTGGGGGCTTCTTGGTTTCTCAGGCGAGAAAGAGAAAACAGTCCGGAACAGCAAAAATCCAGAACGGGGACAAAAAAGGGAAAAAAACAAACCCCAGGGAAGGAAAAAACCTAGCAGCAACCACCGCAGCGGCAGCAGCCAGACTAAGCAATGTCCCTTCCTCCCCCTTGCTCCTCGGCCGAGAAGCCTGGGGGAGAGTTTCAAAACAACCCGCGCCCGGCAGTTTCTCTCGGCTGCTGGATGCAATTAAAGCTACAGGACCACATTTCTAAGCACATATGCAAACAATAGGGAATACAAGTATCATAACATCACCCCAAGACAATTGTTATGCTGGTAAGGTTTTTCAGCAGAGCTTGTGAGAGGTGTGGAACTCCTTTGCTGTGTTTTCTGGGGGATGCTGAGGCTTCGCATGGTGCTACCTGGGTCATGGTGCAGTGACTGCTGTAGGGCACAGCAGTCACTAAGATAGACCACTTTGGGGTCCTCTGGTGCTATATTTTTATTTTGACAGAGGCCTTGAACCAAGGAGGAGTTTGGGGTTTGGTTTTTGGGTTTTATCCTGATGGAGCATTTTTTAATTGGTTTTTGTGACTTTTCAGTGCTTAAGAGCACAGTTAGCAAGCAAGGATGCTCAGCTCAAAGTGTGTGCCTGTAAGTTGTTGTGGTATGTGGGCCACCGTTTTGGCAATGATTGCTCTGAAAGAAAACCTCACAGTACTTCTGTTGTCTGTTGTGCCTGTGGCACCAGTGCACGAGCAGTCCCTTGCTGCAAGTCATGCTTCAAATGTCCTCAGCAAGGCCCCCAACCAGAGCCTGACAGCAATGGAAAATAATTCTCAGAGAAGACCAGGGTTGGACTGGATGGCTATGAAGAAGAGAGACGGACAAGGAAACCTGGCTGACCTGGAAAACACCCTCTGCAGGTTTCCTCCTAAGCTGCAGAGAGACTAATGTGACAGCAAGCTGGGAAGGGGAAATGAGAAAAGTTACATCAAGGCATGGGTGCCATTGGCTGTGCTGTGGGAAGGCACGACAACCTCTTTAGAGAGATTTATGGAAATCACTTCAGAGGGAGCTTCCTGCAAGAGGGGAAGATGGTATCTTGTTTAAATTATTTTTAATTGTTCTGGTGGTAGTTTAGGAAAGCAGGGAGTCATTCAGCGCAAAGGCAGGGAAAGACTAAAGGCTAAAAATACCACTGCTGGATTTGTGAAGCTTCCTTTGTAAGGCATCCAAGTTAATCAGAGGTCAAAGACAGGATCACATAGTGCAGAGGGGGACAGCAGTGCTGGGAAAGCAGTTGAGAAGATTGTGGGCCTGCAGCCTTTAGGAAGGGTATCTGCCTGGTTCCTCTCAGGCCACCCATCTACTGTAACTATGAACTGAACTGAAGGTCTTTGCTTGTCATCATCGGACTTTTTACTGCTCTTTTGATCTTGTGCAGGAGGAAAGTGACCAAAGAAATGCAAAGCAACTTCCAGTGTAGGAGCTGTTAGGTTTACACCAGTCCCTTGAGTATTCCCTGGTTTTGTGATACTGAATTTATTCTAGGATTGCAAGCAGTAAATGCAAATGCTGAACATAGACTACCATCACTAGTGGTATGGTTTTGCCTCTTGCTCTCAGTTATCAGTGTTGTTTATCAAGGATAAAGCTATTTGCTGAACGAGTTATTGTCTCAGCACACAAGCTGAGGTGACAGGATCTTGGCCAGATGGACAGATCCATGTTTGTTTGTTCCTCTGCATAGAACACAATCCTGCCCTGCAACACGTAGGCAGCTTTATTGCTTTAACATCTTGGAACAAATAGTCTGAAATAAGCACTAACCCATTGTAAACAAAAACCTTGCAGTCCTTGCAAACCTCCTGTAAAGTGACAGCTTAAGATGGTTTGGAAGCATTCCTCTAAGCTGATTTATGGTAAAAGACATACTTCCAAGTGAAGGTCTCAACCCTGAAAAAAAGTGGTGTTTTGTCTCTGTTTCAGAGAAGTGCATATGCTTCATTTATCTCATATTTAAGAGAGTAAATACATGTATAAATCTCTGCCCGACTGGCATGGAAGATTGCATGCTGTTTCAGGGCACAACCTGTTCGATAGTCCTGGCTGCACCTGGCAAGTTAAAGTCCCTTCCCTCATCAGGGATTTCTCAGTGCTGTCCCCACCTGCATTTCCAGTACTTCCTTGGCTGTGTGCTGAAACGCTTTGGCCTATGCCTGTAAAAAAGTGTGTAAAGATTTTTCCACATCACCACCCAGGGCTTGATGTCCCAGGTCCAGGTTCACAGACGTCTTGCTGTATCTTGCCTGGGTTGTGACCAGAATGGTGGCCCTAGCTCAGGAGATGAAAACTCCTTCCCTTGGGCATTCTGTGGTTTTCAGGGGAATGCCTTGAGTGGCTGAGGGGCCGCACACAGCCCAGCAAGGGTACCCTGAAGCACAGGGCAGAAGCAAAAGCATCTCCATCAGTCCAGGGAGAGCAAGCATCTTCCTGCCTCCCTTCTTGAAGAATTTTTCTCCACGAATTGGCTTCTGCCATGCAGGGTAGTGGGCATTGGTTTCCCAGCTGGATTCTTCATCTTTCTACCTGTCCGTTTTATATTTTATAAACCTATATAGGGATCATTTTACAGCTTCACTTTTATAATCTGCTCTATAAATATTTTACGAGCTGCCTGCCAATCTGCAAGTAGTTTTTAAATAAGACATGATGCCTTAAGAATATTTAGTCTCACTTTTCTTTTTACCTCTGATACTTTTATTGCAAAAAAACAGAGCTGTGCAAGGAAGACATCTGCTTTCTACATGGAGAAACTGGGACAAATCTACAACAGGAATAAATGAATTGAGATTCAGGTGTGCTGCTGAATCACGTTAACTCTTTCGCTGAGTGTCTCCAGCTCGGTGGGCGATGAAGCGAGTGTCAGGATCTTTATGCTTTTGCTGTGCATGATATAGAAAAGATATAGGAAATCTATGGTTTGTACGGTGATAATAAACTAGGGAATGAGTCTTCCATCAGGGCTTTTGACTCACAACTCTGCCAATAAATATTAAGAGCAAATGCACATGCAGAAATGGATTATTTCACAAACAATTGAGAGCTTTTTTTCTCCCAAAATATATTGCAAAGCCACAATATTTATATATTTTGATCTGCCAGTAGGATTCACAAAGTGACTCAGGACTGGTACCCTGAAATTGCAGATTTTTATGGGATTTAGTTGGGGAAGAAAGGAGAAAAAAATGCTTGTGTGTGTTATTTAAAGCATCTGAAGGTCAAGAATGGAAGAAGTGCGGTTTAGCTCCAGTCAGCATGGACTCTGGGTAGTTTGAGAAAGAGTGAGAAAGGCACCAGTGATGGCAGGTTTTGCAGCAAGCTTTATTAGTGACACCCAACTGTTGCTTGACAGTCACAGTCTACCAGCTGCCATTTCACTGTGACATGTCTTGTCAAGGCTTGTTTTAACGATGCTTTGGGCATCCCAGAGCCTGATTTCGTATGCTAATGTGATGTGCTGCTGTATGTGTTACCCAGCTCGAGAGAAGGGGGCAGCTGGAGCCAGCTGGTTTGCATTGGCCCTTGCAGTCCATGGGCAGTAAAACATGGACCGTTGTGCATCAAGGTGTGCTTGGATCACTGTATACAAGGGATGGCATTTCTGTCTCCTCTGTATTTATGGTCAAAGAATCGGGAGATGCAGGTCACAGAAAGGCTGATGTTAGAAAAGTGTTTTTATAGGCAAAGTGCCCCAAACTTGAAGAAGGGAAAAGGGCATTTGCTCCAAAAGGCAAAGAGAAGAAATACCGGATATGTGCATTTGGTAGAAGGATGTATTGAAATATTTGTGTATTTTGAAAAGGAAAATTGAGTCATATACCTCCATCCAGAAAAACTAGTGCTGCAGAAAAGTGATGTAACTTTGGCAACTTGCAACAGAAAAAATTGGGGTTGCCAGAAGTGGGACTTGATACTGAGACTCATATCTCTACTTTATTTAGTTAAAGAGGGAGATAATGTGATGAAGAAGAAGAATCCATTCTCACCAAGGGTTTGTGAACACTAGAATGTGCTTTGAAATGACCCTTACTCCTGGGGTCTCCTGGTACACCTAGTGCTTAGGTTTTGAGTTAATTATGCAAGACCCCATCTCGGGAAATGGCACTGCTACTTTTAGAGCAAGGTAACAAGCACCAACATGCAGATAACTGAGCCACGTCCCTGGGCACCTCGGTGCTGTTCTTGGGTTTGCATTCAAACTGTTACAGTCTCAGCTTGGTTGCTGCTGCTAAAATCATGCCCTGCATGGATAGCCTGGCTGTTTATCAAGTGCAACCTGTTTATCTCCCTGTGTCCCCAGACTGCCTGACAGCCTTCCCTTGTCTTCTTGATCCATTCCCCTGCGCTTGCACAACCTTTGCAATCTCTGTTTTTCCTTCTTCTCCCTATGGCACGTCTCCCTTTCTCCCCAAGGTAAGCTTCCTCTTCCCTGGAATAGCCCCAGAAGCTCATGTTGCTTTTCCCCTCCTCAACTGTCCGCATCCAGCTTTGCTGGGTCCAGCTTAATGGTGATGTCTCATTGTGTGCAGGCTTTTGTTTGTAATTGTGATCGTTTCACAAACCCAGTGCCAAAATCCTATAGCCGAAAGGCTGCTTGGCCCCTTGCATCCAGGCAGACTGCAGTTCCCTGTAATAGGACTTCATGCTGAGGGCATGTTTCATGCAGATGCCTGTTACTGCCTCCTCCTAATTGCAGTTTTGTTCCTGCTAATCATATGCTCCTCCTTGCTGTGAGTGATGCTGGAGCGCTCACATCTCAAAAATCACGGAAGCAGTGGAAGAGAAGACTCCGAGTTTCTCAGCTCTAAGTGGCTTCTGAGTAGTCTGAGACTTTCTTTGAGGTGTGCCAGCTCCTGATTCCACTGCATGCTGGCTGGCTTGCAGGTGTCTGTTCCAGGTTTTTCATTTCTACCAAGCAGTGTCCTTCAGCCTCATGTTCATGCGGTTTGCTGTAAGGATGATCCAGTTCCTGTGTCCAGTTATGTTATCAGGTCCTTGGAAAGATGGACATATACATGTGCATCCTACATACCTCATCCCCTATTTTTAAATGTGTGTGTTTGTGTATAGCAATTCTTGCCTATGCAGTTATCCTGGGGCTTCCTATGTGGTTGTCTAAGTGAAGCAGATCTCAGAAATGCCACTTAAGCAGACAGATAATGCTAATGCAAAACTATCACCCAGAAGACCAATGAGAAGAATGAAGCTGAGTCAAGGAAGGGCAGCCAAAAACTAAGGGGGATGCCCTGTGGGAGATGCAACTTCAATGTGATAGCGGTTGCAGCTCCATGGTAGGATTCAGCACTGTCCTTGCACTGCCTGGTGCTAAGGTGGGAGCAGGAGAGGTCAGGCAGTTTGCCTTCCATCTTTATTCTGCTGGGCAGAGGAGATTCCATGAATGGCAGCTCCCCTGTGGAAAGACAGGAGATGTGCATGAAGCACTGTGCAGAGCCAACAATATGTAGGAGACCCCTGAAGGCAATGAGGTAATAGGTTTTCTTTTATTTTGTTTTAAGCCATTATTTTGCATGTGTATAAGGTGTTAATGTTACAGAAGGCCATTTTCTAAAATGCCATAATTTAAAGTTCTGTGCAGATGCACAGTGGATGAAGGGGAGTATGCAAGACATACAACACAGTGCCTGCAAAAGCTCTGCTAGTCTAGGAGATTTTGTTTCTGCAATTCCAGTGTTTCATCCCATTCCCCTTCCATTGTCCTTCCTGTTCCTGCTTTCTTTAATAACAGCTGCATTAGATGTCAGGTAGAGTGGAGTTGTTCAGAAGCATATGTGGGATTTGGAAACACAAGTCCAATTGAAAATCCACAGGCCTTGAACCCTGAGTCCCATTAGGGAAATTGCAAGTAGTTTGAGCTAAAACTGGGACAGCAGCAATAGAGCCACTAGAGAGGTTGGGTTCATCACTGCTCTGGGTTTCTGTGCGTTGTGTGATTTGAAGTAAAGAATGAAGTTCTGCCATACCAGAGACAAAAATGCTCTTTTGTTGTGTTTATTTTTTTTTCCAGGCGATGTGGCTATAGTAAAGCTAAACAAGATCCAGAAGAAGAAAAGATGCATTTTCATAATGGCCACAGTGAGTAAAGAGCAAACATATATATGTGGTTGTGGCTTTCTGTGGTAATGAGAAATTCAACTGAAAGATAGTTTTCTGGAAAAAAAAAATTTGATTTTGCTGGTAATTCACAAAAGAATTTTTTGTGCAGTAGGTTCCCACCTGCCCCTGCTGCAAGCCCCACGGAGAACTGAACCTTTGAACAGTCCTTATATGTGCTGAGCTATTCACACCTGTATGTTTGCAGCAGATCTTTCTAGTGAGCTGTTTTGGTTTGTTCCTCTGTCTTTGCTGTATGAACCAAGATGGTATTAATATTTCCTGGTCAGCACATGACAACATTTTTGTGGTCTGGATGTATCGGTCCAAAATACCCATTTGAAACCCTTGCTTCACCCCAGCCGGCTGTGAGGACCAAGCCCACTGCTACTCTTTGGCTTGGGGGCCTCTGCAGAGGCGTGAGGAATAACACCTATTTCCTGCACGTAGGAAGCTTTCAGAAATGCTGTGTAAATGCCTTTGTATAGGAAACTCCTCTGCGGTAATGCTAGAAAGTAAATCTCATGGTTGCTATCAGTCCTTCTTTCGTCAAGAGCTGTGGGATCTGGGGATCGGTAACAGTGAGGTGCCTTTTGGGGTGGAAAAGGCAAACACATTGTGAGTGAAAGTCAAATTTCCATTAGTGCTATGTAATGAAGGCAGCAGGAAGCAAATCAATTAAGAGCCACAGTGTAATATAGCTGTCTCATTAGACTGATGAGCAATTCTTCAAGTGAGTAGCCTTAATGATTGTCAAAACAAACTTATAATATGGATAATGAAAATACTTTTTCCCCTCTCAAGTCCTGGAGAAAAAGCCTGCTATTGATTATATTTATACTGATACAACCCACAGGCTTTGTACTGCAAATATGCAGTTCTTTTAAATTTCAGTAACTGTCTGAAATAATGTGGGCGATTGATTAGCTGATGTGTGACTGGTAGGGCATAATTTATTTCAGCTCTCCATCAACCCCCAGCCAGCCAGCTTGCTTTGCAAGTTATTACTGTAACATTTTGCTTTTTGTACTTTTCCTCCTGGTGTACCCTCTCTAGTTCCAGAAAGGGATCCTATTCTACCAGACACTGGACCAACCCAGTACAGAGCACCAAAAGGGATTTTTTGCTGCTCATCATTCCAGCTGAGCACTATTGTGCTTTTCTAAATATGATGAAGTTGCACATATGTCACATATAAACTAAATGTCATTTTTCAAGAATGACACTCATTTTTGCCGTAGAAATAAATTTCCAGCAGAACAGAGTGCAAGGGACAGGAGTGTGTAATGCCCATTTTCTGTGATGTCATGTGCCTTTAAATGTGCTTAATTTGTGTTTACAGTTAAGCTGCCTGGAGTAAGGACCTACATTGATCCCCACACCTACGAGGATCCTAATCAAGCTGTCCATGAGTTTGCTAAGGAAATTGAAGCTTCATGCATAACCATTGAAAGAGTTATCGGAGCTGGTATGGAAATGCATTTCATGACCCTTAGCAACATGAGGGGTTGGCTCTCTTAATGTGAGAGACCTAGGAAGGGCCGTGAAATATTTGAGCTGTTAGGTACCCTGCAATGAAAGTGAGCATGTTCCAGCTGAAGTTTGGGACAGACCTGTCATTGTCTGCAGTTTTGAAATTCAGGAGCTGAACTGAAAATGTCAGAAAATGGTCACATTTGGATCAAGCTGAGTTATTTCAGTGGATACCAAGGAAAAGGAGTCACTTAATTTTCACATTCTTTTTACCATTTTAACCTTTTTATCCCCCCACATTAAGGTTAGTCTTGAAGCAGAAAGTAAGAATAAGAAGTCACCTGGGACATTAAAAAAGGACAAGCTGAAGTCCAAAGCTTTAAACTTCCTTGGTTAAAAGAAGAAACTCCCATTTTGTTTTCAATAAAGCTGTTTGTTTGCATCCAACCTTAGGAGTACTTTCTGTCCTCTGAAAATGTGGGTTTGGATGTAATTTACTGTTCACCATGAAAAAAATCCATTTAGGTTACTTTTTGGAAAAGGTAGTAATAAAATCATAAAGGGTTTATAGTCTATAAAAATATATGTTACTGTGAACAGCTGACAGCATTCCATCTACATAACTTACAAAGGGAAGGTTAAGAAGCAAGTGGTTTGAGTTTTACAGCTATCCACACAAGGAGGATGGTACAGGATGTGACAGGACTCTTTCATACAGTAGACAAAAATATGAAATGAGAAAAAAGCCCAGTGGGATATATGTAGCATAGTTCTTTAAATATAGGAAAATTGCATTTTTATTCCCAGTTTTCTTGTGTTTATTAATTACTTGGCTTGTGGTACAGTGGCTGTTAGAGATGGTCATCACTGTGATGTTCAGCAATTCATATCCATGAATGCAGAGCAGCCCTTCATGCTTTTCATCAGCCAAGGCTGAGCTGCATCCTGTAGACAGAAGCACATCATGTGTTCCCTTGATGTGGTGTGATCCTTTTCCTCCTGATTTTCCTCTGAAGGTGAATTTGGGGAAGTCTGCAGTGGGCGGCTGAAGCTGCAGGGAAAGCGTGAGTTTCCAGTGGCTATCAAAACCCTGAAGGTGGGCTACACAGAGAAACAGAGAAGAGATTTCTTGGGAGAAGCAAGCATCATGGGGCAGTTTGACCACCCCAACATCATCCACCTGGAAGGTGTCGTCACAAAAAGTAGGTACAACTTGCTTTGGACTGCTCTCTGTGAGTTCTGGCTGATGGGAGAGTTGGTTAAGGGGGGAAGACTTGGGTGATGCCTGTTCTGAATGCATTTTACTGAATCATTTCTCCAAAAGAAGTGAACCCCCCCCGGCCTGAAGTGTCACACTTGATAGGTGCAGCCAGAAACAGGTTCCCTAACAGTAGAAAGGGGGTTTGTGCCCAAAGGGTTTTGGTGTTCATTCAGCCAGAATGGATAGATAATAACTAAAATGACAAAAAACATCAGCTACCTCTGGAGAGGTTGCCTCACATAGACATAATATGCATAGGCTAAGGGAAGCCCCTTCTTCAAAGGCCCAAAATCAAATGAGACAGAAATGGAAGGTGTTTTTGGCCAGCCTCATGCACTGTGTGGGTGATGCAGTAAGCCTAGGATGTCTGGATGCCTGTGGAATGTGCTGCTTGATTCCTGCCTTGCAGGTGGTTCAGCAGCTCATACCACCTGCAAAATGCAAGAGCGTTTTGAACACAGCAATGCCAGGCCAGACACTAAGTTTTCCAAGCAGGCTTGCCTCTTAGATCTGCTTTTATTTGTTTCCTTTTAAAACCACATCATCCTCAGGGTGAATAAAGATGTGCCAAGTAGCAGGAAGCGATTTCCCTGGCAGGGACATGAGGAAGATTTGCTACCAAGAGTCTAGGAGGAAGGGGAACCTACCCCACACCCCCTGATGATTTCCAGCCATCATATTTTGAGAAACTACTGAAGCAAAGCCCATGGGAGAGTAGTACTGAGCCTAGTGATCACTACCATGGTGTGCGAACAAGAACAGAAGGTAGCTGAAGTTTTGCCTTCCGGAAGCAAGGAAGAAGAACGTGACTGTAGGTGAAGATGACAGGACTGTGTAAAACGACAATTACAACAAACTCCCTCTGGGATCTGCTAGAGATGCCTCTGATAATAGTTGCCCGTGGTGCTGGCATATGGGAGGGATTGAGGGCATCCCAGCATGAGAGAACATAAGAGCACTGAGGTCTGACTGCTCAGTTAGCAAAACAGTCTTCTGTAACTTTTCCAGCCCAGTTCTTCTCCAAATCACTGTATGCACTAAAGATAAGGGCAGGGGAAGGGACAGCACATCCAAATGTGCCCAGCACAAGACTTGTGCTGTGCTGAGGCTGTGGAAAAATGTGTAAAGCTGTTGTTACTCATCCATTTTAAAGCCCTGGAGGATCTACATTATTTGCATTAATAATTATTTTGTGGAAAAGAGCTACTCCTTTATTTTAAGATGTATTTTAAGTGATGAAGCACCAGCCTCACAGGTGTGAATGGCTGTCTCCCCTCTTGTCTTCATGTTTGGCAATGTCAGAGCTTGCTTAGCTGCTGCTGTTCAGATGGTGGCATTTTGGGGACATGTTGGCTGCTCTCAGTACCATTTGTTATTCCTCAGAGGAAGCATCTCCAACATTAGTTCTTTCTCAGAGCTGCAATAGAGAAAGTACAGAGGCTCTGGCTGTTTGTCCTTGTAACCTCCATAATATCAGTGCTGTTGTGTAATCAATGTCCTTTTCTTGCTTTTTATCCTTGAAGTTGCATTTCACAAAACTTTTGAGAAAATTTTTAAAAATAACCAGAATAGATTTCTCTGAAAAATTTAATAAATATCAAAATCTCTCAGGGACGCCTTGTGTAACCCTTAATACATACGAGCTCCAATTTCTAGCCCTGCAGGCATATGGAATATTGGGCAGGGAGCAAGTGGTGATTATACATCCGTAAAAGCTGCTACTGGCATGGGCTTGAGTCTTTCTGGCTGCTGGGGCCTCAGGATGGTTGGGAATCCCACATTTAGTGAGAATGTACCTCCCTAGCAAGCTGCCTTTTATATAAAGTGGTTGTCTGCTCCAAAGACTGTGGAAACACAGGGAGCTCTGCTTCTAAATTGGATTTAGTGCAACTAGAGTTTGGATTCAGAGGGATAGATGCACCCAGAGCTTCTCATTAGCTCAGTAAATGTTTGTTTACTGCACTCAAAATTTTTTTTTTCAGCAGACATCTGCAGCATCTTCATAGCTTTTGCTTTTTCTTCTACGTGGACCAAAACAACCTTTATGAATTGCAAAGGACTCTGCTCTCTCAAAGTATTTGACTTTTTTTACCCTTCAGTGTCTCAGTCGTTGGCCTTTTGTAGAATCAGATCTTTAGGGTAAAATGTCTTTGCTGCATCATGAGTTACTTTGGAAGTAAATTGATTGGGCCATTTTTAATTCTGAATGAGAATATCTGTGCAGGAGCTTCATACCATTTAACTAATATAGTTCAAATGCATACCTGAGTTAATTTGGATTAATCATGTTCATTGTCCCCTTGCACACAAACCCTTAGCTATTTCTGCTTTACAGAGGTAGTGGCAGTTTTCATTTCCATCCCATTTGGTTGCACTGATGGTGTACGCATTGCATTAATACACTGCCAAGAGTGTTATCGACAGATATTTTATGACCATGTAATGCCAGCAGGAGGAAGCCCTGGTGACACAGAGAATCAGCCCAGCACTTTAGAAGGGCTGATGTTTACTTTTGATTTACTTTGCTGAAAGTTATCTATTTGTGTCCTTATTTCCATGCTCTTGGATATGGGGTTAATTTATTCCATGATTGCTGCCAACCTGCAGCAGTCAGATAATGAAACATAAGTGCCAGAAATCTTACTTTTTTTTCCTCTGATGGCATCCAAAGGCAAGAGCCTGGAGGAGGTCCCCCACGGTGGTGCTGTATCAAGACACCATTCTCACTTCAAGGTCGCATTGCAGAAATAAGGAATCCCATACTACAGTTGGGTGTTTAGCATTTAAAAAAATTTTTTTTTAACATTTGAGATATTCCTGGGGTTTTCTTCCCTGCAAAGCCACTGACATGTTTGCCAGCCAATAGCAATGGCCCTGAGATCTCTCCTCCCTCCTATGTGCAGTTCATGATGTGTGTAGACAGGTGCCTGTCATCCTTAAAGATGAGGCCCATCATTTCATTTGGGATTCAGCAATATTTTTCATGGTCCCAAGGTGCATTTCTAATATCAAAAGTAGTATTTTGGGTGAGTTTCAGGCTTAGGCAACACCTGTGATTATAACTTAAAAGAATTGAAGCAGCACAGGTCCTTCATGCTGCAAAGGTAGTATTTGCACAGCAATGAGTATTTTGATTGACAAGTTCACAATTACCTTTGTTATGCACATAATTAAGCAGTAAATTAGGCAAAATAGTTAAGGTAATAGAAAATGGGAAAATTAAGATCTATCTAAATAGTAGGACATGCTGATTTTTAGTATTTACCTTCATGTGCATGTTATAACACGTGGCAGCTCTCGTTGATCATTTCTATGAAAGACATTTATAATGCACTTTACAAATAACTGGCAGCTCCTCTTTTGTCTGTGCTTCATGCTAGCTAATGGAAATTGATTTAAATAAAAAATAATTTACATGTTCTTATAAGATTTCATTGAATTTACAAGGGCTGGAGCACACCACATTAATTATTGCTATGCCATTGTGGCAAGCTAGCGAGAAATTAGATATAAAAACTGAGCAAAAACTATATATAATTACCATTAAAATGACTCGGGCATGAAAATTAATCAAACAGATTTGGAAAAACATTATTATTCCTGTCAACAATAGGAGACCAGGTCTTTTGTTAAGAACTTTTACTTTGATTTCCACTTGCGCTCATTCCATACTTAACTACCTTTTGTTCTGCAGAGTAAACATTCCTTTCCACTTCCAGATTTGTTTACAAAGGTAGCCACTTGGAATTACTTGAATTACAAGGAATGCAATCCTGTCCTTTCCTTGTCTTGGTTTTGGTGGCTCCCAAGCTCAAGCTTGAGATCATCCTTTTTGCTCTTGTTGGGCTCCCATTGTTACTGCAGGGTGTTGAAGCTCGTGGGAAGGGTCCAGACCGGTTGCTATGTGTAGTTTGTCCTCTGCAAGCTTTCAGTGTGTTGGTGGAGACAAGAGCAAGGTTGCCTGGGTTCAGCTTGCAACCTCCACCTCAACCATCATCTCAACACTCTAGGGCTTGGTACCCCACCCATAATATGGTATTACTTTTTCATCCTCCTCAATTTCCCTCCTGTATATATTCTGGGAACAACTCTTGTCATCCTGCTGGAACAGCAGTGCCTTGGTGTAGATTTACTGTTGCATGGCTGTATATCCACATGCAGATGCACTATTAAAAGACTTTTTTAGTACTCTTGTTTTTAAAATAAATCCCTAATGAACTGATGCGCCTTTTTTTTCCAGGCAAACCAGTAATGATAGTAACTGAATACATGGAGAATGGCTCTCTGGATACATTTCTAAAGGTAATACTTAGATCCTTTTTCTGGGGGACCTGAGGACTTGGTTAAGGTTTGGGCTCTTTGTAGATGGTTAATATCAGTGAAAATGTTTTCTGGGTGTTGGTGCTCTCTGGAGGCAGGAGCAGCTCAGTTGTCTCTTTGATCTACATTTACACAGCATCATGAAGGACTTGGCGCATGTAATGATACAAACAGGCAAGAATAAATTGGAGGATATTATATTTATTTTAGAAGGCAGTTGACTGCATTGAAGGTATTAACTTAGTATGGCCAACCCCAGACTTGTCAGAGTTTTTCCATTAAATGTAAGAGCTAGAGAATGGGGAGTGGGGGAAGTGGTTAGAAATGCAATGTGGCATTGGGAAATCTAACATGGGGAAGAGCCCCTACCACCTCAAGTATTTATGAACCCCTACAGGTAGGATTTCCATGCAAGTTGGTGCTGTTCAGTTGCCTGATTGAAAAACAGTCCAGCCCGATGTCCTCATACATGTGTGTTCACTCCCAGTCGCAGTCTATCAGTCACCAGTAGAAGCAGCTCGCTCCTTGATCTCAAGTTAAAAAGAACTACGTTTCCTTAGCTTTGTCTCTAGAGATCCTAATCTAAACAGTGAAACTTAGAAAAGCTTCATGGTCAGAGCATGAGAGTAATGAATTATTAATTTTCCTGGTTTCCTTCCTTGGAGACTTGCCTTTGCATTTTTATTCATGCACATGCAATGCTGAGGGTGCAGAGGCTCTCAGCTCATCCAGTGTCTCCCTCCTTTTGCAGAAGAATGATGGGCAGTTCACAGTCATCCAGCTGGTCGGGATGCTACGAGGCATCGCATCAGGAATGAAGTACCTCTCCGACATGGGTTACGTGCACAGAGATCTGGCCGCCAGGAATATCCTAATCAACAGCAACTTGGTCTGCAAGGTGTCAGACTTTGGCCTCTCCAGAGTCCTAGAAGATGACCCTGAAGCAGCATACACAACCAGGGTGAGTTATGGAGATACCAAACTGATTGAGCTCAAGAAAATGTGTTTCTTCCACATTTTGGTGTTCAGGCTCTCTGGCAAAAACATTTCTGTGAATCCAGAGCCTCTAAACTGTGCAAGGGGGTTTGATCAGATGATTACAGTTAATTGTTTCCAGATTAATTTTGAAAATGCCTTAAATTTATAGTGGGGACAGCCAAATGACACAAAGCTTAACTAACTTCTACGTTTAAGTTGCGTACACTAGTCAAATAGCGAACTTTGCAAAGTTGCTATGCTTCCAGCTCTACTCTGTCCTCTTTGGTGAATACCAAAGGAAAGAAAGAGCAATTGATTTGCTCAGGCACCCATCCAGTGATGTAAGCCATGGTCTTCTGAACAATTTGATCCTTTTAAAACATTGGTGTGTAATGAATGCCCATTGCAAATAGTGCACATTGCCCTCAGCATTACCCTGTTGAGGGTAATTTCTCCCAACCCAAGAAAGAGCATTTCCAGCCTCAGTGCTCTGCCCCTGCACTGTCCACATGGCCCTGGCACTGGAAAAAGGGGATGGGCAGGACCCAGCCTCAGCAGCACAGACTTGGGGACGGTCTCCAATATTAATGGCAATGATTGGCACACCTTGGATGTGTCTTATTATTATCGTGTTTTTCCAAGGGTATTATTTTGTGGGTGGTGGAAGCTGTCTTGAGTCATGTTTCCAGTTCCTGTGGGGATCTTGGGAAGGTCTTTCAGCTTTTGTCAGTCACAGCCCTGTGATGGGACTCAGTGCACAGCTGGACTGGCACTTCCCTGCAGGCTGAAGGGCTCTTGGCCAGGCCTGCTGCAGCTCCCATGTGCTGCCATGTGCTAATTGGCACTGCTGAGAATCTGGCCCTTCACTTAAGGCATGCACTTGATAAACTTGTGAATAAGTTATTATTGGAAGAAGAGACTTTTAAAAAGTTCCTTTGAAAATGTGTTCCGAATCCTGTCTTTTTCCAATAACAAACACTGTTAGGGGGCATTCAGGGAGACCTTCCAATATTTAGCTCAACGCTGAGAGGACGGGACTTCACAGTAAAATATTTTTTTATGTAAATCAAGGGAGACGACTTTTTAAACCCAATGAGAAAAGTATTCCTTAATCCAGACTCCCCTTTCCCTCCCCTTTTCCTTCTCACAGTTGGTCTGAAGTTTGATTTCTAAAATGATAGAAAGGAGAAAAGGAAACAGCAAAGCACATTTGACAGCTGTGGCATCATTTTCAGTCCCACAGCAGAGGCCAAGCTGGTCTTTGCACACACAGAGTTCTGTGCCTGCTACACAGATCTCTCTGCAGGACCAGGACTGCATTAAAAAAAAATTTAAAGAAAAAAGAAAAAAAGGGAATTACTTCCGCAGCAATTTGCATGAAGCCGTCATTAGATCAAAGTCTTCCTCAGCTTCAGAACTGTCTGTTCCTCCCCCGCTTGCTCTCAGAAATGGAGGAACTGTATTCCCTTACCAACCCATGCAACATAATTGAGATGTTGATCCTATACATGTCCCAGCATTCAAACAACATTCAAACAACAAACCTTCAGGACAGCCAATTAGTAGGCAGCCTACAAATGCTTATGGGCTGAGATAATGTGGAAAGGGGCCCCATGCTGTCAAGCAGATTTACTTTAAAATTCGATGTCTCTTTCCAGAGAGAAAATAACATCCCTTGGTGCTCTGAGAAGAGCTGTTTCAACTTTTTTTGCATGTTCTCTGCCCTCCTCTGCAATCTGTTTTTTGTTTTTTCTCCATTTCTTTTCCATTTAGGGAGGGAAGATCCCCATTCGATGGACAGCGCCTGAAGCGATTGCCTTCCGCAAATTCACGTCGGCCAGCGACGTCTGGAGCTACGGCATTGTAATGTGGGAGGTGATGTCCTACGGCGAGAGGCCTTACTGGGAGATGACGAACCAGGATGTAAGCACGTGCAAGAGCTGCTGTGTAATTGGACTCTGAGGGCTCAGCATTCATTCTGCAATCAGAGAGGCAGAATGCGGACAAGAGGAGGAGAGCTGCTGTAAAAATGGCTTTGCTCCCCCACACCAGACAGAAATGATCCTCCCATTTGATGCTCTTTTTTTTTTGCAGCAACCCAGAACAGGCTGTGCACAGAGGGAAATGTGTCTGCACAGAAGCAAGCCTGCTTCCCCCAGCAGACCGCTGGAGCTTCACTAATGCTGTTAGAGCTGGAGCCTGTCCCTCCTCTGCTTAATGACAAAGGCCTGCCAGGGGATAGATGTTGATAAACTGGCAGCATTTCAATTGTCTGTTCAAACCCCTGCTGCCACGTAAAGCAGAAACTCAAGAGAGTCATGGTAAGGGCTTTGTTTCCCAGCACAAAAGCTGGGCGATTTGATCTGGTGACAGCAGTCCACAGAGCTGGGTCTTGGTGGTTCTTGCATTGCTGATCTCAAGAGAATAGTTTTTCTCCAGTTGTGAACATCTTGTAAGTCTGTGTTTACACAAGTTCTCATTCATTTGTACAGTACCCTTCGCATTGTTGTCCTCTTGCTCCTGAATTCCCGTGCCCCCTTGAGCCTCTGACCTCGAGGCCACCCTCTGAAGCATCTCCAAACAGGGAGATGCCTGGGAATACTGTCTCCCACCTGACTGCAGCTCCAATGCCAGCCTGGGTAAGGATCTTTTGATCCTACTGCAGGGCTGCATTCTACCCTGAGCTCACTATCAACGTCTGTCCTTCTCTAAGGCTAGAAAAATTTAAGCCTGGGGTAGCCAGATTCTCTATGTCCCTCATTTCTCTTCACATCTCTGAGAACTATGATTTGCAAAGGTCTCTGAGAGTGCCAGCTAGTCATGAGGTCCAATTCACCGTGAGGCGTGTGGGGCAGCCCTGCTACCTGTGGAGATCCTACTGCTGGATGTGTTTCCACCATGGGTTTCCTCTGGTCACAACACATGGCATTTCATCCTTTCTGCTTTTTTGAGCAGCATTACTAGTCCAGTGACTTTCTGCCATTTCACTGGCAGAAGCATTCACTTGGTGAGCATTCTGCTTTTTCTGCATTTTGTTAGCAAGTCTTTGCCATCAGTGGATGTTACTACCTGTCATGCTGAGCCGCTGTCTCATCTCACTTTGAGTCCAGGCATGGAAACGTGCGGTGCCTTTGAGACGGTCACGCCACACTTCTTGCCAGGGACCTGAGCATATTGTTTGGCATGAATGCCCCACTGCTCTTGCACTGCTGAGGCTGTCACATTTGCAGGAAGTTCAGTAAAGCAGCATGTACCTACACAGGGATTTATCTTAATCAAATATGGGGACTGGCTTCCCTAGTCTGTGCAGAGAATGCAGCAGTTGAGAGCCAAGCTTTTCTGCTCACACTGAGCACTGTAGCTATCTTTAATGCTTATGCACTGGCATAGCACAGATGTTGTTCAGTAAATGCCAGGCTAAGATTGAGGCTGGTGCCAGTGAAGTAATGCTCCGTGGCCAGGGGAGTCCCTTGTCTGGATCATAACATTCTGAGCATCCACACTTTGCAGAACTGTTCGTAAAAGCCCAAATGCCTCCAGGTTCTGTGGGTGAATTTCCCTCTTGCCTGGTGGGAAAGCAGAAATCAAAGGACTGATGAGATGTTTATGACATCAGTTCCTGCTCATGCTTTGCTTGTGTAGCCTCTGTATTACTTGCCTCTGCCCTTTGTGCAGATGGCAAGTGCCTGGATGGTGGTGGCATAGGAGCTTAATTTGGTGTTGTGGTATACTTCTCATGCAGTTCTTTCTCCTTCATCTCCTGAAGGCCCCCTCTCCTTTCCTCCTCTGCCTCTGTTGACAGAAGAGTCAATGGTGTTAGATACAGCTTTGGCTTTTGTGCAGAGGAACCAGGGGTCACATAAATTTTGAACTCTGCACAAGAGTTTCTTGTTGCATGGCTTGTAATTAAAGCACATCATATGCAAGCACAGTTGATGATGAGCAAAACTATTCTCACTGTGCTACAGATGGCTTGCTTTAAAGGAGGTGCAGTGCAATAGGGCAGGTAATGTTGTAAGGCTACAAAGCACATTTTAAAGTCATGCTGGTTTCTGGATGACCCTCTAAAAATATGCTTTGGCATGACCAGAAGATAAGGCTTTGATGCAGGAATTGTTGAGAGGGATATTGTGGCCTGTGTTGCACAGGTTGCTAAAGTAAATGATCAACAATGTGATTTTTAGTGATTTTTAGTATTCAGACTGGTGAATCTCTGAAAACACAGCTGAGTGTTTCTTTGGTTTACTGGAAGAGACTACCCCAAATTGTCCTGTCCTAAATATGCAGTTCAGCCACCCCAATCCATAACTGAATAATGCTTGTCCAGAGGAGGGAGAGAGACAAAAATGCCTCCTTAGGTGCCAATCCCCGATCTTCAAGTCTTAAAAAGCAGTACACACCAATGAATGGAGCAGGAAATGTCCCATTTTCTTATTTTCTAAGCACTGTAGTGGCTACAAGTGACTCAAGTCTCTGTTGTTTCAGTTTTTTACTCCTCTTACTGCTAGAACCCTGAAGGCACCTTCAGGATGCGAGAGTGTATTTCAGCATCCTAGCTCCTTGCAGTATTTTGATACCATTTACATTGTATCACCAGGACGAATGACATCCTGTAAATTGAGTTAACGCTATTGATTGTGATGTTACTGCCAGGAATAGCCAGCACGCATAACCCCCTTGCAGATATAGTTCAGATATTCTGATCTGGTGCCAGATGGTCTGCTCTCTGTTTTGCTACTATTTTCTTTCTGCTGCAGCTGGAGGATGATCCATTATTGCTATAAATACAGACGTGGACAGAGCAAATAACATTCTCATGGCAGTGCCACACTGAAGCTTTTTCTTTATAGGGCATCTGCAAATTTGGCATCACAGCCCAGCTGAAAAGCATGGTGTGAAGAACAGAGTCCAGATATCACAGTGTGGTGGGGCTGGGTGCAGCAGCCAGGCCATAGAAGAGGTTGCCTTACAAGTGCACGTTGGGTGGAGAGCGCTGCAACTGCTCCACCGACAGATGAGATCTCAGATGGGCACAAAAGGACTGCACATGTTGTCGCCCAGATCTTCTGATGTGCTTTTTACCCTTGGAGGAGATTGTAAAGCCTTACCTAAGTGCGTTTCTGCTGTGTACATCCTTAGGGAGTTTGAGGTTCCCACTACTGCTGCTCAGCCAGCCTGGCTCATTCCTGTGCCTCTTCCACTTAACAAAAACCTCTGGGATGGAGGACAATTTAAAAAAAATCCATGCAGTCCTGAATTTTGGAGCATTCTGAAATGCAATGGTGGCCCAACACAGCTCTTCCTGTACTGCTCATCTAGGGACTAAAGACCAAGAGAACAACTTCCATGCTAACCACAGAGCCTTGTTTTTTTTCAACACGGGCTGTTTTCAGATTGTGAGGCAGTGCCTAGGATGAATGGCATCTGAGGTAGTCATTGGAGTGGACAGTGAAGAACATGTGGTTTTCCACATAGCAAATAGCTGCTTCCAGCTCCTTTTGGTCAAGGAGTCTTGGGAGTGGAGGGTGTGAAGATGGGCTGCCGGGACTCCCTTGGCACAGACACAGAACCTTGTGGCTTGGAATGTGAGCTGCGTTCTCCTGAAAACTGTAATGGTTCAAAATGGGAACTGCCAGGCTTAAAGCCCTGCTGTACATCTGCCCCAAACCAGGGAAAACAACTCGCTTTCTTCAATTCTGCCCTCAATTATTCATTTCTGCGTTTCAAGAGGGCAGACAACACATATGCATACCACTTGTTTTAGATACAAAACCATAGATGGTTTGTATTTGAAATCAGTGCAACAACTCCCCTGGTTTTAATTTACATACTCTTGGACTGACAGTTTAAATTCCTGGCAGAAATGTGGCCACACTAGACACAGACAGTATTGAATGATATATGAGATGGTTGTTCTGCCTCTGCCTTGAATCCATCTATCAATTAGCATTCAAAGTCTCTTTTGAAATACAGTCAGACTTTTATTACTGTAATACAAATTTGTGGTCTAGCACATGCCTTTTCATTTAAAAAGAAGCCAACATCTGAATAAACAAAATCACTGCACTCCAAGAAGATGCCAGAAAGCCCTGTAGGCTCTTTTTCATGGACTTAGCATAGGCTCCAAGGAGTTTCCTGGTGTATAACATAGAGACCACAACTGAGCTTTGAACAAGTGCAACCAGGAAATCTGGCCCCCTGGTTGCAGCAGTGCCTTGGCTTTCTAGACTCATTTTGCAGTGACTGAAAATAAAGTTACTCAACCCGTCCCATAGAAAAGATGAAAGATAGTGGAGTTTACTGAGTTTGCCTCTTGTGTGCAGAGTTGGGGGGTGGCAGGATTTTTTGTGAGCATATTGCTGATCCCAAAGCTCTATGTTAAAGTCAATTTCCATTTGGGAAAAAGGCAAGGGGAAGAAAAGCCTTGTGTTTTGTGTCCTGCAGGTGATTAAAGCTGTGGAGGAAGGCTATCGCCTGCCAAGTCCCATGGACTGCCCTGCTGCTCTCTACCAGTTAATGCTCGACTGCTGGCAGAAAGACCGCAACAGCAGGCCCAAGTTTGACGAAATTGTCAGCATGTTGGACAAGCTCATCCGTAACCCGAGCAGCTTGAAGACGTTGGTTAATGCATCAAGCAGGTACAGACTCAGTCCAGAACCATTTCTCAGAGCAAGCTCCTTGTCTGAATACCCACCCCTAGGGTTGAATTCCCTCTTAATTATTTAGCCTGTGCGTGTTTGCGGGTGGATGTGCCTCCAGCTTCATTATGTCCAGAGAAGTTTACTCAAATCAACTTTTTCTGTTGCAGTTGGCAGCCAGGTGGGCAATTCACTTACTCTAAATGTAGTGCTGCTACCACAAAGAAAATTACCATGGTCTGTCTTTCAGAAACAGGAGTTTCAGCAGAACTTTGTCTGTGACAAAACTACCTGTGCTCTACCTCAAGGTTAGAGAAGGAAAGAGGGGTGTGAGTGCATGAGGTGGATAGTACACATTGCTCCCATTATCTGCCTGTTGACTTTATCTTGGTAATACAAATGAAGAGTGTCTCTTGGGGAAACTCCCAGGATGTGCAAAGCTCATGGATGTCCAGGTACATCCTTCCACAACTATTCCCAGGCATGCTAGACACCACTACAAATTGTGAGAGTCTTGGTAATTGCAAAAAGTCTGTGGTTCCCAAAGTGCTGTACACAAACCCTTTGCTAAAACCACAAGAAGTGAACAGAACAGCCAGTTTGTATTTAAACATGAATCGGAATAGCTACACAACTACAAGTAAGGTAAACACAGTCAAGAAGTAAAGCTGCACTTGGGGAGAAAGAGCTAAATAGGCTTTGAGAGGCTTTTTCTGTTTTCGCTGTGAGCATACAAGTATTACTTCTGAGCCATCAGTGTTGCTGATCACTCAGTCCCTTGGAAGGTCATGAAGAAGCAAAATGTGTGTGTGTGTGTATATATATATATATATATGTAAATTCTTGCTGCTTCACTGATGGCAGTGGAGTTCCCCTGATGAACCATGGAAAAGGCCATTTAGAAAAGTTCATACTCAGAGGAGGGGAAAAAAGGATACATTGTTTTCTTTGAACAGGAGTGAGGGAGATAAGATGAGTTTAGACTGGTGGTATTGACCAAAACAGATACACTGCTGTGAGCTTATAGTCATTTGTCCCCCCCTTCCAAGTGAGCCTTGCACAGCTGCATGTGGCCTGTCTGACCTGCTGCAGCTGGACATCCCTATGGTGGCACGTCCCTGCGCACGGCATTTCATGCACTGAAAGAGAAGAACCTGAAATCTGTTAATTTTTTTAATGTAAGATAGATCTGGTTTCTGGGGCTATTTTACATGTACCATTTACCATCTGAAGAAGAAATTATTCTTATTAGCAATTAGATGTTATGTCAGTGCCAGCAAACCTGCAGGAAAAGGTTTACGACAGCATAAAATATGTGAGGTTTCTCTTTTATCTTCAACTCAGGACAGTTATTTTCCAGGCCTGTTATGTGGTGGTTCCTGCACTCTTTTATACCAAACTGTTATGCCAGATGAGGAAAATAGGCAGGAAACCATTTCCTTGAGCTGCTAAGCACTTTACTGATGTTTTATTCCATCAATGGGTCTATGCAATTCCAAACCTCTCCTTTTCAGAGCTGCTGTGGGTATTTTTGATATGGATGGAGCACCTGAACAGTCAGGCTTTGGGGCTGTGTTTCTCTTCTCATAGATTGCCATGCCCAGACCATGGTAATTCCAAATGAATCATAATTTCAATATAGAGCAGCTGTAAAGGATTTTTTTATATATGTAATGTGTTCTTTATGGAAATTCTCATTAATGCAAATAAGGGAGGAAGTCACTCTCTACATTACAGCGTGTGCTATGATATCACTAGGTACCTCCTGACATTAGTGATGAAAATCCACTTCTCATTATGATTACTTAGGAGTTTTGAATTTCTCATGTGTATAAAATGTTATGGGAAGCCATTATGTTCTTGGTACTGCAAGTATTCACATTTTATTAGACCCTTCAGCATTGCTATTAAATAAACAAATAATACTAATGTGCTCATAAAATATATGAAGATTCCTGAAGTACTATAATAATATAATATTCCAGCTCTCCTTCCAGTTGAAAGTCTTTTAAGTGTAATAGCCACTATCAGAGGCTGACCCTGAAAATGTTTTTTTTTACCTGTGGGTAATAATCTTTGCACAAGTCTTGTGTTAGCTGTGTGTCCCATTTTACAAAGCAGGGAACAAATCTAGTTTCTTTCCTGGCTGACCTTGGACAAGCCCTCTTTGCTCTCTGCACATCATTAGTGGGGTGGTGGACCCTGTTTGTGCCAGGTACTGTGTCAGTGCTCCAGCTGCAGTGGAGGGTTATTATTTGCCTGAATTGCTTCTTTCGTGTGTGGCATAGCTGAGCAGGGAGCAGTGGCCGTGGCAGGGTCTGGAGTGAGGGTGTGGGAGCAGGAGTGTACCTCTGTTTGCAGGGCTGGAGCGTGGCTGGAGCATTGCTGCTCTCTGCAGGCTCACTGGATGCTGTCCACATCCCAAACCCCCCGTGAGTCTGCGGGAGCAGCCCCTGCACTGTTAGCAGCTGCTTGCCATTGGCGGCTGCTGCCAGGAAATGTAATTTGGGTTTCAGCTTCCAGGCTCTGCGCTGTCTTAAGTTAATTGTGAGCTTTAAAGGCAGAGGAAGAGAGCAAAGCAGGAGTCATCAAAGTGAAGACGTTGAGGTAGGAGTGACTGGGGGAGCCTACTTGTGGCTGAGAGGTAACTGGGATGGATGCCAGTCCTGTCCTCTTTCTGCTTGTGGCAAGGGCTGGAAATGGCGGGAACTAACTCAAAAATGGGTGAGGTTGCAGGTGAAGTGGAGTGTTTGACACATTGCATATCAAGCCTGCTGGGAGGATGTACATGGCAGCAATCACTGAAAACAGAGCTAAAGAATCATCTTTACCATTAAAAAATACAAGCAACTTGTCATGTTGTGTATATTTCAATACTGATCCTGTTTGCTTCTTTGTTTTTGCTTGTCTTTAGAGTGTCAAATCTGTTGGTAGAGCACAGTCCAGTCGGGAGTGGTGCCTACAGGTCGGTGGGTGAGTGGCTGGAAGCCATCAAAATGGGCCGATACACAGAGATCTTCATGGAGAATGGATACAGTTCAATGGATGCAGTGGCTCAGGTGACCCTAGAGTGAGTATTGTCCAGATCATTTTCACCTCATTTCTTGGAATTGCAATGGGAGGAGGGAGGAGAAAGACAAACCATTCAAAAATATGCAGGGATGAGGTTGCAGAATGGGAAAACGTTACCCTGTGTTTGTAGTCAGCAGTTTCCTGTGAAGTATCTCTATCGATAAGGAGTGCAGACAAGATTAAAAGTTACAATCATTGCATTGGCAGCCAGTACTCTGGCTCCTTTACTCACAGAAATTAATGCATGAGTTTCCATAATTGCCAGGCCATCTTCTTGACACAATAGCAGTTATTTGGGGTTACCAACAAAATAAACCCTCTACCTTAACTAGTAAACGTATAGGTGCTAGAGTCCCTGCTGAGATATCCCGGCTTTGCACCAGATTAGCTGGTTTCACAGCTGATCTGGATGTCACCAAGTGAACAGTGAAGCTCAGTAAGGTGTGGAAATGCTATTCAGCATTAACAGAAATAGGTAACAGCTGATGCCAAGGGAAGAGCATCAGCAACCCGCAGCTCCAGAGGACAGGCTTCCTGAATGGGACTCTTTCTTCTGAATGTGCCCTTGGTTTTTGCACGTGGGTGTGACTGCAGCTGGGACAACAGCACTCAAATGACTTGGTAAATGCCTCAGGGCTGCTAATTTGCTATGCTCCACCTTTAATTGCCTGCCTTGCTTGTGTAATTGCATCAGTACTTTCCTGCTGCTGCCTGCACTGTCTCAAACTCGCCTCAAAGCCTGCCTTTCTAGCTCGGTTAATTTGAGCTTAGTTTACTGCACGCATTAAGGCAGAATGGGAAGAATTATACTCTGCTGCTTTGGAGAAGGCTGTGTCTCCTCTGACCACATGCAGATTGCCAGTGCACATACAGAATTGATGCTGAGGATTAAGAATAAACCAAGAAAAATGCTCACATGCCCCAGAACTGCAGCCTTTCCTCCTGTCTGCCACAGTGCTTGCTGTGGAGCTCACCATACAGCACAGGGGTGTGATGCAGGTCGGTGACATCTCCATGGAATTCCGTTTTCCATTACATACATGGAGGGAGTGCAGGAGCATATCTGCTCTCACTCTGATTTTATTTGCTCCACTCACATCATCAGTGTTTGCCCCTTACATCTGGACTCATCCAGTCTTTTTTCAGACCTTCACAGGGCAACCCTGATCTAGGGATGAAATCCTCTCTACCAACTGTCTGGGAATTTAGGGGGCATGGATTTTTACCTAGATCCTCTTCTGGGTTCCTGAGACTCTTACATGTTGTTTCCCAGCCTTGTCCTGCAATTATGTGTCATGTTACTTCGGCTTTTGAGGATGCCACAGTTTAGACTGATAATCTATGTTGGCCAAGGAAGAGGGCATCCATCCTGAGGCTGCTCAGAGTCCACACAGCAGAAAGAGCTAGCCAGAGGCTGAGTGGGAAGAAGAGGGATAGGATGAAGCAGTAATTTAATAGAAAAGGAAAGCACTGGAGCATTCCCGTCTGCAGTACCATCCCAGTCTTATAACCAGAGCAAGTTGTGGTAGAAAATGCAGATTGTCTAAAATACATCACGGATTTATTGCTCTTTGGCTCAATTTGTCATATCAAAGAAGAAAATTAGGCTTCTAGTTTGTTATCTTTAGAATTTTCTGCAATTTAAAGAGTTCTACACAAAGTACTCAGAAGTAATATGTTTTTGTTTGGGTCATAGAAAATGTTGACTTCAAGCCCAAATTAGTGGGTGTTTTCAACAGCAAATTAGAAGTTTACTTAGTTGTGTAACTTTAAACAATCTTGCTATCCCTCCTACACTGTCTTAGCATCCCATGCTGCTGACAGAAGTACTCCTAACCTCCAAATTCCGAAAGTGCAACATTTCCAACTATGAAATAAGATCCTTAATTTGACTTCAAAACTATTTCCCTATGTTTACTATTTGGTATTCCAGAAATTTCAAAAATATCCCCCAAAATCTTTTCAGGCTACACAAAAAGTGCTTCAAAATGTTTTTTCTGATTGGCTGTGAACCAAGAAACCCATTACCTGCACAGTTCGAGCCAGAAAAGCAAGTTAGTTTGAGTCTTTAAATAAGATTATAGCTGCCAGAGATGCTCTGACCCTCACCAGCTGCAAATCTCCTCTAAGGTCCCCTCACCAGGTCCCAGGAAATTCTGCATAGCACACGTTGTCCTGCTGGTCCCAGTGGAGACAACATGTCTGAAGCCGCTCAGCTTCAGCTTTCTTCTGGGCTTTTACAGCAGCAGAGCAGTGCAAAAGAGCTGATGCCTAGCAGCCTGGGGAGCTTTTGGGTTTTTTTTAAACTGGAATCAGACATTTCATGGATCCATCTTCCATTTCAGTCGAAACTGGAAAAAAATGGTTGGAACCTATACCGGCTAGTTAGTTATCCATGTCAGCAAACAAATTCCCCCTCTCCACCCCAGCTGCCTGTGGACAGAGATTCTTGCAGAGATGCTTGCTTGGTTCTTCTCTGTCAGCCCACACATCTTTGCATTGCAGAGGTGGCTTAGCAAGAAGGCTTGACCCCACTCAGGTCTATTTTTGGGAAAACTGGAAGATTAATCAAAAAGCCAAGTAGCCACCCAAATCAAAACTTCTCTCATCCCTCTCAGATACAGTAAAAAATTAAAAAAGGGCAGATTTTCAGCTGTTAAAAAAGGAGAAACCATCATAGCGGCGTAAGAGAAAAAGTGTCACATATTGAAGACTTTAACCACCTGCTCAGGCTGATGTAAACTGGCAGATTGCCCTTAAAAAATAAAGTAAGGGAGAAAAATGGCTCCTGGTGGGCTCAACTGAGACTCTCATGGGTTCTCCAGAAAATAAACACCAGAACAAGGAAAGTTCTTTAAAGGTTGATATACTGAGAGGGGTTGGTTTTCTGGAGGTTTTCTTTATTTTTTTCTCCCTGTAAAAGGGAACAACAAAATATTTTGTACTCTATAAAGAAGAATTCAGGTTAAATGTTCCTTGTCATTTTTGATAGAGGCAACTGTTATGTATATTCCAGAGCTGGGACTTGGGGGGATCGGGTGAAAAGATGATTTGAACATCTGAAAGTAGCTTGCTTTCCCCAAATGATACTAGTAAAACAGTCTTTACAATTTAAGAGGTTGCCTTCAAATCCCATCCAAAATGATCTTCACCAGATTCAAACCATATAGGAGACAGATGTAGAAATTAGATGGAGAAAGAACTGGATAACTGCTGCCAGAAAAAGCAGGAAAAAACATATGATTAATATAAAGAATTTTTTTAATCTACTGAAAAAAACCTACTAGTGCTGTAGGAGGAGTTGGCCATAACACTGACAGGACTGGTAATTGTGGGTGCCCAGCTTGTGGCTTCTTTACAGGACCTGGTTGAGATAGTAGATGTTCAGGATATTTTTTTAAAACCTCCCTTTCCTGGCCTGAAAAGCAAAATTCTGATTACCACTCTGATTCTTTCAACCTGGTGGCTTGATGCATTTCTTCCAGAAAAAAGTAGTAGTAGTGACAAATCTCTGAAAGCAAAAGATTAAAAATCTAAAATCGATTAATATCACCCCAAGTCCTAAGCTCTGCCTGCTTAAGCAAAGACCTGAAAATGTATGTGTTCAAACAAAGAGTGATTTCTACATTTAGCTCTAATTCTTGCAAAGGGATGAATCACCTTGTGAAAAGTGGAGCCTCACCCTCCACCCTCTCTTTCCAACTGGATATCAGACTTGAAGGGAACCTTTCCAGTGGACCAGACCTGCTCTTTAAACTTGTGGACCACCTAGTGACTTTGAGTGTGTCTGGAGCTCTTTCAATCCACTGCAAGATACTTTACCAGGACAATACTCAAGAATAGATAGATCCATGACATGAGTTTCAGTCTGACCCTTGACTGGACCAATTACTAACCATGTGGACTACATATTTTCACCTTTTGAAAGATCTGTACTCACTGAATCTCAGGACACCCTGTTGTTTGTTATTAGATTAAGAGCTCTGAATATTTGTAATAATATGTGTTGTGTTGCTTTGCATTGTATATATTTTTCTTCTAAAATAAAATAAATTATTTATTAAAAGTTATACTGGATGAAGAACATTTAAGACTTCACCTGCTCTAGATGCTTATTCTTAAACTGAAATCTCAGTCCTGGGATTGTGATGCTGTGTCTGCTTCTGAACAAATTCTCATCTTGTAACCAAGTAGAATGGGAATTATGAGAAAGAGCAGATGAACTCTTAAAACAAAATTTTTTAAGTCCTTATTTCATGCAAAAGTCCCTAGCAAGCAGATTCTTCTCTCTTTAGCATCGTCTGAAGGTCTTTGAGGTTCTTCTTGTTTTCCCTCATTCAAACAACTACCTAACTCCATGAGTAATCCCAGTCTGCATGGGCAATTGTAGTTTCACCACATGCAGAAGAGTGGTGAGATCTGGCCCAGATGGGAGATGAAATATAAAATACCTGTGGTAGACTGATGGCTGTTGACCACGGAGATCTTTCAGGACTGTGGCCCTTTGCTTGCATGACTAAACTGGCTGGTGAGGGGGTTGTATTTTATGTGGCAATCCAGTCCTAGTCTACACTGTGTTTGGCAAACTGGTCCATGGTGTATAAGTAGTTCTATTTGTAAATAAAATGTTTTAAATATATTTCTTACAACATGGAGACTGTGAATTCAACCCTTGCAAATGGAGGCTATTGCAGGGAAGGGGATACCCTGTTGTCACTGGCCTGTTGTAGCTGGGCTTCTGTGCAAGGCAGTGGTAAGAGAGCAGCATGCATGCAGCTATGTGCAGGCTGCTCAGGATGAGCTGGCACCAATTTTCCCCTTTATTTCCTTCGCTTTTTGGTCATCTTAGGTCAGCCTTTTAATACCTTGTTACCAAGTGATTCAGATTCCTGCCTGCTTTCATATTCACCCCTACATGAATGAAAGAAGTGAAAAGATAAACTTCCTCCCTAAAATAAGAATAAAAGCTGTCTCGTGGCTGGGGAGGCCAAGTATTTTGAAGCAGGGAGACTACACAGCACATGGGTGCTTGGATCTCCACTGCAGAGGCACACACAAAACCCAGCACCAGGGATCAGGTCTCTTCCACAGCCAGGAGCAGCCTGGATCCTGATCGCACGTGTTGTTTGCCCACGGATCTTAGTTGTGCCTTTTCCTGAAGGGAATGCACATTTTTATTGCAAAGCCCCAGTGGATGCCTGCACCCTTCTCCTCTGCGGAGCTGAGCCCACTGAAGTTACCACTTGGCTGCAGTAATGTGAGCCAGGCGGCTCTGGGCTGGAGCTTGAAGGCAGTTGTTTTGCAGCCCTTTGGCACAGAAGTTGTTGGGCTTTTTTTGTCCCCAAACCAGCTGGTTTGCACACCCATTTCTGTTCAAAATTATCTTCTGCCTTACACTGCTGTAAGTCCTTCAGCACTGGATGGATGGGAGCAAGCATGAATAAGTCATGCTTGAAACATCAGAATTAAAGCTCCTGCATTCTCTTGGCAGTTTTTAGAAAGTTTTGTTGTCTTTACTATGTGCAAGGTACCTTTTGAATAAAGCTGCTGATTTTTACCCTTGGTGAGCATCTGGTTCAGGAGCTGTTGTCTTCTGGTTCATCTTTGCTGAGGTGAAAGACCCCGCAGTAGTGGTTTTCCCCTCTCTGAGGAGTCCCCATGCTTTTGGCTGGTGGCTTCACATTTGAGAGGATTTGATAAACAAAACAAAACAAAAAAAAAACAAAAAACACTGGATCCCCTGGTGAGCAGTTAATGTATTGAAATCAGAACTCTTTTTTCTTCTTTCTCTCTTGAAAACCAATGAGACGCTCCTCAAGGATATTGAGTTAAGGGGATACTATACGGTAAAAAAAAAAGGCTGTGTAGTGAACAAGGTGGGGGTTTTATTAGACTGATGGGGCTGTGTGTGAAAGGCGAAGGCATGCATGCTTTTCTCTGAGTTTCAGGCTATTTTTTTCCAACATAACATGCAAGAGTGTCAGAAATTATACATCTGTGAAATACGTGGTACTGGCTTTTCAAAAGAGCTCAGCTTGCACTTTAGATACCTGGGAAAAAAAAGCTGATTTTTCAAAAAGTGCCAGAAGAGCAGGACTCAGCAGGGGGAAGATGGATGTTGTCTCTTTTAAAAATCAGGTCCTATACTGTGTTGGTTTTGGGGGTTGGTTGGTTGTTTTGTTTTTTTTTATCTCTGGTGTGAACTTCCAACTGTGCTGTGTACATAAAATAAATTGCATGTAACAATAGCATTACTTCATTTTCCTTCATTATTAAGATGGCTTGCTGAACTAGTTTCACAATTCAGTGGAGGCAGAAATGAAAGCATGTCCCCCTGAGAAGGTAGACACCTTTTGCAGGTGCTGCAGCCTTTTCTCTGCCAGGTAAGGAGCACTGTCGATGTGTCTCATTGACCTCCTTTGCTCTCTGCCCCTTATGTTATGATTTCCCTTTGCATCATCAAGAAGCATTGCTGAAAAAGGGTACAATAATGAAATTATGTGTTTAGCCTGAAGCAAAAAATCTGGTTATTTTCCAAATGTAAGGCAGAAAACATGACAGTCCTTGGAGAACAGATCTAGATTTTTGGCTTCAACTAGTTTATGTGTCAATGTATTAGCCTTCACTCAAGATTTCTTTTTATTCAAAGCAGTGTTCATGTGTGTAATTTTTGAATATGGATGGTTGGTTGTACTTGCACAGGAGTTTCTGTCCAGAATGTGAAGCTGCTGAGAGAGGCTTACCTCCATGGGTAGCTCGTGTGAAAATGTTTTGGTGTTCCTTTCCCGCATTCACCTGCAGTCCAGCACACAGCCCTGCTGTGAACTGTAGGCCAGGTTTGCCATATGTCTCAGGTAATGGTTGGGCTCCCAGGTGTTGCTGGGGATTCCCAGCCTTGGCATGAATGTGGCAGCATGGTTTCCAAAAACTAGCTGCGTGTTCAAGGTCATATCTCTGTAGCTTTCAGTGGAGAACTTTCTTCTAAAAGACTTGCACACAGGGTATCAGCAGCTCTGGGATTCATGTGTGTATTGGCAGGACTGTAAGGCACAACTCAGAAACATCCTTAATTCAGTCCAGTCTGGATGTGGAAAGTGAGAGACTGATACTTTTCTAGTGGAAGTCCTCAGACAAAACACCACTTCTCCTATACTCAAACTGCTTCTCTTAACAGTTTCTGTGTCTTGTGCTGGAAACATATATGCAACTGTCTTGATGTTTCTTCTGAGTTTTTATTCCTACAATTTCTTTGTTAACACTTTTCCATCCAGTAAGAAATCTCTGCAACTATACTCTGCCATAACCAATGGCCTTACCTGGCTTTAGATGTGTTATTGTATCTGATCACGCAAGGTCTTGCTGTAGTACCTCCAGGAGATGACTTGTCCCACTCCTGTCTTTGGATGGGATAAATTGTACCCTGCAGGTGCCTCTTTTATGCCATTGACATGAATCATGGTGATTACCTTCATCTGTACACCTGAATTTTGGAGAGTGGAGTTGATGACAAACAATCTTTCCTCCTGATCCTGCATTTTACATAAACTATCTTATTTTACAGCTTTTCTGTAATGGTAGCCTAGTAGGCAGACTCAACACAAATGCCCTTGGCTTCTAGAATTCACCCCCTCAAAAAAAATCAAATATGGGTTTATGGGAAGATGTGCAAAGACCCAGAGGGGAGCTGCTTTGCTAATTCTTGTTAACTTTAAGAGGTCATCAGGGTGGTGGCCATGCTCAAGGCTTTTGCCGTTTGTGTTTCCTTGGTTTTGCCTCTGCTGAAGAGGAAGGAAGCAGGGATTGACCTCGCTCCTCACTGCTCATATCCAAGATCCAATACCAGCCTCTCTCATGAAAAGAGGAAACTGCAACATGGGCTCTCTTACATGGCTTTTCTCTTGGAAATAGGACTTTTCACGCCTAGCAGAATCCTTGGCCAAAGATGATGCTGACACTTTGCTGTCTGGCCTTTCTCCTTGGCCAGTGAGGTGATCTCATTCAAATCACATCACCTCTCTGAGATCCTGTCAGCCATAAAAAAAAAAAAATTTACAAATGGGGGAAATAATACTTGCCAACTAAACTTGGCTCCGGGAGCTGCCAGTGGTAACAGGTAGGCGCTGGCAGCAGCAGCAGCGCATGTGGCGCGTGGTGTGCGCGGCGGCTTGTGCCTGAGAGGTCCATGGAACCAACGTCTGCTTTCTCCCACAGGGATTTGAGACGTCTGGGAGTGACACTTGTTGGTCACCAGAAGAAGATAATGAGCAGCCTTCAAGAGATGAAGGTCCAGTTGGTGAATGGGATGGTGCCGTTGTAACACGGTTTTTAAAGTTGCTTCCTCAAGTGGGTCGGACCTGCACTTTGTACTCTAGCCCTGAGATTTATTTTGACTAAAAAAAAACCAAGAAAAGATAAAAAGGGAAATTCAATGGTTTCTGTAACTGAAGGACGTTGGCCTCTGCTGCAGCATTCCTAAAGCAGTGTTTGACTGACGTTTTCCTTTTCTTCCTACTTGTGTCCTCATTTTCATGAAGTCAATGTAAGATGCATGGAACATGGAAATGAATCTGCTGTACATGAGGTTAACCAGTCTCTTAAGCTTCAGCAGTGATGACAACAAGCCTTCCCACCACACGTTGTCTGTACATGGGAGGTACATATATATATAGCACCTTTATATACTGAGTTACAGCAGCACATGGTAATGCTTCCACGGACTGACTTGAATGGAGGATTTTTGTAGCCATTCATGGACTCCCAATAGCTGCAGTTCACTGAAGTTTAACTTCGAGTCATACTTGTCTACAGAAGTGTATTGAAGAGCAATATGATTAGATTATTTCTCAATAGATATTTTGTTTTGTAAATTTAAAGAAAAGAAAAAAAAATGCTGTTACACAGCATTAAGTTATAGAGACTAGCATATAAACATGTTGCTTGCTCCATGGCAAATACAATACAGGGTGTACATTTTGTTTTCCTCCTTCTGTGTTACCAAGTTCTTTTTATTTGCTCTTTGGGGAGGATAATACATGATGAAGATGTATATACTGTACAGTTTGCTAGGCATCAGGTACAAGATTGGGATTTTTTCCTTGGTTTGTTCCTTCTTTCCTCCCTCTTTTATTCAGTCTCCTTTTTGTGTTACCCCTATGCTTTGTAATTTTGCTGCAATTTGGTTTAAGCAACACATAAAGCCTTCAGGAGTTTTGATTATGTATGTGAGGTAGAAGGAGTTTGCTTAAATAAATGATGTTGCCCCCTCTTTCTTTACACCATGGGCTGGGGACAGCCAGAAGAAGAGAAGTAAAACATCTGGTTCTTGGTGGCCTCCAGCAACAACGTGGCATCAATTTTTCTGTGTCCTGGCCAAAGGTAGCCAGGAGATTGCCTTTGCACAGGTGTTTTAGCCCAGTAGCTGCTACCCAGTGCAGCCATCACCTCTGTTCACGTAGCCCAGGAGAGAAAGCGTGAAGGAAGGTTTTAGCTTGAAGGAAGGAATTCTATTGTTCCTTTTGTGATGATGGGGTTAAGTCCTGGGTCACAGTGTGGAAATGAGCCTGTGGTCATCCCGTGTGGAGATTTTGTAGTATTTCTCCCACAGCAGTGGGAGTGGGATTCTTTGCAGAGTTGTGCTGTCCCAAGCTGTCTCTCAGCATTTTAGGGTTGGCTGTGGACCTGGCCACTTTGGGACAGAGCACAGAGGGAAGGGAAGAGCAGAGTAGCCCAACATCGTCACAGCAATGGTATCCTGAGGGCAAAGAGATCCCATTCATCTGGGGCTAGCACAGCTCAGATCAGGACTTTGTTGTAGTTGGGGTTCAATGTATCCGTTAAAGCCCATGGCTGGTATTTTCAGAGGGACCTGAGGACGACCCAGTCCCCTAGGAATCACACCAAGAAATGTTTTGGGGTTGTCCTCCTCCTTTTATTAAAATTTAATTTAATTTAATATAATTATTATTTAGGATTAAACAGCACAGTTAATTTGGTATTTGTAGGTTGGGCTTTTATTTTGTGAAGACTGTGATAAATATAAGGATTCTAAAACAGCTCAGTGGAATTCAAGGGTTTGTTGTTTCTGTAAATGTATTGCTTGTTTAGAGTTTGGATAGCCTCGTGTGGCATCCTTCCTTAGCAATAACATCAACATATGGAGTTGCTGTAGCTCCCTTCATCCCCAGTGCTGCAGAGACAAGCCCAAAGAGCTCAAACAGCCAAAAGGAGGCCTGTGTCCTTCATGTCTTGCAGAAGCAGGTGTTGGAAGGCACCTTCAGCTGTTTCAAAGTATTTCTCCCCCAGCCTTTGGGTGAGATTTGATACAAAGAATGGTTTTTTTAAAAAATGGAAGCATCTAGGAGCCGAGGCTGAGCAGTTTTTTTCCTTAGCAGCAGGGTTTATTTGCTTACAGCAGGGCTTCTTCAGGCAATATTTGCCTGTTCCGAAATGGCCTACTCTTCCTCTGCAGGCTACTGCTGAGTTCCTCAGGAATCAGGAGAAGCAGGAAGGAGAGGAGCCATGGCGAGGTCTAACAAATCTTGACGGTGTCAGTTCTCATCCCATTGTTTCATTTTGGCAGCCACCAGACCACAAAAGAGGAAAAGGGTATCAAGACATAACAATTTCGGCACGGAAAAGAGATTCGTCATATAATAAATAAGATTATTAGAGCTGTCAGCAGAGCAGTCTTGAGATTATTTGTGCCTCCCTGTCTGCAACGCTTGGGAAAATAACATGTAGGAAGACAGAAACAACTCATTTCATCAGGAGGAATCGTTTGTTTGCCTGCATCCATTGGCAGCACTGAGATGCTTTTAGCAAATATGTAGCACTTTCTGCCCATCGTCTCTACTCACTCATTCCTTTCCTGTTGGCTCTGTGGGAGGAGTTGGACTTGGTCTTTTTTTTTTCCCTGGGCTCTTAAAAAGTAAAATCCCCTTTTCATCATTTGTATTGCTGCAATACATACCAGATGCTGGAGTAACCTTCAAAATGATGAACTGGTCGAAAACAAAACTGTTCTTAAGCCAGACTGTGTTTGTAAATAGGGCAACTCTTCTCACTTCCTCCAGTAAATAAATAAATAACCTTTTCTATTTATTTCAAGAGCTGTTCTTGCTACAGATCTCTGTATTAATAGACTTTGTCTCAGAGCTAAAAATAAAATAAAATGTGTTTTAATGGGTAGGGTCCAAAGGTTATAGCTTCTATGTCCACAAGCAAAGTCCGGAGACAGTGGAGGTTCTCGGTTCCCATCCAAGAACTCAAGTACTTCGTGTGTTGGGCATGATTATATGTACTGGAGTGCAGCAGAACAAGACAACAGCAACATTTGGCTGGTTATGTTCTTGGGAAGGTCTGTAGGTGGATTTCCTGCCTGTGGTAAGTCCAAGCACTTTGCTTTTCCAGCTCACTACTGCTGCAGCTGAGCCAAGGAATTCTGGTTTTTCCAGTATATTTTGCTGGTAATGGAGAGAGAGGTATTTCAAAGGATCCAAAAGGTGAAAATGCTCTTTTTGGTACAGTTTTTCATTTTGGGAGAAGGAAGTGTCCCCAAGAATGGGTTGTGTAGAGTACGCTTTCATTATGTAGATACCACTTGGAAAAAGTACTTGAGCATAAAAGGAAGACTGATATAAAAATGAAAAAAAATCAGTTTAAAATTTTATTTATTCCTCCTATATGTTAATAGCAAGAAAAAAAATGAAGGTAAAATTTTTTTGTGTCTATTCAGTGTTGAATATAATGTAGAAAGTCCCAGTGCTCAAGAAATTGTGACGCCTTGGACTGCTGTGGACTTGAAATTAGATACTAAGGCATATGTAAAATACATCAGTAGCAGTCTTAAGATCAGCACTTGGTTTCCAATCCTTTATTGTAATTCCTTAGGGCAGGTAGGGCAGGAGCTGGTGCATCCGGCACTGCCAGAGCCACAGCATCTGTCTCAGCTCCTTGCATCAGTGTTTTAACTCACAGGAGACTGTAGCATTGCTGTATTTATTCCTCCCCTTTTCCCCTCTTTGGATGCTCTCTGTGCATTTTGTTTGTGTACATGGGTTTTCTTGTAGTGTAAGATACGAAATTTCTATTTTTTCATAAAAATAAAAACTTTTGACTAACAGCAACATCCAGTTGTGGATCACACATACACTTGACCCCTTGGATTCCATGAAGCATCAGGGTTTCCCCCTTGGTGAGGAAATAAATT
Source organism: Pardalotus punctatus (assembly GCA_013400915.1). Lineage (NCBI taxonomy): Eukaryota > Metazoa > Chordata > Aves > Passeriformes > Pardalotidae > Pardalotus > Pardalotus punctatus. The sequence goes on from VZTX01011451.1 coordinate 463,470, forward strand.
CTCTATATTTTTCCTCTCCTAAACACAGATTTGATGCTACTCTTGTGGTCCCTGAGAAAAAGAGGGGCCTTTCAGATGAGGGAGATGCACAGACCCTCATGAATGCATTCTGCCATTTTCCTCTGTTTTTTGGGGAAAATACGCTTTTTAGTCTGGTTTCTGGGGCAAAGGGCCTGCCAAACCAACAAAGCCCCAGAGCAGTCCCTGACCACATACCACTCAGAAATACCAGTTTTTTTGTGGGTTTGGTTTTTTTTTTCCTCCCAAGATCTGATTTTCTCTGAATTTTTTTGGGTGAGACCCCAGTGGACCCATCGCTAGCTGGAGCACCCACCTCCACATGCCCTGCTCCATGGATTTTGGGGCAACGTGCTGCAGAGGGGCATGGGCCAGCCTTAAAGAGAGGTGAGAAAAGCCCTAGGAAGGGAAGGCTGAGGGCCAAGGGGGAAAAGATTGACCTGGGAAAGGTCTTAACAGAGGTGGTGGTGGGCAGCCACCCTCTTCTTGTCCACTGCTAGAGGACAAAGGGAAGAAGTGTGGGTAAGGATACTGTTTTCTCTGGACGGGACAGGAAGCCATGGCAGGTGATGGGTAGTGGTGCACTCATATCATGGCCAGGAGAGGCACCATAGGCTGGGACAGCAGGGGAATGCTGCCTTATATGTTAAAGAGAGCACAAGGTCAATTGGGTTAGCAGACTGAGATTGTGAGCAACTCGGATGCGATCTCTCCAGATTGACATGCCAGTCCCCACTCCTTGTTTTCTTGTTCAGCTTGAGGTTGTCTGCTGCTGGACCACAATGGCAGCTGATGCTGTAAGGAATCAGGGGCTCGGAGGACAGAGGAAAGAGCTGTTAATTCGCCCATGTAGACAGTACCCTTGATAGCTTTGTGGAGGCAGAGAGCCTGCTAAGGGGAAAATAGAAACAGGGAAACTTTCATTAAAAATCAAAGCTGGCTGGGCTGCAAACTCGTTCCACAATATTTCATACTAAAGAAGTAGGCAATTTCTTTGGGCCTTTGTGCTCAGATTGGTTTGGGACCAGCTCTTAAACAAATCTCAAATCAGTGTTTGCCTATTATTTTCCTCTGCTGGGCTCAGAGAGAGAAAAGGCACTTGCACTCCATGGGCACCAGCTAGTAAATTTACCTCCACAGAAAGTTACGGTGCTTTACCTTCAAAGTGGGTCCTTAAGCGCCTGCCTGACTTGTTTTTTGGGTGTTTTTTCTGCACAGCCTCCATCTACTCCCTGCAATAAATGCGTAGCTGCATCTCGATTCACACACCCCAGCTCTTGTGAATGCTTAACAAGCTGTGCACAGGGTAACATTCTCTGCATCGCTCTTGTTTTCAGTAAAGCTGAAATGAACTGCAAAGCAAGATGACCCTCATGCTGGAGACATTGCAAGGAAGCTAAACAGTAACTTTGTCTTACTTTCCTATCCAAAAATATAAAAATGGGGCTGAGGGGGCTCTGAACCTCTCCCCTCCTCTTCCAACCTGTAAGGGTTCAAGCCTGTAATGCCAGAATCTCTAGAGGATGCTGTGGCCCCAGGGCAGGAGCAGTGGGGACGCTGCTCCCCATCACCCCATGAAGCTGAGCTGCCATGCAGAAAGCAATGCAAGATTTATGAAGCCGTGGGGAGAAAGAGCGAGGGACTCTTCATGTATTTTTCATGGGCTGAGCTGCATAAATAGCATGCAATGCATAAACTGTGACTGGATACTTGAACAAAAAAAAAAAAAAAACAAAAAAGAGGACCAGCAAGCAGAAGAGATGAAAGAATGAGATAGATTTATTCAAGTCAACAGAGCCTGCTCAAAGTCACCCTCAGGTGCATTAAGAAGCAGCCAAAACAGCACAACCTTATCCCAGAACGATTAATCTTTGCCAACATGAGGAGGGAGATGGACCTCGAGGACTGGAGAAGGGCACACGTCATTCTTGCCTGGTAAAATGGGTGGGTGGCAGGAGAGAGACCACCTTATCTGTAATGCCTCAGATGTGGTGTGGGACTTGAGGAGATGCTAGGACAAGCTATTGCACCAGCAGGCAGGTCAATGTAGAAAGTGAATGATACTGGGGCACAGAGAGACAGCTCAGAATGAGGTAATGCAGGACAAAGAGGACTCCACTGGAAAACTCAGTGCAGGGATGAATGCTGCAAAGGTGGTGTTCCCTGTGGCAGTTCCCTCAGCAGGTGCATGTGTGCTTCCAAGTGTGCAATTTTAGTAATGCATCTGCTGCCAGAGCTCAAGCCTCATGCACATGCAGACAGGTATTGAAACAATCCTAGGCTGAGACTGAGTAGGAAATAGGAGCCGGAGCAGCACGGCCAGCAAAAGCTTCGCTCATTTTACAGCCCTGAGAGCAAACCAGAGTGTGCTTGCAGTTACTGCATGCCATAGGGTTTCCAGGGTAAAAAAGACTTGGAGAAACAGGGGTGAAGTGTGTGCTGCTCACTGAATGTAGCCATTGCCTCTATAACATGACTGCCAGTGGGAGCATCTGGTGGAATTCCTTTGGGAGCTGCTGGATAGTGGTGGCTGCAGGCCCCAGCGTTACAGTGACCTTTGACAACCCATTAACTTTCCTCCCAGAAAGTCCTATGAGCCAGCCATGGAGGAGAACTAGGTACCCATGTACATGATTTTATTACCCCTTAGTTTCCTCGCCTCATAGCATCAGCTATAGTAATATCCAGCAAATTGAGTGTAAGAAAAGAAGATGCTTTCTTACACTGGTGCGCTGCTTTCGTAACCCATTAACAGCTCTAGCCAGGTTTTTTTTGACCCCAAAACTCTTCAAGCTCCCCCATAAACAGCCAGTGAATGCATTTGTGCTGGTGAAGATGGCTTATTTCTCTCAAAGCTTATTTTTTAAACTACAAAACCAAAAGAAAAATCTTCCAAGCTGAAAAAAAAAACAAAACCAGCAGCAAAACTATGTGATAGGCTGCCTGCGGTTTTCTTGGTTTGCTCCCAATAAAGACCATATTTATTACAAGAAAATAGAAATCCTATGGATTTCTCTTCTGAGGTGCTGTGTTTCAAGCTTGACATTTAAACATGAAACTCCAGGCTCTAAAGTTTAATCATCTACTCCTCAAGAAACACACTGTGTGGAGCCGCTGAGCAAAAGGGCATGCAAGGTAAAAATGTTTCATTGGGGGAAAAAAGGGAAGGTAGGGAAATTACATGTTCATTTTAAAAAAAAAAAAAGACAGCCTCTCCCATCTGGTGGGCAAAATGCTGTCGAAGTGGCATCCTGTGATCCCTTTACATGCGATGTGTAGGAGCTCAGGACTTCCTCAGGGCTTGCTAAAATCTTTCAAATGGGATAAAATTCATGGTTGGGCCCAGTTATTGGAGGAGGAGGGCTAAGGAGGCATATATGTATGTATGGAGATATACATACATATAGATGCACAGCTATATATGCACACACATGCAGAAGTACTGGATGATATCTCTTAATTAAGACAAGGATTAGGGCATGGCTGATAAATAGTGAATGGCAGCCAGTAGCCCAGGAGTGAGACTGGTTTGGGCTGGAAAGGTATGTCTTGGGCCAGACAGGGGGGATAGATGGAGATCATCAAGGTTTGGCACTGGGAAGGATTTGGCTTTCATTAATGTTCCTGTTTCCTGTCCAGGGTGAATTAATGACTGGGGAGGGAGAGGAGGGAGGCCGGGCTAGGGTGGCTGCAGAAGAAATGGGTGTTCTCACTAGTGCTAAAATCCCACCAAGTTCCATCCCACTGGGCAGTCACCAGCCATCAAAGCAGGGGAGGGTGGATTGAACAGACTGGAAAAAGTGTCTGGGAACATGTGCTTGGCAAGAAATGAGGAGAAATTAGGTGGGGGGGAGCCACAGGCATGGCTTTCCTGCTGGCTTGGCCATTGCTTTTGGGCTTGAAAGTCACTCACAGACTGAAAGGTCAGTCCATGTGATAAAGGGATGTGTTTATTTGGCTTGGAAACAATGGCCCTTTCGGGGGCATTAGTATTTTGCAGTGAAAAACCAGCCTTTCACAGCCAGAGTTTGTGAGCAGCTGAGTGCACACTGAGCCCTACAGAGAGGCTGGCTTGCTCAGCACCTGCTAAAACCTGGCATTGTGTGACTTTAGGTCTTGAACATGCCCAGGTGGGTCCTTCCCTTGGCCCAGCAAGGGCAAAGGGAAGCATGAATGTTACCTTTACCCCTTTGAAACCCAGAGTTTGGAGAGCAGGTCTGTACAGCCAAAATCTTTTCGTAGCAACAACTACACATATCCCAGAGGAAACAATAAAATAAAATTAATAAATAATTCTAAATCTTTTGTGTGGAGAAAGGCTGTTGGCTCTGGCAGAGGTAAAGTTGGGATGTTCCACAGGAAGGGAGTGCTAGAGCTGCAGTGTCCCAAATCAACGTGAATATTTGCTTCAGGGCACAGAAATCAGTGCTGCAAAAACTTCATCCCTCTCCCTGTGCTTCATTGCCTCCCATTTTATGCAGCATCCAGAGAGACTCCAAATCCTTGGGCCCCACATTTGCATCCCAGGCCAGACTGCAGCCAGAGGTAAAGCCCTCATGTACTCTCCATCCCTCCCTAGCACCCCGAAATTGTGTGATTGCTTCATGAGGGAAGGCAATTAGCATTCAAGTGCTGCTGTTAGCATCATCAGAAAGACAAAAGGCTGACAGCAATAGCTGTGAAGCCGGGGTGCCGACAGAAATGTAATGGAGAAATAAATTATGGCAAGAGAGCACATTCAGATCCAGACTTCAGCTGCAGAGGGTATGAGGGCAGAAAAGAGCCCTGCCTCCTGCTAGTTTATCATCCACACTCCAGAGATCCTCAGTGCCGTAACTGATAAGCAGCTGATAAACAAAACCAGCTTCTCCAGGAACAGAAGCATTCCTGTAATGAGTGGCTGAGACCCACCAGGTACCCCCCAGGGATACTGTGAGTCCTCTTGGCACCACATCCTAGTTCTTTAAAGCCAGAGTTTTCCCTTGGAAAACTCAGCTTATTTCAAGGTGCTGTTATGTCTTTGTGATAGAGGGGATTTAAGGGCCCAGGGTTTCACAAGCTGTGGTCTAGGAACAGTAACACCCCAATATTGCTGAAAAGGGGGAAAAAACTCTAAACAGATAAAACCTGATCGCTGGTAGAAGGTTTGGATGTAAAAATAAGGCTTAAAAAAGAGATAATTGTCCTGGAGATCCCTGTAAATTTGAAAGGCCCTGGTTATGGCCCTTCCTATGCAGCCACGTTGGGCTCCCCATAAGCTAAAAAAAAAAAAAAAAAAAAAANAAAAAAAAAAAAAAAAAAAAAAAAAAAGCAAACAGACAAACAAAAACAGGCAAGAAAGAAAGGGAAAAGGCAGCTAGGTGAAATGCCTCCATCAATGATGGCATGGTATGGGCATCTGGTCCCCAAAGATGACACTGTTATCTCAGTGTAAGCTCTTTTTTCAATATAATTTACCTATTCAAGGAGAGGAGATGTCTTACTGTCTGAAAGAAAGATGAAAACAAAGGTCACTATGCTTCAGGTTATTTTTTACACCATGGAAAAATCCCACTGCTAAAGTGGTGACTTTGTAGGAGCTGATAAATCAGCAGTGAAATAAAAAACAGGGTGGTTTGTTTTTTTTTTTCCTCAGCCCTGTGATTTGATTTGATTGGAATTAGCTTCATTTGAATCTGACCCTTAGCAAAGCCCTTTTATATTCACCAGAAGGTTTACCACAGGGCACTGCAAATTTCCCAGCTCTGAGATGTGACAGCATGAAGGGAGATTATAAAAATATATGAGAATATTTTAAAAAATATATAAAATACATGTATAATAAAAATTATAAAAGCCATTATCAAACCAAATTTAATGTTCTAGAAATATGATCCTGTGCATCCCCCAAACAAGAGAAAGCTATAGAATCTCTCCAGATGGGCCACACTGAGGACTTTTATTTGTGTGTGTGTGTGTCTGAGGGGTGCAGAAAGGGAACCGAACTTGTGCTATTAAGTAGCTACTCAATACGCCTTGATGAGTGAATGTATTCAGAGTCTATAGAGAGCAAAGTGTGCTGCAGCAAGAATGGGAGATGATTCCCCTCATATGAATTTTTCTAAGTACAGAATAAACATCTATTTTTTTCATGCTTTCCCTCTTTTTCTAAAGCCCAGCTGTCTGTTAATGCATATAATGATGGTCCCTCCAGGGACCAAGCCTGAATTCCCATTCATATGCAAAAATCATAAGTGAGAAACTTTAGATTTGGCCCAAATAACATTGTGCACTTCTCCCAGTGAAGGAAATCCCAGCTTGCCATATTTTTCCCACTCAGTGCATGCCAGATGTCTAAAAAAAAAAAGGGGTGGGNGTGTATGGAGCCAGAGCTGGTGACAAGAAAGGATGCTTCTGGCACATCCGTAATGCACGACCTCTACACAGGAGCATGGAGCAAGGGAAAGCTGGGGAGGAATTGTCTTGCTTATCTGGCCATGTTTGTATTGAACACCAAACCTCCACTGAGGGTGTTGCATTGACCCTGTGAAAGGCAATGACTGTGTTAGAACAGGATGCATTTACGGAGGGAGAAGAGAAAAAAAAAGGTCTGAATATGGCAGCAAAGGGGCTGAGGCAACTGGGAAAAACAGGTATTTGTGCAAAACCAGCTCCTGCATACTCTTGCTCAAGTGAACTGCTCAGTGCTTGCATGCCGGTCAGCACTACCTCCTTGAAGCCCTGCCTCAAGCTGCCCTCCAAATGTTCATGTTGTGGAAAGCAGAGACTTAGGAAGCTGCTTTTAGGCTTCACCAAACCATTTTGCTTTTAAAGGAGGCCTCTGGCATGGCAAGAGAGACCACACTGAGCAGAAAGAGCAAAGCAATGCTTTGCAATGAAGTTTTACTGGAGGCAAAGCATTTGAGCAAGTACTGAGGCTCATCTCTGGATGATGGGGATGGGGAATGATCTCATTTTGGGGAGAAATAGCTACAAACAGCTGGATTGTTACTGGAAAACAAAAACCTCAGATTACTACTCCTTTGGGAGGCTCTGGCATCACTGTGGGGTTATTCTGTGGGGCTGTGTGTGTCGTGTGACAGGCAAGTAATTTTTCACGCTGGATACCTGCCTTGGGATCATGTGCTTTACAGAGAGGAAGTGATTTAGGAGGAAAGCAGTCAAATTCATGGGGTTTTCTCTTTTCCCAGTAAAAAGAAAGGGTCAGGAGAGTCTTTCTTTCCCCCTCTCTCAAGATGAATCAGGGCTTCTTGGTGGTGAGGCCGTGACAGTCTGTTAAGAGACTGGGGGATTAGGGCTGGCAGGGGGGTTATGCTGAGCCTCACAGCTGGTGCAGGTGCATTTCCAGCCACAAGAGGTAGTAACAGTCCCAGTGGAAACATTCAGCTGCGGTAAGAGCAGACAGAAATCTATTATCCTTGTGAATGCAATGTCAATATTTACAGAGAGAGGTCAAAGAAGAGAGCTCTGCTCAGGAAATGTCAGCTCTGGAGAAGGAGGAGGCATTAACAGCATTTGCATTTGTGCCGGAGCAATCCCTGCAAAACGGAGGAATATTTAGGAGGTTTTTGACTTCCAGACCTATTAACCCCATCTTCTTGTACCATTACATAATCTACTGCAGCAGTTTTGGGCACATCTGCATGGCCTGGAAGCAATGCTGGAATGCTTCCTATATCCCTGGGGGACACCAGCATGGATGTGGGTGGTCATCCATCCATGGTGGCTGCAGGCAGCTTTCTTTATCTGCCATTAGTATGGTCTTTTATAGAGGAGCGGAAAAATGGCACAGAGTGAAGCACACAGGGTCCAAAAAAGCCTTCAGGTTGAGCCAGGTCGACCTGCAGCTAAAAACCCACCAGCTGAGACAGGATTATGGATTTAGGCAAAGGATCTCAGAATATTTTTCTGCAAGCTTTTTGCTTAGTGTGGAAAGTGTTCAAAATGGGTTTAATCCTCCTTGCTCAGTGCTATGAGCACAGGAGTGCTACTGGTAATTGCTGGTAGCACGGGAGTTCCTGGGCCTTCTTAAATGAAGACCAAAGAGGATTTGTGTGAGCATAGATCATTCCTGCCTGGGAGAAGTTACAGCCATGGAAGGGGCAGGCAGAAGGCACAGGCAAGAAAAGAGCCTCAAAAATAGTGTTTTGCCAGCATCTGCATTTGCTGCCCTCAGATGTTGCCTATGGGAATGGCAAGACCCCCAGGTGATGCTTCCAGGTATGGGAGGAGAGGGGAGCATCACCACCCCACACAGCAGGTATCCAGGCTGGCGGCTGCTGGGGAAATGGGGTGTTTCCCTGTAAAAGCATTTTTTTTACTAGGGAAGGAGGCTCGAGACATCCCAGAAAAGCCAAAAAACTCCCATGCATTTCCCAAGTGGAAAAATGCCTCTTGCCAAAGACTTGAATTCTTTCCTCCATCCCTGGGCTGAGTTTTTGCCTGTAACTCTATTTATGCTCAATGAAAACTTCAGGGTCTGGTGGCCTTTGAGGATGTGGAACATGACAAGTTCTGGTTTTCACTGGTATTAACATGTACATGGCCAAATAGATAGGAAACCACCCGGTAAGACAGAGCCAGCAATGTAAATAAACACCAGAATCCTCTCACTGCTTGCTCAGGCACTGGTGGCTTTGCCCACATTGGACTGGCCCCAGAGGCAGCAGGTCTGGGGAGCTGAAGAGGTTGAAAGTGGGAACTTCCCTGCCACAGCACTGAGTTCAGAGGGGTGGGGTGCAGAGGATCCCATGTCTCTGTCCCGTGAGCCTGGGATGGCAAAAGACACCTCTGCAACATGGAGAAAGTAAATTAGGGCTTTCAAGCTCCATTCAGATTAAATGTTATTGCATTTGGGCTGGAGGTTTTGGAGCTGTTTCTCTGCTGGCCATTTTGCTCCAAACATTTTAATTAAAAACCCCAAAATTTCTGGCATGTTTGTGTTGCTTGGTATTTAAAGCCAGATTATATGGATTTATTCTGCATGGGATCTTGTGATTTGCTCTTGTCTGCAGTGTCAGAGAGTTGTAATTGAGTTGATATTAACACTGATTAGGAAAAATAACACTGTGTTCCTACCACCTGAGCACGGAGAAGAATATCACCTTGGGCACTCACGTGTGTGTGCCACAGGAGTTCCCTGCAGCCAACAAAATATCCAGAGCCATCTCTGTGAAAATTAAGCCCCAGCAGCGGCACCCCTCGTTCCTAGACAATCTGCAGATGCCTGGGCCGGCTCCCAGCTTGTCCCGGCCCCCTGGCAAGAGCAAAGTTTCTTTCGTATGGTAATTCCCACTGCCCTCCGGAGATTCCGTGCCCAAGAAGCAGCAGGGTTTGGAGGGGCTGCAGCTCCAGGAGCTCTTTGGACTGTGCTGTGCCACAGGGAGCTCTAACTGTCCCACATTACTCCTTGTGCAGCGACAGACAGAGGGACGGAGGAGCCCCAGCCGCACCAGGAGCCACTCGTGCCTGAGGGATGACGCACTGTGGGGTGTGGAACCCCAGGAAAAAGCTGGGCTGCCTGCGCTGTGTGTGGCTGGCGACAGCCCTGCCTGCCCCCACCCAGCGACACTGCAGGAGCATGCAGAGACAACAGGCAACAACCCAGGGATGCCACCAGAGCTGTGGCCTGGCAAGCTGCACTCAAAACAGCGGCAAGGTAAAACCCATGGGTTGAGATAAGAAGAGTTTAAGAATTGAAACCAAGTAAAATAAAACAACAATAACGGTAACAGAGAAGTAAGAGTCAAGAAACACAAGCAATACACAATGCAGTTGCTCCCTTCCCGCTGACCGATGCCCAGCCAGTCCCTGAGTGGAAATCAGCACCTCCCAGCCTACTGTTCCTGGTTTATATACTGAGCATGGTGTTCCATGGTATGGAGTATACCTTTGGCCAGTCCTGGTCAGTTGCCCTGACTGTGCTCTCCTGGTTTCTTGTGCATCCTCTCACTGCCAGAGCATGGGAAATGGAAAAGTCCTTGATTTAGGGTAAGTACTACTGAGCAACAACTAAAACATTTATGTGTTATCCACATTATTCTCATATTGAATGCAAGACACAGCACTGCACCAGCTACTAGGAAGCTGAAACGAGGACAGATGTGTCTCAAAAGACAGAGTGAAAGCTGCAGGTACAGAAAGCTCCTTTAGTGTGTAACTAGTTTCACTAAGAATTAAGATACAAATAAGACACATTATTCTGCACAATATTGAAGAAATATTTCCCAGAAAGAGGCAGAGGAATTGACTGAACCTGATGGCTGACTCCTCTGCTTGGGAACCAAGATGAACATTCCTGTTGCCACCAGCTTGAGTTTGGACTGAGGATCTCCCTTCTTCTGGCTCTAACTCTCCACTGTGAGAGACCGTAAGAGCCAAGAGCGCTTTTGTTTTTACAAACCTGCTCTGGCTTTGGGAAGGCCAAATACAATAGAACCATAGAATCATAAAATCATAGATTCATAGAAGGTTGGAAGAGACCCTGAAGATCACCAACCTCCACACCAGGGGCAGGGACACCTTCCACTAGGCCCCATCCTGCCTGGCCTCAAGCACTTCCAGGGATGGGACATGTAGCCTTAGGTTGGCATGTGAGTCTTAGAAAACCAAAGAGAGAATTTCTCTGCAACCTTTTTCTCTGGGTAAACAAAGCACATTTCCCAAGGTTCTCTATAGATCATGACCATCTCTCACGCAGCAATGCAGGTTAAAAGGTCAGCCACCTTTAAATAAGCCCTAATTGACACTTTCCAAAATGAGGGTTATCAAAGCTAAAGGTACAGTTCCCAAGGCAGTCAGTGACCTAATTCAAAACATCACTAAACTGTTATACTCTGAAAAATAGCACTGGCATTTCAAAAATCCCACTACCTTAAGGGTTGTTGCTGCTGCTCTTCTGGAGGCTGCCCATATTGTCATCCCAGGTGTTACTGCACAACCATCTTTGACTAGATGCATTTACCAAAGATCAATAGTCTGCAACACTTTAGTAGCAAAAGAAAACAACAATAATATTTTCAAATAGGAGAAAACTGATTAAAATATTTTCTAACTGCTCAATATAAGTTTGTATATAGCTGACATCTCTTCTATGGTACAACACAGGTTCTGTTGAGGCTGAAATCATGGGAGCAGGAGTAAGCGCTGTGTCTGAGCCAGTGTCTCACCTGCTTTGTCACTGCCTCTAGGAAACCCACTTGAGCTGTGTCTGGAGAGAACAAATCCTTCTGCTGGTGAAGCCATCTCTGCCCTCAGGGTCTGTGCCAGCTTGGGAGGGACAGGAGTGACCAAGGGTTTGTAAACGGCTCAAAAAAAACCAAATTGCTGAGGAAAATTAGTGTTCTTATTCAGTTCATGTGATTTGAGTTAAAAGGGAGGTGTTCTGAACATGGCTGGGTGTTGTTATGGCAGCTCCCAAATTTGCTGCTGACCCAGGCATCACTTCCCCTGGCTAAAGGTAGAAGATGGAGCAAGGCAGGGCCAGCAACACACCATCTGAGACCCTGGAAAGGCCAACAGCATTGCCTCTGCATTTCCTGGCAGGAAATACCTTTATGTGAAAAGATCTGCCACAGCCCAACTGTGACATGAGCAGGGAAAAAAAAAAATATTAACAGGTGAGGTACTGAGTGATGTTCTTCCTGTATGAATTGCTTTATTCTGAGTCATTCCAATAAAACAAATGAGAAAGAGAGCAGCTTCTCAATGTACAGACATGGCCAGAACTTGCTTTTTGGGTATATTTTAGAAATGAACTCTGGTAAAGAAAGATGGATTTGAGTGATGTGGGAATAATAGTGGGGGACTTGGGAAGAGGTTCTTTATTTCTCACTTGGAGAGTCTTGCTAATTAATATTAATGAAAGAGTTATAACTTGGCAGTTACTTTGTATGACTAAGAGCAGTGTTTTCTGCAATACAGTCGGAAACATTAAAGCAAAACATTAGCAAACAGTTTATCCAGGACCCAGGGGGAAGAAAAAAAAAGTAAACTAAATAGGAACATGAAATATATCTTCTAGCAAGGCCTGAAACAGGTCCTTCAGGCCACAGTGCAGATATTTCAAATGTGTCAAGAGTAGGCTGACATTTCTTTAAGTCAAAAGGAAAAAGAAATGGCTATTGTGGGAATCGAGCTGCACCATTCACCTCTTCATCACCCTGATGTACAGCAGAAGGCTGAGGCTTATTTACGGGAAGCTTGAACTGAAATTGCTAACCTGTGTGTACCTTATTGACACTTTGCTTCTCCCATAGGAGGGAGAATGCCAAACTTCCCGACACCACTGCTATGTGCGTTACTGAGCTGAAAGTTAAGAGAGGCCTGAACCAGAACTACTCCTATAGCATGCTGTTAAGCTGATAAATAGTATTGATAGCAATCCTTGGGAAAAAATCTTTATGAATAGTCCTCTGCCTGTTTTTACCAGACCTAGATTAATACACAGCTCCAGCCATTCATCATTGATGATGAACATCTTGACACAGAGAATCTCAGTTTTGCCACGTTACATCAGACCTCATTCATGCAGCCATGCAGAGAACACATTCACTAATCTTGGGCAGTTAGGATCCAAATTAGTGCACAGACCTGCAACCCCAGTTGAAACACAGGATAGAAATAAAATCAGTTACAGCTGAATTTAGCCACAATAATTTTTCCCCACCTAGAAGTTGTTTTAACAGGGAGGGTGGTATATGCTGCAGTGCTTGCCCCTGGACTCTCTGGGAAGTGTAAGGGGAGTTCAAAAACCTGCTGCACAGTCACAAATAGGGCAGTATCTGATACACCTGATGTTAGACTGAAGGTGAGGATTCATAAAGAATACCATTTAAGAAACAAAGATGTGTTAGTGTGGGGCAAAATGCACTCCTTGTGCTGGTGTTTTGGCTGAAAACAGGCCAGCTGTGTGGATTTCTTTACACTACCCTCCAAATCAGAAATGCTTCCATTTTTTTCAGCTAGTTTTCCCAGCAACAACTTGAAGATTTACAATATGCTTAATTTCAGTCTTTCATTTTAACAGCAGAGGAGAAGCTGAAGCCATGTTTTTCCCAAGGCCTTGTTGAAGTGATCTGCTTGTGCCAGCAGAGCCCTTCTTACATCTGCAGAACTTGGATCTTCGGAGCCATCCTAGAGACACAAGAGCACTTGCCCACCAAAAAGAGACACACTGGCTCTGTTGTCTTCGACACCTTTTTAAAAAACTTTCAAGACCTGTGTGAAAACCTTGCATTACTGTTAGCACAAATATGCTCCATCTTCCTAAATGTAAACTGGTGTACATTTTAAAGTCCTCTTAACGTGCACCTTCCTTAGGAAGAAAAAGGTGTAAGTCAAAAAAAAAGAACTACAATTCTTCAGTTCTGGAAGCAGCATACCAAAGGTAACGTGGGTTGCACAATACCTGTACATGTAATTATATTACAAATTAGCAAGTTTAATTCTAGGAACAGAAGGATTGCAATATTCTCTAGCTTTAATTTTCAGCTTGCCTCTGATTATTCCTAAGCAGAAGTGTTGTGGCTAATTCTGTAGATATTACATGAAGTGACAAGATTAAAAGGAAAAAATGTATATAATAAGATAGGTTCTTAACTGTACAGTATACCTTAATGAAATTATTATTATTCATAAATTTAATCAGCCTGTGAAGTAATTTGCCTGCAAGGCACCCAATTAAAATAATGCCAATGAAAAAGACTCCCTGGTGCGTGTGCCCAGCACCTCTGACAATCTGGCCACCTCAGCTAAGGACAACAGTACCAAGCTGTGAAATGAGCCCCAAGAGGGCTTTTAAAGCAATAATTTGGTTTAGGTATTCAGCACTTGAAGCCGGCTGTGCTGTGTTTTTTTTAAGGAAAATATTCTTCCCAGAGGACCGTGGGCTTCTGTCCTGTTGTTGGATGGACTTGATAACAGCTTTGGGAAGATGGAGATACAGGAGCAATGAGGTCTGCTCGAAAGGAAACAGGGTTGCAGTGAAGGGAACCAAGGACCAGCTGTTCTTTTGAGACCAGACATCACTTCCTACTCTTCCTCATGTTGTGCTGAATATACAAAAGATTTACACACCAATGGGATTTTAGTGCACCTCAATCATCTGCAGGAAGCTTGTTTTGGAGAAGGTTCCTACACTCTTGCTCATTTGTAGGTGTCTTCAGGCTGGGATATCCCAAGGCTGATGACTTGTTTATGTTTGTGAGCCTTGCTGAAGACAACAGGGTGTCCCAAGCACTGATCTAGGAGAGGCAGCCTTTGCATGCACTACTGCCATAGAAGAGGCTTGTAGAGAAAGCCCTATCTGGAGCTAAATTTATTTAGCTCGAATAAAAACTGTGCCATAACTGATCTTTTCACATTACCTACAACATCGCTTATCTACTGACCTTCCAAAACAAAAAAGTTGCAGGAGATGTTAACTCCCTGCCATAATTTTCTCGATTGCTTTATTCCATTTTCAAATTCAGAATATTTTTTAGCCTTGTGTAACACTAATCATGTCTTCTACAAGAAGATATCGACAATAACAGATAAGAATGACTAACAATTTTTTTTATTTTCCTTTAAAATGTGAAGCAGGTGATCCTCCACTGTCAAATCCTGCAAAGCAGGACTAGATGCCCAATCTGAGCTTTCCAAAGAAGTGAAAGGAAAATCAGGCTGGTTGAAGAGGCAGCGCTCTCTTAGTCTCTAGCGAAAGTTAACCCATACCTCTGTATTTCACAGGCACAAGCAGATGGAAGAGCTCCAGCTGAGTCACTGCTTCTCTAAAAAGGCTCAGACACAAGGTATTGGATCTCCAGCTGCAGGAAGTCACCTCTGAGGGTAAACCTGACCTGGTAAGACCTGGCCATGCTCTGGAGCTGCAGGATTTGACTCAACACCAAGATGCAACTCCTCAAAACTCTGGGCTTAATTCTCACCCTAGCTGAGACACCTCATGCTCTCAAGTTTCCTTGATGCAGATATCACCCACCTTTTGATTTACAAATAAACCAGAAATGTGTATAAATTCTTACCCATCTTATTTTCTGAACAAGGCTAAGGTGGAGTTTTTTCTTTCTCAACTTCTTGTATGGTGCCATAGAATGATCACCCAGAGCCTTCAGTCCCTTCCAGACTAAGGAAGAGCTTTTCTTGAAGTCTGAGGATGGTTTTATTTTTCTTCTTTGCTTTAGGGATCTGTAGAATACTGGAAGATTATATGCCTCTCATGTGCAGCAATTTTTAACATATACCTGGGACATCCAGGAGAGAAGCCCCTTTGAGAAAGCCTTACAGCGGCTGCTTTAGCTTTGTCAATGGTGTTTTTGTGACCAAAGGCTTCCATCTGAAAAATTAAATGCCCACAAATCAGCAAGATAAATACTGCATCCTTTCCAGTCCTCATTGGCAGGGTACTTACAGAGCCAGCCAACTGCTTCAAGAGCTTTTCTGGTATAAATGCGCTCATGGAACACTCTGCCAGAGCTCAACAGGCAAAAACCAACATTTAATCATCTTAGAAAAGTGGCTGGCTGGGCTGCTGCAAAGTGGAATTAAAAACTTACTGTTTGAACATCAGACCATCAGAAAACCAACACCCTCCAATACTGGTGCTGGTAGAAATCTGAAAAAATGCATCTGCCCCAGAGCACTTTGCTGGCTGGAGAGCAGCTGGGCACAGCTGGAAGTCCACATCATACTTCCATGCTGCAGGCATTTTCTGAGCCAAAAGAACTCAAATGCCGACTGTAGCATGGCAGCATGGGAAAGGTATTGAAGAAAACCAATCAAATTACATGACTGCTCTGATATTATATTTATGTTTTGTACTTTGTGCTATATTTATGATAGTACTTTCTATGGTTTGGAAAATGAGAGTCTGCTGTAATAGCTGAGAAAGTTTCCCTTTCTGAAATTCAATACTCAGAATTCTCGATTTCCCCACTGTATTTAATATGGGAAGATAAAATCCTATGACAGATCTCCAAATCAATATTTCCTTTTGTACCAGTGAATTGCCAAAGGCAGCTGAAACAACCAGAACAGGAGGTTAGACTGCAGGCTAAAAGCATGCTCCTTTACAATGTCCATGTCCCCCTGCCTTGACTTTCATCTTAATGCATGAAGAAATTGAAAAGATCCATCATACAGCTCTTCTCCATCTCTCTAGTGTTCATCTGCTGGCCATGGCTTCCCATTTACAGTGGTCTGAAGTCAAGATCAGGTTGGTGAAGTTTTGACCACCTACAAGTGAAAAATAGAAGAAAAAATGTGCTAGTTTGTGAAATATTCATCTGAGGTCTGAAACTCAGGATTAAATTCTTGGCTGTCTTACAGAGTCCCAGTGGACAGCTGGGCAAACCAACTCAGCTGTGGGTCCTGGAGTTGAACTCCTTTTCCTTGTGTAAACCCTGCCAGGTTTCAAGCCTTCTGTGTGTGTATCTCCCAAACAAACAATAAATAAAGATCTTGCACACACTGAATTCTCTCTGACTCTCCTTAAAGCAATGCCTATTGCTCAACTCAGTGAAACACTACAGCATCCAAGTCCGAAGGTAGTGCAGCTGCTCTAAAACACATCAGTGGAAGGACTCTGACCTGTGAAAATGTGGCTGAAAAAATGGGATGTAAAGCACTGGGTATCAGGTTTATACCAGAACACACACCAGAGTTATTTTCCAGAAAAAGCAGATGGGAATCTGATTATATTTCACTATTATGCCTGCATATTGTCCCTTTGCTTTAACCATTTGTCTATTAAGAAACCGCAAGCAGGTGACTTCTTCCTGCCTTCTCCCATCCATCTCCACTGTATCCCAGCAACAAGACATGTGGGCTACTGGTGAGGGTCCAGTATCAGTTGCCCTCTTTCCCCACACTCCCTTTATGCATCACCTCCATTCCCCACTTATCATTCACTCCAGTGCAGTGCTTTTAGTCAAAGGCTGTCCCACGCCAAATGGGGAGTGAAGGGAACTAATGCTCTTGATGTGGAGCCTCCTGTTTTGATGCATTTTTTTCCATTTACCATTAACGCATTGGAAATTGCTCTCTTGGACCATCTATTTGTTTTCTCTGCCAGCAGAGTGGAGAAGCAGCCTTTGATATCATGTTCAGCTAGGGCAAAAAATAGGCAAAGCTTAAAATCACTTCAAATTTTTTCCTTTCCAGGTGTGTGCCAGATTTGTGCTGAATAACTAATCTGATTTTCCATCCACAAGTCACACAAAGAAATTTCCGTCTATGAATCTGGATGCTCAGATCATTCTTGATTTATTTTCAGATGCAAGAGTCTTTGTTTGAATCTTTTGTTTCTTTTGAAAATTTCTGCCCAAGGAATTTCAGCCTAAGGGTGAGGGGTTCCAAACTTGGAAGAGAAAAATAACTGCCTCCTGAAATGATCCCAGCATGAAAATGTTGTTATTCGCATCCTGGAAGATATTTTTAAAGGTCAAAAAGCTGTTTTGACTTAGTTTGAAATACAGAAGGTCTATCTTGGATGATTGTGATGCCACCACATAGACCATAGGAACCAGGGCTGGAAGGAGTATCGCGATCCCACTCTGCCCTACACAGTTCATTTTCATGTACACAAAGTTGCTGTAATTCTACTGCCAGGCCCAAATCTAAAATTCAGAGTATCTCCTTATCAGAGATGGGAATTCCTTGTTTAAGGCACATTGTCGTAACAATTATCACAATTTGCACTGGAGCAGCCAAGGAAGGGCAAAGCCACACACCCTTGGAAGGCTAGCTACCCTTAAATTTAAAACTGAGAGTAAAGTTTCCTGCTCCTAATCTTAGAAGAGGAACATATGCACCTAGAATTACCTTTGATTAATAACATTTTAAAAGGAGCAGAAAATAAATCGTATAAGCCACCAAAATTCTGATTTCTAAGCTGCCACCTAACAATGAAACATGTCAGAAGAAATATGCTCCAAGACTGGATTACTCTGAATGACAATGAGAAAACAGTGTGCAGGGGTTGCTAAATAGACTTGTTCTGTGCTGGGCAAGATGGCACTGCCTTGCTACGTGAAGCAGGCAAGCACAAACACAGGTTCAGTTGTTTACACTGTGATATTTTGTTCAATATATTCTTCAGTCTGAAACAAGTAAAAACCATGCTTGTTACCCATAGCTATTCTCCTACATCTAATCATATTAACAGGGCATTAGCAGGTACATTTTAAATAGTGAAGCTGACAAGGCAGTCAAATCCTGAAGACGCACAATCCTTCTTTTCAATATTTAAGTATCTCTTCATGTATTTGCCTATTACGGTTTTGTCCCATTGCATATCTACTGATTTCATGACAGTACATTCATCCTGACACTACAGTCACCCACATATTTCAAAAGTATCTTCTAACTATGGAGACATAGAAGTGAAGCAGAAATCCTGCAGAATAACTACAGGATAAATCTGCCAAGCTGCCTTGTGCTGCTTTGTATATACCCTGAATGTCATGATTAATGAGGAAAAATACAAGGTCCCTGACGAGCTGAACTCTATTTCTTCCTATTTCACAGGAAGTTCCACTCTCTTTGCAGTACTGGTAAATCACTCCCGTGTTTCCTTCTCCACACCCCAAATATCCACATCGTCTCTTGAGACAGGGCAGTTTTATGGGATTCCCTGACCCTCTCCATTGGCACTGCCTTGTGCAAGAAGCTACTGAAGTGACAGGAGCCTCTGACTCCACAGTCATAAAAATAATGATGTCTGAGCAGCACTGCATGCCCTGTATCCATCTTGCCCAGGAGATATATAACCAGCACCTTCAGTTTTCCAGCCCTGCTTGATGCTGGCTTTTAAATAGGAAAAGCCAGGCGTTGGAAAGAAACAAGAGCCATTATATGAGGGTGACTGCAGCACAGGCAGAGCAGTAACCTCACCAACCAGGGAGCTGGCAGCAGGTTTCTCTAGCAGGCAAAGTCACAAATCAGTCCTGTGAACCTTTCAGGGGATCAAGACAGAAGCAGCAGAAGATAAATCCAAAGACAGGACTAAAGACCAGTCCACCCACAGCATGCCCAGTCATGGGGTGCAAGCCCTGGACTGAAATGGGTCTCCTGGGAGGCATGGGCAGAGCCAGTGGCTAACAGTCCCAGGAGAGGCTGGTCAAGACAATTAAGATCTATCAGCGCCAGCAGGGCTGCCCGCTGCCCACATAGTCCTAATTTAAATAGGCAATATATACAGCTTGTACACCGGACAAAAAGAGATTTGTATGGAGACACAGCTCACAGCAAAGCCTGGGATGCAGATATTTTTCCAATGAAAGCAGCACTGTAGCACCACATGTTACAACCCACCCCCAAAAGCAAGGTAAACAAGGTTCTTGTTAATAGACCCCTTGGGGCAGATTAGAGTGGAATGTCACTGGATGACTAATGAGGGTTTTTTTATATTTATTTATGTTCATATATAGATTTTTAATGTATTTATATTGTATATATTATATTTTTTTAATTTTTATTTTTATATGTAAGGTTTATTTTAGAACAATTTGGTTGCACAAATCCAGAGCTGCTCTGCACAAGAAAATCAGAAAATCATCTACAGGCATGAATGTCAGCCTCTGAGCAAAGAGAAGCAGCACAAACTGCTGTGGCAATGAGTACCAGCACAGTGCTGCTGCTCTCCAGACATTGTATGTTTAAGGATGACCTACCAAGCTACCCAGCTGACGTGTAGTGGTGGTTTTCTTTTCATTAAAGAGTAACAGATTTTTTAAGTGGATCTTTATAAACTGCTTTTTAGATGCAGTGAGTACATACCTGAAACACTCCTATTCGTATGTGGGAGCTTCTGACAGATCCTTTTGCCAAGGCAATTCCTCTTGTCCTTACAATTTGTATATGACAACTTTATTTCTGATACAAACATTGCCTTCTGGTGCTCCTCTGTCAGCACTGTATTGTAAGCTGGTTCTGATACTGAACTTACTGCAGAAGCATGTGATTTGAGCTTACACAGCTCAAATGTGAGATGGGTCCATGATCAGGAACATACAGAAATGGGGATTTCATTTGGCTTAGGGAAGTTTTCAGGTCCTAACAAGAACCAGAAGTTGTTTAGTTCTTCTCAATAATACCTCGCTCATAAAGAGAGGAGGAAATTTTACTTAATTTTGCCTTTGATGAAGTGTCAGATTAGATGAAACTAACCATGCCAGCTAGGTTTTTCAAAATCTTTTCAGTTGAAGCTTTATTAAACAAAACTTCTTTGCTTTTAAGAAAATCAGGTACAGGTTTCCACACATGAGAACCTCAGCAAATACTAGGAAATGGTTACAAGCAGACCTGATTTGCCTCTGGTGGTCAAATCCTGGTGTAGCATGGGAAACCTGCAAGGTTCCACCTCCAGGGAAAACAAAAAGTCTGATGCTGGAGATGAGAGTCTGGGGAAGCCAGCTGGGTTCAGGGCCCTGTGGAGGCTGTTTCTTAGGCAGTAGATGTCTATACATAATATTTTGCCAACACATGGGCTCAGAGCTGACAGCACGGTATTGAGATAACAAGCCTCGATGAGAGGGAGAGCGCGCAAGCTGGGAAGCAGAAGCCCACTGGGGCCATGTGAACATTGTTCGTAGAGCTTCATATCGGTTTGGAGCAAGTGACTGAGTGACTTGCATCTGTTTACAGTATATTTTGTAGACATATCCCCAGAGATCTTGGAGAGGCAGCTTCAACCAATATCATAGGCCACATTTTCAAGAACACCTCTGCTGAAAGCAAGTTCCTGGCAGCTCTAACTATGACATGCTTGGCTGGACTTGCAATGAAAGCCACTGTGAGGAAAACAACAACAACAAATTCTCACTATTTTGGATCACATTTTTAAGACTCCATTGCATTTAGCCATGGTTTCTAAAATGACACCTGCTGTGTGCTGAGGACCATTGCTGATCTGCCTGTTAATACCAATAGTAGAAAGCTGATCTTCCTGAAATCTCACTCTAGTTCCAAGTGCATTTCTGAAAAACTGTGTTTGTGTGCACATTAATGAAAAATATCAACCTGCCCTTAGTTTTATTCCAAAAGCAGGGATCACAATAAACTGCTCAATTATATCACTACACAAATTAGTAATTCTTCCATAAAATAGCCTGAACTCTTAGGAATGGCAAAACTACAAATTGAACTACTCACTCGGTTGCTGATGGTCTCCTTATTTTATTGTTTCAACAATTAGCCAAACCTGAGAGACTTTGAAGTATCAGCTGTGATAAGCTGTTTGACACTGCTGTCAGTGTCATTCCCAAAATGTCATTCATCATTCCCAATGAAAAGTGACAGTCTTGAGATTAAACTATTATTTCCTTATAAAGATGAGGAGTCACGTTTACTTATAATTAATATGCAGGCTTTGACAGGCCAAACATTTGTAGCAAAATTTCAAATTACCAGCACAAAAAAAAAACAACTTATTAACTGCAAATTAATATTTATGAGGTGGGTGAGTAGTTAAATTTTACTTCCTTCAGTGGGAAATTGTTCTATAAAGGAATAGCTGTCCTTTTTCAAGGGAGAAGTATTCAAAACAAAACTTGTGGATACATGAATGTATTTTTTTTT
Organism: Pardalotus punctatus; assembly: GCA_013400915.1. Classification (NCBI taxonomy): domain Eukaryota; kingdom Metazoa; phylum Chordata; class Aves; order Passeriformes; family Pardalotidae; genus Pardalotus; species Pardalotus punctatus. The sequence goes on from VZTX01011451.1 coordinate 485,064, forward strand.
GTATCTGTTATGCTTGCTCAAATGCAGGGGGAAATTGCACGCTGTCGGAAGAGTGCTTTGGAAGCTGCTTTCCACAGGTTTATTTCCCACTAAATTGGTTAAACTCAGCACAGAGGAATCTCAGGCCAGAAATTAAGAGTCTGGGCAAGTCTCAGAGCCTGATTTGGCTTCCCACAGCAGACAGGAGCTGGTGAGAGTGGTCACAAGAGGAAGAGCTAATCTGGGAGCTGAGTTCAACTCCCAGTCTCTGACTGGCTGCCAGTGTGGCGGTGATGCTGTTTGCAGCCTGGAAGCGCAGAAGCGGTTCCTGTGGGAAGCAGGACGCTTGCCATGCTGTGCAGGTGCAGTTAGCCACTCTGGAGAATGTTTCATGGAACACTCGTGTTCCCCTATGGACCCTATGGCATGCAGAGGGATGCCAAGAGACTGCTGCATAAAAGGAAATGCTGGTGACCTATAGTCCCTGGGAGAGCAGAGGCACAGAGAATCACCAGAGGCAGATATACGGACTGAAGTTTTCTGAGACTCATGCCTGCACTTGAGCCTTTAATCCAAGCAGGGACAACCTGAATACATTCAAGAAAACTTCTTTCCCCTTTAAACACAATTGCTGTTTGAGAACAGACAGGGAATGAACAGGGCAGTCATTCTACCATGCACTATCAACTGTCATTGCCTGTGAGATCTTTGCTAACCACTCTAATTCCTGAAATAGCTACAAGAAAATGGGGTCAGTAAAGTACCAATTGTTCATTTAAATTGCAGGTATGGAATACAGACTCCAACAATATTTGCAGGAACAAGCTTCAAAGGAACACAGGTAGCAATAATTAATTCCCAATTTCCGCCTCTTGCGTGGACTAACCTGGATGAAGAGAAAATTACTGAAATATGAAGGAACAAAAAAAATGTTTCTTCAAAAGCACCTCTGATGAGGTAGACTGTACCCGGAGAAGGAAGCAATTCTGCTCATTCTGCCCACACATGAGAAGCTGATTTTTTGCTTCATTAGTCTGAATCACATCCAGCGTGGGTAATACTAAAGGAGTGTTTACTGGAGGAAGGCTGCTATGCCTACACATAACTCTTTCAAGGATGAAATAGGAATTAGAAACTGAAAGCAAACAAAGAGGCCTTTGTTGAGATGACACATCTGTACACTGGAAAGGTTGGAAGATTTACCAAGCTGTGTGGCAATATCATTCTTTTTTATTTGTTCATTCATGCAACTAGAGGCATGATATTTAATTTATCACTTAAAATGCTTTTACCTCACAAAAGTGATTTTCAAATAGTGGCAGCTAATTCATTCCATGCTGGATAGCTTCATCACTGAGACTCACCACAAATTACATAATTTCTTCTCTTGTTCTTTGGAAAGTGCATCAAAATTGCACAGTTAAAAGTAAAGAATAATCTCAAGGACTGTTCAGTCTGAGAGCTACAGCAGTGGTTTGGGAATTTTTACTCACTGAGAGCCACCAGGAGATATCCTGAAGATGACAATACATCAGCTTTTTGGAATTGGTGAGATAACTTACTACATGTGGAGAAGACTTGGACCACTCAGTGCAAATATTCTGATGACAGAAGCACAAGTTCTTCTGTGCTTAAAAAGAAAATTACCAACTCTTACACAACCCACAGAATACTCTTAGTAAGTAACTTACGGAAGTAGAAGGGCCATAAAATGGGCATAACTGCACCTCCTGAAAATGCTATAATTGAAAAAGCAGTGGTCAGTAAGCAAGTGCCAAACAGGCATGAGCTACTGAACAGTCATTTCATTTAGAAGCCCTTTGTTGTGGCTCCCTCTTTAGATTAATTTAATGTAGAAGTCGCATTAGTAACTGCCATCATCAAAACACTTGGGGGCTGAGACTCTGCAAAGAGCCATTCCATCATGTCAGAGTTTCTTCTCTCTGGAAACTCTGGCTGCTGATTAGCTGCACCATTTCTGACAATGGACTATAGTTCACCAAGGTCCTTTGCAAGTGCCTGTTTTCTTAGAGTTAGTGTATTTTCAAGGCTTAAAAGAAAAAGTGACTCCTTTAACAGATTCTCCATCTTGGCAGCAGTTTTCTTTTTTTGCACTAGCTTTTTTTTTTCAGGCATATGGTACAGTAAAAATTGATATTAAAGACATGAGGGTGATGTTTAGGTCAGTATGTAATCTTGGAAACATTTTCTGTCAATTAGGGAAGTTAGCACATATTCTCTGACAGATTTTCAGTTGAAATACATTGTAAAGTAGCATAACTGTATCTGTAACTGATTACTGCAACTGAGACCATGTATTTCAGCAAGAGTAAGCTGATTTGCACTGACAGAGAGTTGGTCTTATGTTATAAAAATTTGCTAATAGTCCTGTGTGTTTTAGGATTCACTAAGGTGCATGGTACTTCCTGGTCCTATTGTAATTCAGATCAGCATTCCCATCAACTTCAGTACAGCATATATTTTGAAAAGGGCACTGCCATGCCCAGTCTGGCCAAATCTAACATTTTAAGGTCTGCCTCCCCTTCCCCAGTGGAATACCCTCTTTTCCTAGCATCCTTTGCATCTGCTCTAATAGGCATGTGGGTGCTATGCAACTCTAATGCATTTGGAAATCTTGCCCTTAGATAGCAAGACTTCTTGATCTCTAGAAAGAAGTTTTTAAACCACACAAATGTTAAAAGTTAAATCTTAATCTCAAAATATGATACCCTTTACATGTTATTTTTGCATAATTGGTCCTTCAAAAACTGTCTGGTTTTGACCAGTATTAACAATCTACTCAGGAGATACGGATCCTTCTTTTCACTGAAGCTCTTCATTGTAGTACTTAAGCTGTATTGACATTAGTGACACCTCCTACTTACTAAACTTAAGAGTTCTCACTTATTACTGCTTACAAACACTGTTGCAGTCAGGCACTTAGAGAAATAAAAAGTTTAATTAAAAATATGTATTGCCTTCTCTAAAATGCCAAAGTCACTGCTAAAAGACACTTTAATTCTCCTTTTAATCAAGACAGACAGAGATTCTCTCTTAGGTTTTGTACTAAACACTCTCCTCTGGATTACTCCAGTAAAAGGCACATATCAGAGACCTGCAAGATTTGAGTGACCCCTCATGAGGTGAGGCAAGCTGGGAGCTGAGGATGGCCACAATGTGAGCAGGACAGTGACCTGAGTGACCAGGCATGGCCCTGCCATGTCTGAACCAAGCAGTCCATGACAGCTTCTATTAGCAGTCCAGAAACTGTAAGGGAAAGTGACAAGTCAGGGACACTGTCAACCCAGGAAACCTGAGCAACCATCTTGGAGCAGAACCAAAGCACATACACCTACAACTTTGATCAGTCCAAGACTGAAGGTCTGGGCTTGCAACTGAATGGAGTTCCTGGCCAGTGAGCAGACAGTGAGGACAGAGGACCCTGGTGAGGTCACTTGTCAAGGGAGGGGATTGTCCTGCTCTGCTCTGCAGTGGGGCAGCCTCACCTCGAGTGCTGGAGGCAGTTTTGGGCACCACAACATAAGAAAGACACTGAGCTGTTAGAGAGTGTCCAAAGGAGGGCCACAAGGATGGTGAAGGACCTTGAGGGGAAGACATATGAGGAGCAGCTGAAGTCACTTGATTTGTTCAGCCTGGAGAAGAGGAGACTCAGGGAACACCTCACTGCAGTTACAACTTCCTTGTGAGGGTAAGAAGGTGGCAGCCACTGATCTCTTCTCTGTAGCCAGTGACAAGGACCTGAGGGAACGGCCTGAAGTTGTGTCGGGGGAGATTTATGTTGAATATTAGAAAAAGGTTTTTCACCCAGAGGGTGGTTGGGCAGTGGAAGAGGCTTCCCAGGGAAGTGGTCACAGCACCAAGGCTGAGAGAGTTCAAGAAGCGTTTGGACAACGCTCTCAGGCACATGGTGTGAATCTTGGGTAGTCCTGTGCAGGGCCAGGAGTTGGACTCAATGATCCTTTTGGTTCCCTTCCAACTCAACATATTCTGTGATTCTGTAATTAGAGATCATTGGTATACTCTGGACTCTGACAAAATGTAAAAGAATACATATTTTAATTTCAGCATGACCAATCACACAGTATGAACAACAGCTTCAAATAAAACTTAGCAATTATTTCCTGTAGGCTGAAATACAGCTGCAGAAAATGCCTGCTTATTAATTTAGAAAAATGGAAAAAAGTAGTCTTGTTTGCAAACTGAATAGCGCAAAAGTTTAAAGGGGTTAAATTGATCAAATAAATTATTAATTACAATTAGCTCATCCATTAGAGTGGTGCATCTAAATGCACCAGCCAGCATCAGTGTCCTTTGCATTGGTCCCAAAAGGGACCTATGGGGACTAGAAGAGATGGCTTCTGTCAGTTGAATGTCCCACCACCAGTTTTCCAAGACCAAACTATTTTTCTCCTTAACTGGCCTGGTAAATCATTGTTTTCTACAAGTGAGAACATTCCTTCAGTAAGTGTGACTGTGAATCTTGCTTAGCAAGACCCTGCAACCCTGATGTTAGGCACATTCTGGAAAGTGGAGGGTGGAAGGACAAGGGGAAGAACATTTTGGGCAAGATCCAAGGTGAACCAAAACCATTTGCTTCTTCTGTAAAGAATTTAACACTGAAGAAGAAGCACTAACACAGTAGGACATGTGTATTGCTTTTTGCGTTGAATATACCTCAATAGAAGGTAATTCCTTTCAGAACAGAAGAAACAAGCATTTCTTTTTCAAACACTGAATATGGGGAGTGATAAGATGTTCCCCAGAAGCAGTAAGTCACCCAAGTCCTATGAAGGTTGGATTCATAGGTCAGTGGTTATCTCCCCCTTCTCTGCCCCTCTGTGTCCAATGTATGTAGGGAGGTGATGGGACTGTACATTTTGTCCATGGAAAGAAAGAGCACAGATATCAAAGCAGGCATTACAGCACTCAACCCAGAAAAACTTAGGTCAGCAGCTTAGAGTTTCAATGACAGAGCAAGGACCTGAGTGTAGGTCCCACAAGTCACAATCCAGTGCCTGATTCACTGGACCACAACCCAGATTGCTTAAGAAAAGGTCTTAAAATACATGTAGCATGAAAATTTTACATGTTAGTCTATCAGGATCAATAGGACAATTCTGCAGAACTATGTTCTACTAAAACTCAAAAGACTGATTAGAACAAAAGTTTCAATAGTGTATTTTTGTGATACCATTTATTATCCCACCCGGTTTGACATAGTGTAGTATATTGCATCTATAAATCAGTTGCAGAAAATTATTTAATGATGCATTAACTGTGGAATTTCACATATATTACAGTTCTTTAGCCAATGTTGAATGCTTTTTCAACAGCTTAATCCATCCCTAAAGTACTGAAGCAGGCATATTCATTCATCATCAGCATGCACATAGTCTTCTATTTGCTCTTTTTATTTTATTAAAACCCTTGATCTACAAGAATGGCATTAAATAATTCCCCAGAGTGGTTATTTTTGTCCTTTGGCACAAGTTAAGCCTGGCATTGACTTAGACCGAACTGGAGAACTCATAGATGACTCACTGGTGCCCAGCTGACAAAAGATAAGAGAAGGTGGAGTTACTGAATGCCTTCTTTGTTTCAGTCTTTACTGCTAAGGCCAGCCCTCAGGAATCCCAAACCTTAGAGGCAAGAGAGAAAGTCTGGGGGAAAGAAGATCTAGGAGGATTGGGCTAGAGATCATAGAGAAAAACTGGATATCCACAAACTCAAGGGTCCTGAAAGGATGTGGCCACAAGTTCTGAGAGAGCCGTCAGATGTTATTGCTAAGCCATTCTCCATCATCTTTAAAAGGTTGTGGAGAACAGGAGAGGTGCCTGAGGACTGGAGGAAAGACAATGTCACTCCAGTCTTCAAAAAGGCCTAGGAAACTACAGGTCAGTCAACCTCACCCCCATCCCTGGAAAGGTGATGGAACAGCTCATCCTGGATGCCATCTCTAAGCACGGGAAGGAAAAGAAGGTTTCATCACGGATTCATCGAGGGGTAATCATGCTAGACCAACCTGATAGCCATTTGTGATTGTGGTGGTGCATTCCCCCAGGCCCACACACCAGTGATGCTGTACAATGCTCATCACTCTTTCCAAGACATGGTGCATCTCTTCTGTACCACAATGGAGGATAAGGTGAGGGAGCCAGGCTTGTTTAGTCTGGGGGAGAGATGACTGAGGAGGATCTTATCAATGCACACAAATACCTTAAGGGTAGGAGAGGCCAGAGCTTTTCCAGTGCTGCCCAACAACAAGATAAAGGGCAAGATGCACAAACTGAAACACAGGAAAATTCCTTCTGAATATAAGGAAAAATTTCTTTGCTTTGAGGGTGATGCAGCACTGGAACAGGATGCCCAGAGAGGTTGTGGAGTTTCATTATCTGGACATATTCAAAACCCACCTGCTCCAGGTGAACCTGCCCTAGAAGGGGAATTGGACTGGATGATCTCCACAGGTCCCTTTGGACCCAAACCACTGTGTGATTCTGTGTTGGCACCACAGCTATATGTGTTGAAAGTATTATAACACATGACATTTACGTCACCAAAATTAAGCATTCAGTTTGATGAGAAAGCCTGAAAATACAAACAGTGACTCTACCTAGAATAGAATAGAGAGAAGGAAAATATAAAAGAAAGTGTGATTATAGATTTTTTTAAAAAAACTTCTAAGGTATCCCTTGCAGAAGATTCCTCTGAGGTCTTTGAAGCATCCAGAGTTGGATCAGAAAATGTTTTTAGAATTGCTTTTCAAGAATATCAGACATCAAAATAAACTTCTTTAGTTTTATGCTATTTAACCCATGGTGCTGAACCCAAACAGCACTTTCACAGATAGAAACCGAGTAGTTTTACTCTCCAGCACTGAGTTTGGTGCCTGGATAGGAGGATGAGCATTCTGGGGTTTCATGGAGTTCTAGATGTATACCTCAACAAGTTCCTCCATTTGGGGAAAATCTTTACAATCTTCAGCTGTTAGAATCACCTTTCCAAGCATCTTCTGTTTCCTCCAGCTCCTGCATAAAACCGCTTAAAATCCTGGAGAGCAAGGTGGAGAGTGATGATTGATCTTCCTTCTGCCACTTGTCACTGCTAGAACAGAAAGAGAGAGTAACTCGCTTGTGGCTATTCTTCTTGGCAATTGTCTCTCTTCTCCATTCACCTACAGAGATAAATCCTGTCATGGCAGAACATAGCCTTAAGGAAATTCTTCTGTACAATATAGAATGTTCACATTGCATTTCATTACATAACATTGGGTTTAAAAGCTTCTCCCCTTCAGCTGGTACCTCTTTTACTATAATATTTGTTCTAATTTTGCTATATGCTATGTGCTATTCCACTTTTTCTTCTACCTATTTTTTGTGTCCGCACTCTGGTGGTAATTTATGCAGATCCTGCCAGTTCAATCTTCTTTATGCAGAGTAACAATGGCATGAGGACAGCGAGTTGGGTCATGTTTCTTCCTTTTTGTTCTTTAGAAATGGAGCACAAATGTCTGAGGCATTATTCCTGGGCCTAGACACCTTTCTTAGGCCAAACCTCAGGACACTAAGTTTGATAAATGGAAGCATTTTGGAAAATCAGTGTGGTTTCTAGGAGGGAAAATTGGGCTAGAACTCTAGAGGAAATGAGGAAAGCAAAAGCTTGTAATTCAACAGCATACAGGGAGAAAAGGTCACCTGAGCTGCCTTCCTAACAACCACTGTAGAAAGAAGGCAGAGGGGCCAAGACCAGATTTCTTAAAACACAAAGCCTCTCTCTTCAGTGGAAGCAGGAGGATGTCTCCAGCCAGCATATGATCCTAGCCCATGAGACTGAGCTGAGTTACAGCTACAAGCTTCTCATGTCACCTGTAAAGCACACGCACACACACACACACACACACACACAAACACATCTGAAAGATGCAGGAAGCAATGTTGTGTAGCATTGTAGCAGCAATGTGAGAAAGGTCAGAGAGAGACCTTATAGGAAGGAAAAGTGACCCACATCGGCTCTCCTCTGCCACAAACTCCCAACTACCAAGATGTATGCCTGCAAACAAGCTTTGCAGCAGTCAGGCACTAAGAGACTGAGAGACAGGAGAATGGTCCTCATTCTCATCATGACACAGAGAATGAGGAACAATGGCTGTCCACTCCATCTTAACATTTTAGGATGATGACCACATGTTGGATTTTGATAGGCTTTTTTGTAACCCCACAGGAGCTGGCAGTGATTCCACCATTAAAATATGTCACCTTTTGTGTTCATATAAATAGTCAAGAAAATTTCCAAAGACAAAATTTTTCTTAAGGAAATAGTTGCCCTCTTATAACCATTTCTCCCAGATGTATATACTTCAATGAGTAATATCCAAGGGATCAGAGCTTATTTATTTGTGCTGAAAACAAAGCCGGTGACAGCATTGCTTTGGGAGCCTCCCAAATCCTCCCAATACTCAAGTACTTTCCTGAAGGTCAACAGGAAATAATTCAAGGATCATAGCTTAGAATCAGTCAAAACTATTAGTTGAAGGAGTTTTATGCAAACAGCTCCTCCTGCTTCATGCAGGATTATGTTTTGCACTTTCCTTGTGCTCCTGTCTTATCCAGTGAAACAATCTCTAACCTGACAATTTGGGTATTCATCTCAGCTAAGCATATTTTCCAACATGTCACAGAACTGGTAATCCATCTCCTCCTTTCATTATCACTGGGTATGGAACATTTAATAATTGACAATTTTCACAGTCAGTATTAAATAATGTTGGCAGAACTCTTCATTTATTGGTCTAAAGACAATCCTTTTCTCTTCCTCCCAGTGAAAGGGGTGGAGGAGTTAGGAGAAAGGAGAGGTCAGTCTCTACCGCCAAGAGTAATGTGATTTTCCAGTGAGAGGGTGGAAGAAAGGGGGAAAGTTGCTCTAATCTTGGATAGAGACTCAAAACACATGATAGCAAAGTCCTGGTCCAGCCTCAGTAAGCACAAGGCACCACCTGCATCTAGTTCAGTGCCACAACTTACTTCTTCTAGCCAAGGGTCAGCAAATTCAGGGTTGACTCAGACCTTTGCCTAATATATATCAATGCACAAAGACTTTGTGCACCGGCAACAAGATAAAGAGCAGAGCTATGCGGGAAAGAATAGAATACAAGAGCTGAAATTAGGGTCTTGGCCAGGTTTCTGAACCTCCTGCTCACTGACTGGAGCGTGCCAGGCCAAAGTGCTCCAGCTCCTGTCACAGAATCACAGAACAGGTCAGGTAGGAATGGACTACAGCAAGTCATCTGCTCCAACCTCCCTGCTCAACAAGGGTCATCCCAGAGCACATTGCACAGGATTGTGCCCCTCCACCACTGTGCCTGTTCTGTTCATGCTGCTGTCAGGGTGCCCTCAGTACCAGGGACGTCACCTCCCTCCTGTGCTGGCAGGAGCACTGGCTCACATCTCATTAGCTGAACAAAGTCAGTTGCCTTCTCCCCAGTTACAGCTGCACAGACGGCATAGCTATTTCTATTCTTGTCTCACACCTCTTTGTCCCTCTGTGATCTCTCTGGGCTGAGAAGTAAATTATTTTCACTGCCCAAATAAGTTCTGTCTTCCCCATTCTCCCTTTCCCTCACAAGCCTGTGGTCTCCCTGTGTTTGGCATATGAAGTAAATATCTTCTAGGCAGGATTGGCATCACGCCCCACACCCAAGGCATCTCCTCTGTCCTGTCTGGGCAGCAGGTGCCCAAACCATGCAGTTCCTGTGTCTCTACACGCACAAGTGCATCTTCACCTTCTAAATGGAGAAGTTCAGGGAACAGGTCTAAAAATGGCACTGTGTCTAAAAGCAGAAGCTCTTGGGCCCCTGTCCTCTGTTTGCTGAAAGCCACTGAGATTATTATTGGGAAATTTACCATTTGAGTCATCTCTTTCCCTAATAAAATTGACTTTACAGTTTTGTAAACAGGAAGATTTATTCTCCCTCAAAATAAATATTGATAAACTTACTTCAGTCAATATTTACTATTTGGTTTTGGGAAGAAGCAAAAGAGTCTAGCCCAAAGTTTAATAGAGTTTGATGTCTGTTTTTTTATCTACACTACAAACACAATATCATATTGCTATCTTGGCAGAAGAAGGAAAATTAGTTTTTATTCATATTACTGAAATGCTATGAGGCACTTCATAGTAGGAGAATGATAGGAGCCTGGGGCTTGTGCACCAGTCACTTTTTTTACAGGCAGCAGCTTTGTGTTGGTTTTGGTTATTTGGGGGGAATAAAGAGGTGTGAGTTAGATGTGACTTGTCACTTCTGTTCTAAAAGGCTGCAACTCAATAACATCTCCATAATACAGAGGCTCTCCTCTTATTCCAGAAGTAGATGTTCCACAAGCATCCTAAACACCACAGTGCTTGCTTATGGAGCTCTTCACTGTGCTGTGAGAAAACATGTGCACTAATTTGACCTGGCATAAATTCATAATTCCTGACACCTAGAAAATGAACATATTACCTTATTAAATGCTGCTCACTCACAAATACACAGACCAGCTGTTTCCTCCCTCCATTATTGAACTGTAGTGAGCACTTTCTAGAGGAAAATTAAAAGTAATGATTACAATCAATTAAAAAAATTCAATTTAAATTCTGCTACATGGGGAACCACAACATATTTTTTAAATGTTGTCTTCTATTTTTTTTTTTTAAAGTTCCTACATGTTACGTTGGACTCCTAACAGATAAAATATCCTCCTTCAAAAACACAGGTTTGTTTGCTTTGGAGAATGTGCATATATCTAAGCAAAAATAAAAAAACCTCACAGGAGAAATATGGGACACTGTGTGAGTGAAACAAAACATATTCTGGTTTTGGTGTATGTGTGTCACACTCCCTCCCTTTCCTGTCCCTGAGGGGCAATGTCATTTGTCCTAAGATAAGAACACCAGGTGGGTATTAATTATGTTCACATAATTACTGCTTCCAGAGATGGGGGAGTTGAGATGTTTGTGATTGACTTGTGTGCACATTGGCCTGCAAAAGGGTGTAAAAACCTTATGGGCCAATGGGATAAAGTGGTATCTCTAGGCTGCGAGTAAGATCTGGTCAAATACAGAGATAAAATCCTAAAGTAGCTCCATATGTGCTTTGCTGCTTTGTAATTGTGATTTCTGCAAGGCCGAAGACTTTAAACCTGTAATAGATGAGTGTTTATTTAGATACTGTATCATCAAAATTTAGATACTGTATTAGCAATACCTCTTCTAATCATCCCTGTAGCTGCTGTGTCCTACTTACCCCACCTGGCTGAGACCCTGCTCTTGACTACTCTGCTGCACACTTGTCTTCCTAAAAGAATCTGAAACTGTGGTGAAATACACAAATAACTGTTTCCTCAGGCAGCGGACAATGACAAAACTCTCCAAAAGATGGCTGAAATTCAACCAACCCATACACCTATCTGAGGGCTCTGATCAAGTCATAAGAGAATTCGGAATACTCAAACTATTTCAACCAATATCAAGAAATTACACTCCTTTGCCAAGTGTGGTAATTTTTCACAGTTCAACATGGAATACTCCCAGCACATGAAATACTTTACCTATGGCTCGCACTGAATTGCACCCAAGGAACATTTTAAGTGCAAGCATGGGATAAAAATTACTGCCTTGCACAGTTATTGATGCAGGCAGGCCGCAGGTGTCGGTCCTGCCCACACACACACTGCTTTTTCTTCTGGCTTTGTAAAGTATGGATTTTCAATGGATACTTTTCCTTTGTATTTTACTGACTTCAACTGTAGAAAGCAGAAATCACGTCCTGATAAATATTCATTCTGGAAAAGTGCTTTACCTGGCAGAAAAGATCACTAGCATTGGAGCCAGAATGCACATCTTGATTTACATCTGCCAACAATGCTTACCAAGTGACAGTTCTGATGAACACAGCCAGAATCAGGCTGGAGGCTCTTTAGATCTCTCAACCCTAACCCTAGGCACAACCCTAACACTTACCCCTAGTTAGTTACGAGACTCAAGACCTGGGTTTCCCAGCTCAGAAAAGTGAAGGAGCAGCAATGTCGGGGCCTTGCCGCCCTGGCCTCAGCAGGCCCTTCCAGCACCGGTGTGCCTGGAGCTCGAGGCTCTTTCGACCTCTCAGTGCTAGCCCAGCCCTGACAGCAGCTTGGCACTGCGCCAGGGGCCTCACCCGCATTGACAATCCACGCTTTACAGAGCCGGAAGAAAAAGCAGCGGGTGTGTGGGCAGGAGCGATCACTGACGCTGCAAAGGGCCTGCCAAGACGACCGCAGCAAGGCCCCAGCGTTGCTGCTCCCACACCTTTCCGGTCTGGACACCCCTAGGGCTGGGCACCTCGGCCCCAGCCACGAGCTGCCCTGTGGCTGTGGCTCGGGCTTCCGAGAGCTGTGGAGCCTCCAGCTGCGGGGACACTGCACTGGAGAAGACGTAGCAAGGGCATCATCATGGCACGCTGCTGTCAGAGACTGGATATTGCTTGTCTCAAAGCACGTCTCTGTTCTCATTTCAACACATCCTTCCTTCTCCTTGCAACTTAACTTCTACACGCATGTATTTTTCAACGTGCTTTCACTAAGATTGGTGCTCCAGTTACCTACTTGGTTTTTATCACACCAGCAGTGATTGCTGCTGGTCCAAAAGTGACATCTTTTGCTGGGTACTGCTCTCCCATTCGCTTGACGTTAGGTGACCTTCCTTTCATTGGTATTCCGTCAGTGTCAGAGATGGGCTTGCTTCATCTGCCTGGGCCTCGGTGAGCAGGTGGAGAAATGACCGGTTCAAAATGAGTTGTTAAGGCCACTACAGCAAAAAGATTGATGCAATTAATTTTTCATTATGTACAGTGTCTGCGGATTGTAATCAGCTTGGATTGTTCTTCCTCTGAGGCACAAATAAAATGCAAATGATCTTTGAACGAAAGGAAATGTTCTTTATGAAGTACTGTGCTATTCAGAACTGCAAAATGCCTTGAAATAAATGGGGATTATGGGGAATGTTTTATGAATCCACCTAGGAGAACCTAATATTAAGTTTCATGTGGGAAAACCACAGGTGAGTTTCCCATCAGATGAACATATTACTGCTCAAGCAACTGGAAACAAGAAAGAGCCGAAGGCTTTAAGCCTTATTTAATAATACTAATACCTAGCTCTTTCCATGAGGAGATGCCAATGCACTTCACAGAGAAAGTACTTGTCTTACAGATGGGTTAAAATTAAGTATCTTTCCCAAGCCCCCTTTCATCCCTACAGCAAGGAGTAGAAGGCGTGTCTGCTGTGCCCTGTGAAACGCTTTACCCCTTGGTGACACTTTGGACCATGGCAGTAACCAGCGCAGCTCTGAACCAGCCAGTTCACACTGCAAAGCATTCAGGTGCACAGAACTCTTGCATCATGAAGTTCTTTCAGAAGCTTGGCCACAGAGTCATACCTGTGGAAACATGCTTTAGAGAATTGGATGGTAGATCTGGGAAAAAAATAAAAACCAATTCTGCATTTCCCCCAAAACAGAGTGAGAGACATCTTGGTAAGAGAAAAGGGCCATTTCCTCACAAGCACATGCAGGCTGAAGAGGAAGGAAGTGGGCGGGGATAAAATAAGATTTTATTGCCTACAAAACATGAATGGCTTTTTTGTCAAAGAAATTGCCACCAACACCAAGGCAAGGATTTTGCTAGATTTCCACTATATTTTGTGCAGTAAATCCTTCCTTCTGGGTATTGCTATAACATAAGCATATTTTATGACTTTTAAGGCCTCATAAACTATTGGATAAAGGGCTGAAGGGACCACCCACCTATGACAGTCAGTAGAGCATTCCATTTCTGATTCTCTGGTATAGGAAGCCCTCACAGTGCCAATCTGTCTTCAGAAGTGTGAAGTGACTGGCTCCTGTAAGTCCTACACCAGCACATCTGTTTAGAATCATTAATCCAATCCTGGTGATACCAGTGAGCCATACAACTTCATTCACAGCTTGGGGACTGTTTTCTTCTCCTGTTGCTTCTAAGAATTAAGCTAGACTGTCAGGCTAGGAGATGACGGCTCTGACAGCTACATGCACCAGCAACTCCTGCTGGAGGAGCCCAAGTTGTGTGTGCCATTGCTCAGGTCAGATGTAAGTGGCAGCACGTGCTCCTGCGTGCAGCAGGGGTTGTCACTGTTGGGCACTAACAGAGAGGTCTGCTCCACTGAAGTCAGTGTTAATTCTGTTGGCATGGTTCATAGAAGGGCTACATCAAAGATGACTGACTTGGGAAAATCCCAGCACAAGTTTTCCCTTACTTTCATTTTAAGACACTGCTGTTTGGTTTCACAGTGCATATTGGTTTAAACCTGATTAATTTCAGATGATTGGGGCAGAGGCTAATCATTTATCTGAAACCTGATGTTTGTGTTTCAGGAAAAAAAAAAGAAACATTTAAATCCATGAATATGATCCAATACTTTACTGTCCTTTTTTGCTTTCTCAGGTTGGCTCTAACAAAAATCCATGAATATCAGCTGATATTAGTAAGCACTTTTTCATAAGACTTTATTGCAACTTAACAGGATTACTGCCTTTGAAAGATTTCACTCACCAGATATATCTGGGCTCTGTGTCAGTTTTACACAGTTCTTGCTAAAGTTTAAACACAATCCAGGAGCCTAATTATCTCAAGGACATTTTAGCCCAATGAAGCCCTCTTCTGGCTTGGAACCTTTGCAAGTCAGCACAGCACAACACAGATTAAAACACTTCAATGAAACCTGTGAATATCTAAGCACGATATTTTCAAATTTCATTTCACTTACACAGTACACATTTCCTAGCACTCTGAGGAATATCATATTCAACAGCTAAAAACCATTTAATGTCCCTCAAAAAAAAGTGCATGCCAAAGTCAGTTCACTGCTAAAAAAGATGCTCCTATTCTGCAGAATAGAGATGGAGATGGACAATTAGAATCAGGATTTCTTGGTGTTTAAAAACAAAATTGCGCACTAACTTTTTCATTATATTATTGCAGGATATATGGCATTTTTCTAAATAAGAAGAAATGAACACTCAGGAGAGAACAGAGGCAGTATGCACCAAATTAAAACCTCAGTGGTTAGGAAATTTGAAAGAAAGACTGTCAGTCAGCCTAGCTTGTGTCAGGGCTGTGAAGTGTAACATAGTCCCACCTCTGCCCCACAAAACCATCAGTCTATCAGCAAGGCCATTGGCATTTTCTTCATGGCGTTATTTTAATGCATTGTTTCTTTCTTTTTTTTTTTCCCAAAAAATCTCTAACCTCATCTGAACTCTTTCCCTGCACTCTCCTCATTTTCTTTTATGCTCTCACTTTGCCCTTCAAAATCTCATTTAATTAGTTTCTGGCCTTAGCTGGAGACAGGGTGGTTTTTTTTTCTTGATCTACATTTTCATGATAGGCTTCTTAAAAATAAGACTCTTTTGTCACAGTCTCTTTGCTTGAGATCAACCTAGAGCAAACATGCCAACATACAAAAGAGTCACAGATCTGAAGAGCTAAAGAGGTACAGGCTAGAAGCCTTTCAGAACAAGGAGAATATTTTGAGTGGAATTTCCTGCCGATCAGAAAATCCTTGTGTCATTGCAATATTTTTTGGATTCACAAGATATAAAACAAATATTTCATATTTATATATGTTTGATTTTAAAGGAAACAGTGTGTTATGTTGAAAGAAATAAATCATTCTGGGTCTGCCACTCCATAATTTTTGCAGTTTAGATGGAAACTCCCCGACTGACTGTATGTAAAATGATGTTAAATGATGGCGTGTTTGTTTAATTTTAAGGATCTAACTGCAAAACAAGTATCTGTGAAATTTCTTCCTCTCCACAATGCTAAAAACTCTACTTGTTTTGGGGTTTTTTTGAGAGTGGCCATTAGCAGATGTACAAGGATAAAACCAAAGTAGTATTTCTCAGGTACACTAAAGCTTACAGTAATCCAAGACATAAGGCCTCTTGAAAGGGATGTGGTGATGTGATTAGCACTCTCCAGTGATTTTTCTATTTTTTCTGAATTTGTTCAGTCCCTTTTTGAACCCTTGTAAGCTCTTAGCACCCACACCATCCAATGGTGACCAGTTCTACAGATTAAGTGTATGTTGTATTAGAAAGAGTTTCCTTGTATTTAATTCAAACCTGCTCGTCCATTATATTGCTCCCTTTACAAAACCTGTTCTGTTCCACTGATCAGACTGTAGACCATTTCCTGCATACTAGATTTCAGAGGCTGCTATACCAAGACCAAAAACCCACAAGCTTCAAGTCCATGCTGAGCTGCTGCTACATGCCCAGGCTCTTGATATAAACTCATATTAGTCACATTTCTGATGGGGGTTGGCAAATTTGTTCTCAGATGACGACTTACCAACGGATGTTCCTGAAACACACAGAATACATTTAAGTGTCTTACCCTGATCTGAGAGTGCCTGCAGCATAAAGCACAAAGAGAAATGATACTGTCTGTGTGACAGCCAATTGCTGGCAGCTTTAACGGTGAACATCTACATTAATATTTCTACTTTACTGCTTTGTGTGTATTTGTGGCCCTCCAAAGCAATAAAAGGAAAATTAAGCCCTCAATGTCACAACCCATAAACTAATTTTGCTAACAAAGAACAGAAAAGGAGGGGTTCAAAAAGAGCAGATTTTCTCTTTTCATTCCTAGGAAGCAGCCAAGCAACCACGTGGTATTGCCCTGACCTTTCTTTAGCCATTTGTTCCTCTCTGCTTCTCCCTCGGATGTGTTTCTGTGTCACTTAGCAGTTGCATAAATAATGTCAAGAGGCTTCACATGATGGAAAGCTGCAGTGAGCCATGAGACATTCCAGCTTTAATTAGATACACAAACTAAACCCAGCAGTAATATATCTGGGGTACCATGAATGTCACAATCACAAGTCCTTTCTTGGTGAGGGCAAAACACTGTTAGAAGGCATAACAAAAGCTACCGTTTATTACAGAAGCAACTTCTGCTTTCATGTGTTCTGTTACAATTGGCAGATATCCATTCTGTTGAACAAAGACCTCAGGGTATTCATCTCTTCCTCCTGCCTTTGCTCACCTGCCAGTTTTTAAGGGTGGGTTTTTCTGGGAAGATATGGTGAATAATGGTCACAACCAGCTGAGGTACTATCTTGAGGCAAATATGACATAACTATCTGAGCAGCTCAGGCAGCATTCCTGACATAGGAAATACTTTGGAAGAGTTTCTGGTTTCCTGAATAATTAAGAGCTGGTCCAAGGTTCTTTTAAGCTTGAGGATATTTCAGGCTATGCTGTAAAGTGCTCAGCCAGGCCCCGCTCTGCTCTCAATGAAATAGTGAGCTTGATTCATCCTGTGCTCATTTATTGCAGATGACAGCTGCTTTTGAAAGCATAGCTCTACAGCATAGCTTCTAAAGGATCACATCTTTAAAAGAGCAGGGATTAGGGCTACAAAAAGAATTGTGACTGTCACGTGCCTGGCAGGCTATAGGCCAAGCAGTTCTGAAGACAATCTATCAGCAGGCAATGATGCAAGCAAGGACAATCCAAATGCTTTCACAAGATATCCGGTTCTTCAAAGTGTGCTTGTAGAAAAAATTATTTCATAGGTATGGCTAATACCAACTATGGCCCAAATCTAGCAGTCCCCAGCCGAAACAGCTGAAAAATTATTTCCATAAGCCCTTTCATAATCACTGATATTTCATAGAAAATTTGTAAGCTACAATATTTTAGAGATACTTAAAAACATAGCATTTGTAGCGTCTATGAAAGTTACAGGCTTATTTTTTTAAACTTGAAAAACACTAGTTATTTCAGTGTTTATTACAGTTATTTAAATATCCTGACAGGTTTAGGTGAATTGAAACCTCATGACTCACCTTAAATAAACAAATGTTTCTTATCAGCCAGGTTTAATTTAAATTTATCTTTTGTGGTTTGACCAGTCATTCCTTCCTGCAGTGAAGAGAGACAGGTAAAGTTAATTTTTTTTTTTTTCTCCTTCATTTTCCTGGCCAATTTTTCTCAGTTATGTGTACCAGCTGAGTTTTCTGTACAAGTTTTCTATACAGAGTATGTCTGTCCAGGTCTGCTGCTCTGGAAGCTGTCAGAGTATTTAGTGCTGCATAAAAAGGATGCAGGAGGGCCAGGTGCATAAGGTAGGGAAGGAGAATCTACAACTTTTGCTGGGGTGAGAATCAGGCCACAGGAGGCTAGGTTATAAAATATATTTTTCAGAGGGGAAGTTCAGAAATAGTCTAAACAGTACAGCTGCACATATCAGTGGGTTTCAGTGAAACAGGCAGCTAGAGATACTCCTGCCGAAACAGTGTGGAGGAGAGAAGGCAAAGGTTTTTTTGACAGATGACGAAAGCACTACATGAATTGATTACTCAGTATTTGGAAAGCAACCATCTCTTTAATAAAGTGCCAGAATGTAAGCACTTCTTGTTTTCTTCCTTTTCAGAAAGTTCAAAAGTTTAATCTAATTTTGGAATTTTCTCTGAGCTCATTGAACAGATACACAGTATAATAACTTAGCTGTGCCTTCTGTGTTGAAGTATCAACATAATTCACTGTCCAGTGCAATCTCAAAAGCTGACCATGTCTTACCCAATCCTGGCAAATTTCCTGCCTCTTCCATATTTTATATTGAAGGATATTCTGATGTAGCAAGTCAATTCAAACATGTGCAACTAAGCATATGCCAAAAATTAGGCATTTATCTAGGTCCAATACAATCAATGCTATACTTGGCTTCCAGAGTATAATCAAAATCTCTGATTTGACTAGAAAATAAAGTTTGTTCTTTAACAGGACTTCTTATTCTTCAGTGTAAGATCTGCTCGAAAACGAGTATGGATTTATACACAACCAAGTAACACGGCCTGCATCCTAATCTCAGTGAGACAACAGTGTTTGGGGTAAAGGCTTGCTGAGGGAATTTGTGTTCAGCACCCGTGGTCTGAGCTGCTTTTCTCAGCTTTGGCTGTGGCAAAGCTGCACTCTAGTGGAACTGAGGCAGAAACACTCTCTGGGCTGACTCCTTCACACCTCCTCAGCCCCTTTGCTCCACTACAGCTCTGCTGAGGGGTTTTGTGTGTCTGGAGGTCACTTAGGAAATACTCCAGCCTGAGATCATCCCAAATGCCACACCTGATGTATGATTCAGAGAGAAGCTTGCACTCCATTTGTAGTGCGTGGCTGCTCACCTCAGCACGTTGCAGAACAAAGGTATTCACCAACTGTTCTGTGCAGCCCCTACATCTCCATGGGGTGCAACATCATTAAACCAACACAACATCTGGGGTTGTCAAGATTATGGACAGGTTGTTTTCCCAAAATATCTCATCTCTGCAGACCCCACTGTTTTTTAGTGACCACCAGTGTCATATTATTTAAAATGTTCAGAGATTTTAAGTGCCTTAATAGGACATGAGTTCTTTATAATATGTCCCAAGAACACCTGACCTTCAGGCTGCTTAAATCAGCGTTGATACACAAAAGTCAAGTAGTAGAGCCAAAGCTGGAGTTATTGCCAGTAAGTGAGTTAAAGTGAGGCTAAGATCAGTCCCTGTTACTTGAACAATACAAGATGTGTCTTGGAAAATGTCCAGACCTCACCTTGACAGGAAAATAGATTAGAACTAAAGTGCTTTTGGTTGCTATATAGCAGTCAATAGCAACCAGAAGGAACCCTTTGTGTCATGGTAACTTCACTTGTGTGAATTCTATGTTCTGAACTAAAACCAAAGGTGAAAAGAAAGAATCAGAAAAACCAATTCAAACACACAAACAACATGGGAATTAGTGCAGATATTAAAAAATGCAAGAGGGAACACATTTGGTGGCTGAATATTATATACATTGAAATCAGTTTGGCTTTACAAGTACAGACAGCACTGTAAGTTTTGCTGTCATCTTCCATTACAAAGCCAGTATGGACATACGCAGTAGGTCTGGACTGTGGGTTGCTGTACCACAGGGAAGAGGTGAGGATGCCAAAGAATCTACTGTTCACAGATTAAAGAGGAGATTCTGAACACTTCTACTCAGTGGAAATTAACCTTGTTTCTTCTTCCAAAACAAATGCAAAATTTCAGTAGGATTTGCCAAATATTCTTGGCATAAGAAGTAGAAGTGAGGAAACATTTATTTTTGGTGTTTTAAAAATGCCGTACTTAAAGACTTTCTGAGGTAAATTTTCAGCTACCCATGATCTTGTTTTCCTTTTTGAAGACTGAAAAAAAAAAGTCAGGACAAAATATGTGAATCAGAAATGGATTGTTTGACCACTTGCTCCATAGAAGTACTCATTCTAAAGGTTCTGGAGTTTGTGGTCTATGCCATGTCTTTGTTGCTGGTAGGCCCTCACCTCTAATGAGAGGTGCATCAGGCAGGTCATGATTACATCTCAGATATACCCTTACTGTGTGCACAGCAGAGAGCTTTTGAACCTTTCCTGCTATCTGTGTGTGCAGCACTGTGAATTCAGTTTGATGATCTAGAATTCACACTAGTACTGCCAATAACAAAGAAACATTCTCTGTCTGAATATCAAGTCCACATTTTGTGCTGAACATTTTAGCCTGCACACTGAATTGCAGATTTTGTGATAGAGGCAGCACTTCAAGATGCTGGTTTCAAAAATACAAAGATAGTTTAAAAGCTGTTCACAGCTGATTTAGGAAAAAAAGAGACACACAAGGGACTTTATTTCCGTGATAGCTGTGCCTTCATCTCGACTGTCAGCAATGTGATTCTGTCACAGGCTTTCTTTGCTAAACATCAAAATACCTCCCTTTGCAGGGGTAATGTTAGCAATCTCTTTTTGAAATGGCATCAAGGGAATGTGGTTTTCTAACTTCAAATTCCAAAAGGAGAAGCTAAGGTTTGAGCTCTTCTGCTTGCACTGAACCCAAGTGACTTAATATCTTCTGTTTCAGAGAACACTCTCGTTTTGTGCTTAATATAACACAGTCTCCATCATTACCATGTTTTAAAAATAAAAATAAAAAACCCCCAAAACACACAACAAATGTCTGTCTTTTTTTTGCAGTCATTGTAAAGCTGTAGACCATACATCATCAGTCAGGCGCATGAATAAAACATTATGAAGTAATTCTTCTTCTGCCTTGTCCTGTTCAGTCTCTTTTCAAGTTGTTGGCTTCAGGCAATAATTTGTTAATGCAGGTGTGCCATGTTTTTTTCTGACTGCAGAAACTGGAAAATGACTTTGAAAAAAGGAGGGTGGAAATTCTAAGGCTGTAACAGAACTGGGTCTAGAGACTGACAGGGACCATCATCTCCCAGCCATGCCCACAGAAAGAGATTTTTGCCTTCAGAGAATGGAGGAGAGTTGTTTCAGAAATTGATTGAAACACACTAATGTATTCAGTAAAGGCAATTAAGGTTAAGGTTTCAGTAAAGACAATTAAGGTTAAGGTTTAAGGGTGTGTTTCATGTCTGTCTTATGCTCTTCTAAACATGGGCAATTCCACTACCCTCTCACACTCCCTTCCCATGGTTAAGTAGTCATGTAGAGCGAGGACTGGATCTGGCACTCTGAAATCAACATCTTACTCAAATCAATTTGTCTTAACAAGGCCATAAAATCACAGTCCAAAATAGAAAGCTGTCCACCTTCCCTAAGGTTTCTGGAAGACTGAAACCTCAAGAAGGATATTGATGGGTCTCCAGGTGCGGATACTCTCCTAAATCTCCCCATTGCCGATTTGCTCCAAAATCTGGCATCATCACCAGTTTGAATTAGGCTCTAAAATTCTGCTTTAATGTTTTTGTTGTGAGCTTTGAGTGGGAGATGTTGCCTCTTGCAGGAAGGAAAACTGTTGAAATAAAATAGAAGGAGAAGTAGAGGGAAAATATAAAAAGATATTCAGATTTAAATAAAGCCTATTTTGCAGATGCTAGGGTTAAGGTGCTCAACAATCAATACAGCTGACGTTTTACTCTAATTGTCATCCTTGTTGCTCTTTTCTATCAAGCCCACATGCTATGAGAAGCAGTGAAGAGACAATTTCATATCTACTAATTATTATCATGATGTTATTAATTTAGACTAAGGATAATAATAAGATAGGGTGTGTGTAGAAAGAATTCATTATGAAATTAATTGCTCTGATTAGGGTCAACACATAAGATAAGGTTTATAAAGCATTTTAGAAACAATTAGTTTTGATGGCTATTTGGCATCCTAAGACATGTAAATCTAGAGTATGCATTTTACATTTCTCCCCCCTCCCCATTCATATGCTAAGTCCTCTGATAAACGCAGCTTGTTCAAAAGAAAATTGAAATCAGTGGATTGAAGCAAAGCTGGATAATGAGGTATTATTGATATATTCTGTAAATGCTTCCATTATTCCTGCCTTTGGGTTTGAAATTATTTCAAAGAAACAAAAAAATATATTAAAAATGGCTTTTTACAAAGTCAGTTTTAATGTCTCCATTGCATTTGTGGTTGTTGTCTTTTCCCTGTAATAGACATAGAAAGGCCTTAATTATAGTTATCTTTCTGAATATACTGTTGCTTTTTGCAATTCCTTTCTCTTGACTCTCAAGGGCTCTCTCACAGAATGGTGGCCCTCAGTTATGTGAAGCACCTGTTTCCAATTCATCTCTGAAAATGAGACTTAACATGGCTTGGTCTCCTTGCCTCCTAAATGCCCTTTCTTCTTTTCTTTCTTTCCCCTGAATTCTTAAAGAAAACAACTGACAGAAGGAGCTAGCAGCAACATCCTTCAAACCAAAGAGCGATTGTGCATTCAGGATGTTTTTTACCATAAAGGTCTGCAATAGTCTGCATTCCTCCCCTAATGCAGTTGATTTTTGACACTTGATTTCAATGTGACCACACTTGGTCCATCCTGACAGCTTTCAAAGATCTCATCCTAAATACAGGCTGTTGACAGCAAAGAGACAGTTTAGCTAAACTTAACAGCTTCTGACCCAAAGAAGGTCTGATCCTTGTCTGCCACAGCAGGTGGGCTCTCAGAGGTTCATCAGTGCAACTTCCCTGAAAGTAGACAAATCCATTTAGATCTTGCTCATCTCCTTTTCTCACTGTCCAGTCACTCAGACTAACAATGGAAGCCACCAGCTCCTCTACACAACAAATGAGAAGTCCTCGGGCATTTTCATTTTTTTTTGTTTGTTTTTCAAGAAACAACTATCATTATCTATATCTTTGCAGATGGGGAAACTGAGGCCCTGAGGCGTATGACTAATGTACCCAGAAGAGCAAAATGCTGCTGGCATACATCGTGTTTCTCCAGAGCCCTGGCACAAAAAGGATATTAGGGAGTTGTGGGTCCATGAGCACAGCACATACCGCTTCCGGGCTTCAAATCCCTGAGAAACACAAGAGGGTGCAATTAGGAATGGAACCGGAGCTTACTGAAGTCAGTGGAAATCTTTCCAATTATTTCAACAGGTACCTGGCAGCAGCTTCTGATGAATCCTCTGGGGCTGCCTGTTGCCTGCTCTGTGTGGCTCGTTAACAACAAAACTCAGAGTGGGCATGCAGCTCCTCAGCTGGCAGGTTTGCAGGTATCTGTGCTTATCTTTCCACTGCAAGCAGCAGCTAACAGAGACAAGATGGGGAAAAGAATGTAGGGAGAGATCAGCCACAGCAAATCACAAGAGGAAGCAGCTTACAGGAGTGGCAGGACCTCTTGTTCACTTTTGCCTGTCCCCCAGGAGCTTGGCAGAAAGCTGACAGCTCTGTGGCAGTCAGTAGAGCAAGCACCATTTCTCAGCTTACGTTCTGTTGCAAAAGTAGCCTGATACTGTGATTGATCAATGGTCCTGGAGAGTCAATACTCAGACCACATGCAGTAAATCCCAGGAGCAACACCAAAACTGCAGTGAGCGACTATGTCTCAGAACACTGCCAAATTCTCCTTCCCCTCCCACACCAGAAATTCACCACGCCAATGGAGCTGATGTGAGCAACATAAGCACACCAGAAGTTAGAAGCTGGCTCATTTCAGTCTCAGAAACATCATCTTTGGACATATAGCTCCAGGGGAAAGGTCTAGAAAAGGCAGTACATTCTTTAAAAGAGAAAATAGCACAGACTGGAATTCTGGAGAGCAGTTCAATTCAGGAATGCAGTACAATACCCCAGGTGATATGCCACTCAAACAATGCCCTGCATCAGTGCAAGCTAGGCGATTTCATTAGTCTAGTAAAAGAACAAAGAAGAAAAGAAAAAACCAGATTATACAACAGCAGGCAGCCCTGCCGCTCAATACCAAGTAATAAAAATCAATTGTATGATCAATAGGCTTTTCTGTCCACAGGGCTTTGAAGATTCAGCTGTCATGCTCTCTGCTATAATTAGCACTTGATGAACTTAAAATGTTTGATGACTGTGAAATTGCATTCCTATAGAGACAATGCACATCTGGAATAACAGCATTCAATTCAGGGGTCTATGGAGTCTCACACCATTAAACACAGAACTTTAAATAGAGTTTTCACTGTGAAAATAGGGCAACCTCTTTGACATGCTAACATCAGCTCTCTTCTGCTTGCTCCTTAAATCACTGGTGTAGTAGGCAATCTTCAAAAACTCGGGATACACTTTTAAGCAACTACAACATTTGCTTGTTTAGGAATGAATGTACTCTCCTAGCAGAAGATACACAGAGGTAGACTACCCCTACCTCAATTTTACCTTCACAGTCAGAATGAAGGCAGAATAGGGTATATCACTCTACATACCAATAAATATAGGGAGAGAGAAAGACTCATTAATAAATTAACCCATTCTAGCTACAGTACAAAATAAGCTGCTTTGTGATACAAATTGAAAAATAGAATCTTTTGTGGGAAGAAAAATGAGAATATGCATTGCAAACATAATTGACTCCAACCCACTGTTCTGCAAGGCTAAGAATGCCATGATGATGTACAGGGAAGTGTATGTTTTCTTCTCCAGAACCAGTGTTTTTCACTGTAAGATTTTTCTGCCTTGCACACTAAATAAAAACTTCAAGCTGAACATTTTAAAGCTTTGTCTGTGCTAACACTGCTAGAATTATCCAAGTCACTCCCATTTCTGATCTGTAAGGTCTGAAAGCTAACAGTTCTCTGCACATAAAGATACAATGAAGATCGCACATTGCTGAAACAGAGCAGTGTTTCATATTTAAAGACACCTGCAAAAAATGTGTGAATATGGATCAAAAACCAACAAAAAATTCCCTTCATATATCATATGAGAAGTACCAGTGTGTATTTTCTGTCTGCTTTTGTAAGGAGCCTATAGAACATTTTAAAGCTAGGGGTTAAATATTCAACCTTTACTTTGAGCTTTCCTGCCCCTGAAGTGTTTCCATAGATACTTAAAATATAAGACAACCTGACCTTTGAAGGATGCTCTATTGAGTTTTCAGGTATTATCTGATTGTAACATTTTACCCCTAACCTATTCTTGGCTTCTGCTTTGTATTATTATGAATCTCTAGTTTGTACCTGTAGGGGCAAGGTCTTAGGGTTTTTTCTTCAAACTTTAGTAGCACGGCACTGGGACCAGCTTTTGCTTCACCAATTCTTTGATCACAACGGAACTGCAGCAAAACCATAAAGACTAGGAAAGTTTTGTTAATTCAAGTCCCTACTGCCATTGAACCCCCCCCCATCCCCCTCTTTATTTCTTTTTCCCAAAAATACAGATGTAATTAGCTGAAATTTGCCACTTCAGGCATGACAGGCAGCAAGACAACCTGAAGATGTGGCACATCTTTGCTTGGCTATTTCACAACCTGTTAAGTGGGTAGCAAAGGCTGTGCCATATTCCTATGTTGTCCTAAGGGCATAACCCAGCAGGCAGCCTGGAACATCAGTTACTGATCTAAAGCACCTGCCTTGTTTTACTCATCTAAACTGAGTGGATCATCGTTTATATTTAGGGAAGTATCCCAAGTTATGGGAGCTGGAGGAGCTGAGCCATTGACCTCAATGAAGAGATGATAATTTATATCAGCCAGAGTAGCAGCTTGGTGGAACTTGGCTCATTTAAATCAGTGGAGGATTTCCCCCGTTGTCCCCGGAAATGTTCCACAAAAATACGGTGTTCTCTCTAGTCTCTATTGTCATTCTCTTAAGCAATTGCTGTTCTATGGTACCAAGAAAAGTGTGTAGCAGTATATATTTTAATCTCAAGGTGACTTACTGCCTGTTTTTCCATAATGAGAGATGGGTGCTTTACTTCAATAGCTTTTATTAGTGGTGAAAAAAGAAAAGGCAGTGATCAGATTTTGTAATTGAATAGAGAAGGTAATTTGCACTCCAGTCTTCTTGGAAATGAGGCTTTTTATTAGAAAAAGGAAAAGGTCTGAAAGGAATAACTGTCTTTCATGCATTGTGGCACATAAGAAAAAGGCTGGAGAATAGTGGGGGCTGTCTCTTTCTTCCAATGTGTAGTTTTTCCTGGAGAGAAAACCAGAGCTAAATCCTAGCCAGGTCTCTGTGGCACTGACCAGCTAGTTGGCTCTCTGGGCTCCTGAATGTGGGCAAACCTTGTAAGTATGAGATTTTTCCTGCACTGATAACACCAGAAACAGCACAGATAAAATGAGGGATTGGGTTCTGGATGAGTGTGTGAAGACCTGTATCATATTCCAGGCTGTACCTAAGGAGACTTTTTCTCCTGCCACCAGCCCACAGGAGCCAGCACTGCAGAAATTATAGAAATAGACAGTAAATAGAGCTTTCATTACTGATATATTTCAGATGGGGGTGCTGCTCCTGCAAAAGCAGATGTCTTGAAAAATGAGCATTGTGTACTTCAAAGAAGTAGAAAGCCTCAATTTTAAATAAAAAGCTTGGAATTTTAAATGGTATCAATAACGTTATGAATGAGACTGAAATCAGTGGCGCAGAGAGTTATGATTCCACTTAAGTAGTCTGGAATATGGTTGAAAGCCTGAAGACTTTTGTTTCACATAATATGAAGTAACATTTTTGACATTCTTTGGTAACGTTTTTAGGTAAAGTAAAAAAGCCTGCTTACAAGTGGAATTTGTATTTCCATTTCTTTATGAAATAGCAATTTCTTTTCATTTGCTTATTAAAATCCAGAATGAAACACAAAGAGAAAGTGAAAATGCCAGCTTTACTTTGGATTTCTTCACGTAAAAAAAATTAATAGCCAAACTGCAGAAGCAGTTGAAGATAAAGACTCCACTGCCAGGAAAAAAAAGCAAAAAACAAAAACTGCTCATTTCCTGATTAAGGAACAAAAGTAAGAACAGCGATGTTTTCCATAGACTTAAAAAAAACCCTAAACCAACTGAAATGCAGTTTCCTCACTGTATTTTATACAATGGAATGGATTTTCTCACTGTTTTCATCTCAGAATTTTCTCTGTCTGCAGGCTATTCCCCATGCCTGCAAAAACCAGATAATGATGCTGATACATAAGTAAAGAGGAACTCACTGGAGCAGAGAAGTGTGAATGGTTGAACCAGCCTTGACAGGAGCTCAAAAGAAGATTATTTGTTGCTCAGAGGGGCACTAGATGGTTGTGTAAGATGGGGATGGCAAGATCAGTTGTGATTACACAGTCTGTCCTGAGACTGGAACAATCAGCTGTATGACTGCAGCAGAAGGAAAAACATAAACAAAATTTTCCCATTTAGAAATACTGAGTAACACCCTCTGCCAAGACAATCAGCTTAGCAAGGCGAACAGCACCCAGGGTCAGGCCATCTGCACTTTTTGTTCATGTTTTCAGAGCATGGGAAATACTGCAACAAGCACCACCATAATTAGGTCCAGCTGAAGAATTATTTAAGCACCATACATGAAGTTTTACAGTTCAGAATTGCATGGGGGATCTTCAAGATAGGACAGGAAGATGAACTGTAGATTTTTATAAAGTGGTATGGTTTTGGCTGCTGCCTCTACCTTATTTGGTTGCTGAGTATACGACATGAATAAATGAAGAGAGATAACCAAGGGGGAAAAAACTACATTGCAAACACAGTTCAGCCAAGCTTTATTTTTCAATTGGCTAAAGAAGAAGCTTCTTAAATTTAATATGACCTAGAAACTGCACATTCCCCAGCAGCCCTAATTAGTTGAAGAAACTAAGCATTTTACCACATAACCTTCAAATAATCTCTTTGAATTCACTGGTTTCCCAAGTGTTTCTTCCTTGTCCCATTTCATACAGTTAATGAAACATCTCAATCAAGGAACAGGTTTTTATATGTGAGCAATTTCTGTCTGCATTCAAAAGGGCTGAGATTTGCAATAAATTACCACTCTTTGCTCTGTTCCTTAGGGTAAAATGAGTGTCAGCATTATACCCTCTTTCTGACCCAGAAATGATTTCTCAGATACTTCACCTCCCTTTTTACTCTCAGAAGAATATTTTCACAACTCAGGAGGAGAAGAGTTTGGGCATGGGAATCCAAAATGCTTTGTTTCTCATGTACAGCTGCCAATTGGAACGTCTAGCCCCTCTCCAGTTTTACCTTTTGGTAAAGGTATGGAGTATTTTACTCTGTGCCCTGAGAAAGCCCTTGTGAACAGAACACCGTTCATACTTGTCAAGGCACTGACATTGCCACACCTGGCACATATGTACAGAAATAAAATTTTATCCAGGGCAGAGGGTGACAGGGGCATCCTGTTCATAGAAGGTATGTCTTCTTTTTTTTATCCAGCAGCTGTTCCAAAATTGCTTTTCAGTGACCTTTAGCCCAGCCTTCCAGGAACAGATCTTTAAAATACCTAACCTAAACTGACCAAAGTAGAGTCATCCCATTACAAAGATTGCAAAATTAACCCACACAGAGAAAGTCTGGAATTTGTGCAGCATTGCTAGAGCTTCTTCCCCCTTTCTTCTTGTTTTCCTTCACTCACTTATTTCCACTCTGACTAAGTAGAACAAATACAGCTGAAATTCCTACTGGAATTATTGCTATTGACAAATCCTCTACTAAGGGGAAAATCTGTTGGAGTTTAATCTAGATGAACTATCAAGTCACATAATTCAGATGGTTGAAATGTTCATGTAATATAGGTACTTGATGACCTTCAAAACTTGCAGTCTGGTTGGCTCAGTCAGCTACCCCATAATCCTCAACTGCACTCAGGTAAAAACTTGGTCAGGGGATTTATAAGTTTATCAGTTTTGAGGGACAACTGGTAAGAAAAAGAAGATGAAGTCAACTAGTCTGTAAAATAATTGTTAACACTCCTTTTTTTTCTAAAAATGCTCAACTAAAATATCATTTAAAATACGAAAAATTATTACTGGATTTTCACTAGAAGTCCCAGTTCTGCTCCTGCTAAAATTGTGGTGGTTTTGGAATAACTGAAGAACATTGTGTGTGTAAAACTGTTCCAGTGAAAACATTTGGCCAGCCCCAAGAGACTCCTAGAAAACTTATTCCTTTATCTTACTGTTACAAATGTGGGGATAAGTACACAATGGGGTAAAGAAATTACTTATTGACCAAGGCTTTTATCTGTTCACTTTCTGAAATAAACACACATTGTGGTTTTGAAGGCTATAAAAACTACAATGCAAATACAAGCTCACGATCTGCAGCATTATAACCCATAAATGACTAGGCACAAGGAGGAGAACAAAGGCCAAAAGTGAAAAGATTAGAAGCAGGGCATACAAATCTAACCTCAAGAACCAGCTGGAAATTATCCATCAGAGGGTTCCTTCATGGAAAACAACAAAAGTGCAAATTGTATTTTCTGCAGTAATTATTTCAACTCCACAGTGGGAGAAACTGCAATGAAGTTGCATTATTTCAAGAGTTTTCAACATTTTCAAATCCTGCTTCAGGTCATAGACAAATGCTCAGAGGCTGAAATATCCCTTAGGAGAGAAAAAAGTTGTCCAGGTTTGCCTGTTCACTTTGATCTTCCTTACATTTTCTTTTGACAACCAAATTCTCATCAGGTGGAAGCAAACCAAATGGTTCAGAACCAACTGAGCTGTCATTTGACTCAGATATTTGACAGCCTCTGTTTTCCTGGATGTTCTTGGAAGAATGCCATTTAGAGAAAGTGTTTGCTTCTGGCTGCAATTCCTCTCAGATGCATCTCCTTTTCAGAGTATCTGGGGGCACACGGAAACAAGCACCATCAGTGTTCTGCACCCCGTTCTGACTTCTCACCGTGGGGTAACAGAGTAGGTCAGGATCGGTTCAGTGTCACATAAACGTGGGATGTACCTGTTCTGCTACAACTGTTATTCCTTTCCTAAGAACTGTTCGTTTTCTTCATGAGTAAAATTTCGCAGCTGCTCGAAAACGTGATCCTGTTTCTGGCACTGTTTTTGCCTAAAAGCGATTCACTGACTTGGAACTTTGTGGAAAATGCAGTTGAATCTTGTTTTGAGGTTCTGCAAAATAACCCGGGCTTGCCGTCCGCAACCGAGGTGTCCAGGGCACAGCCGGGGGCTCGGAGCTGGTGTTCCTTTAGGCTGGAACAGCGGCGCTGGAGCTGGCGGACTGCTGGCACCATCTAGTGATGCCTGCGGGCTTGCACAGCTCCCTCCTGCCGGAAGCACGAGGGAATCCTGGCTCGGGGTGCCAGAGATCTCTGGAAGGAAAAGCGGGGAGAACAACACTTAAACCACAAATACTGTTGCAAGGACTAGAGTTCTATGCTTGGCATCACCATTTGTAACTGGCTTTTCCTCTGACACAGCATGTAACACTAAGTGAAGTACATCTGCACCACAATTTTATGGATATTTAAAACTACAGGGGACTTACTGGGCACAACAGTGATACTTACTGGAGAAGGCAAGATGCAATGGGAAGGGTCAGCCACATTTCCACATGCATTTTTCTGTAAATCCGAAGTTTTCAGTCAAAAAACAAATCTAGACAAATGTCACGAATGGATGTGGGCGTTTAGATGAACCCTGCTTCCTGCCCAGGCCTCTGGCAGCAAACAGTAACCTTATTGAGATGGCCAGCACCCCAAAACCCACTCTTGTTTGTAAGTTCTTTTAATAATGACTGATTCTGTCTATTATAAAGTAAATAATTTATTAATAGATGAGAAAACTAACAGACCTGACTTAAAGTAGACCACCACTACACAGGAATTAAGACTACTAGTAGATTAACATACAATGCATTATAAGGTACTTACAGCTAGCAAAGAAATAATATAAAGTTAGGATTTAATGTATCTTACCATCCAATTGCTGGTGGGGGACACATCAAAGTCCTTTCCCTCAATCTCCAGAGAAGTACCCACAAAAGCTTTGTCCAAGCTCCAGGGAGAAGTTCAAACACTTTCAGGGTGTAAGAGGCTTCTGCTTCAGTGGTAATTCATGTGTCTTTTATAGTGTAAAAACTGTGATTCTTAAGTCAGTATTTTTCTTTTATCTCTTCCCACATCAGCTCTCCAGACTAAGATGTTGATTCCTAGCTGAGGCTTGAGCACCACCGGCGCCAGAGGTGACTCCTGCTGGCCTTTGAGCCCTTGGGTTATCTCTCTAGGCACCAGTTATCTGCTGCATTCATGAAGGGGAGGGGGGGGGATGTCCTGCTACAACAAACTCCCAGGTTTTCTCTACTCCCTGCTGAAGTTGACAGCTCTCAGCCTCTGCTCATATGGCAACAAGGAGAATTTCCACCGGTCCTCTTTTGGAAACTTTTGAAAGTCCTTCACCTCAAGAAATTGGGGACATGGGCCTTCCACTCAGTCTCCTCATCAGCTGTGAGACTGGGTTTGGTTCCCATTGCAGAAACCAAGGGGGAAGGTGCTGCCATCTGTCACCTACCACGAAGGTAGGCTGTAGTGGAGAGGATGCCTGTGTGGATTTCCCACCTTAGTTACAACAAGTCCATGCTCCATTGTGAATTTTACTGTAGGTTCCTCCTGTCATCCCAGTCAGGTCCCTTAGTGGTTCCTTGCCTTTCTGCCTGCTCCTCTGCTTCCATACTGGCACAAACCAGAAGGGAAACAGTGCAGTACTCAGCTCTCTGAGGGCTGGCATCACCTGTAAAGCGGGGCAAATCTTTTCTTTCTTGTTTCCTGTCTTCAGGTGGAGATGCTTTTGGTCAACCAAAGGCTTTTGTGACTCTATCCCCATTTTTTGGTCTGCTGTTGTATTTTTTTCCTTTAGAGGAAAATTAATCAAGGTATCCAAGGCCATTTTAGTCTCAATAGCATCAAAATCAGGCAAAAAAAAAAAATTCTAGGGGAGTCGGAAGCCAGTTTTAGTTTAAAAATCTTCTTTATCTGTAAGACATTCCAGAACTGCCACTGAATGACAGGTTCAGAGTCAAAACCATGTGTTGAGGCTGACCAGAATTTTTTTCCCCATTGTTTTCATCCACTGGCAGATATAGGAGGTCAAAACCAAATTACTTTGAAAAGAAAACATTTCCTTTCCTCTGTCCTCCCTCTTAACCAGTGATCTGAGTTTTGGTGGTATCTGTATTGCCACACTGCTGTAGTAATAGCAGTGAGAGACATTAAAGACTGTAGAAAAGGCAAAGGATGACAGAGAAGATCTTCAGGTTGGAGAGACCCAGGGACAAAGCAGGGGACTTTGCCTTAAGAGAGAGAGAGGTGCCCATTTCCAAATGAGGTCAGCTGGTGCCCTCAGCTCCCAGGCAGGAGTCGAGCCACACCCACAGACTGCAGAGCAAGGTGACCCTTGGAAAGAGCTCCAGCTGGCCCAGGGGCACTTCACTGGAATTCACCCCTTGCCAGGGGAGGAAACATACCCTGCAAGTTCATGCTGAGGCAAGAGACCTTGCCTAGGGCTAAAGGTTAGGTCAGGGGACCAACAGGAGACCCCCAGCCCCTGGAGTGGTGCTTGGAGGACCAACCCAGGAATTCATACACTTTGTAGGGACCAGCACTATTTAGAAAAGATGGGATTTGGTGGTTGCTTTTTAAATTAAAAGTGGGAAACAGGAATCACAAGTCTCAGGATCTGTGCTGTAAGTTACTAAGCTCTTAGTTTAACTTCAATTACGTTGTCTGTCTCCATAGACCATTGTGTAAAATAGGGGCAATTCTTGCCTGAATTGTCACATCATTTCCAGGGTTTGTTGGCTAGTGCTTGAAAAAAAGCATAGAAACCTTTGAATGAAAATTCTGTGACACAGAATTCAGGAGACTGAAACAGAACAAGAGAAAGAGTAGATTTCTGTAAAAAAAAAAAAACAAAAACACAAACATGTCTCCAGTTCTGCCATGGGGAGCAGGGAAGTTATTCACCTAAAAATTAACTGAAAGGCTATTGGTGACTTCATGGGGATTTCAATTCTTTCTGTTGAGTTTGAGGGCAGAGAAGATGGGAAGGGATGAGAGCAGAAGTGAGGTGCTCTCCATTTTTCCCGCTACTGCGCTAAAACTGAGGTTGAAATTGTGTTCCCAGAGATTAAGTGCCTACTCACAGTCCAATGTTTTATTAAAATTATCCAAAGATGTCCCACCTGAAGAGTTAAGTTGCCAAGTGATGCCTATGTATGAGCTGATGCACTTTTTGGAGTCTGCATCCAGAGAGCCACGGGAGTTTTTCCACTGCACTTCGAGGTATGAAGATACATGTTGCCTTTTCTCTGATGATTAGTCATTTAAATTCATTACCAATTAATATTAGGCACTCTCCTATCTGTCACTGCAAAAATGAAAATACTGTTGCTTCAGGAAAGCCATAGGCAATTGGGCCTGAATAGGGGTGGGGGGAGCATTTGGTGTGACGGTGGCCTGTCTGATCTCTGTTTGACTTGATGGCCTTTTCTGCTCTTAATTCCTTTGTTTCTGGCATTTAAAAGGGCAAACCAGTTGAGTTTAAATCAATCATGGTTTTTTATTAACTTGCCAATCCATCAAGGATTTCATGTTACTTGCTTTTCAGTGAGGGTTTTTTTGAGAATTAGACTTAACCCCCAAAAGAGCAGACTTTTCAGAATCCTCCAGCAAACGAAAAACCATGCAAGATTAAAACTACTTGTCTTCTCTTAATACAAAGCCATTTCACTGCTATGTTTCAAACTAAGTGAATGTTTATCTGAAAGTCTTCATTATATCAATAGGATCCATCTCAATGCCATCCTCTGTAGAGAGGACTCATTTTAATCCAGGTTGTTGCAGAGCTCCATTACACAGTAATAGGAATTTAATGACAGAAGGCCTCATTTAAATCTCTGAGGTTTCCAGGAACATCTTCAGCTCTTCAAAAAGTTGTTTTCTGCCAACCATGTTGATTGGCCACAGATATTTTAAAGGCAACCTCCTCCCCCACCTCATTATGAAAGCCCAAGCAAAACTGAGATCAAAACAAATGGTAGTTTGTAATGACAGCAAGAGGTGATGGAGTTTGGACATCTTGATTTTAGTATGATCTTTGAGATCAGTCTTCCTTTGCCTCCTGACTTTGTCACTGTGATGTTGACCTTCCCCTGCTGTCACTTGTAATTGCCCTTCTTTCCTTCCCCTGTACTCATACAGCCAATGACATTCAAGGACAGAAAAGAGTCCAAATATTTCTATTTTTAAGAACACAGTGCTCAAACAGATACACATCCAATCTGAGGCCATCAAGTAATGAAGAAACCCAGCAAAGACTTCCATACATTTTCAGTTGTTCATTGGCCTTGCTATTAATAGCTGACCCTTATTTTTAAGTTTTGGGTGTGTTTTTTTTATTAAAAATACTCAGTCTTCCTAACCTAAATCAAGGTTCTTCCCCCCAATAGTTATTCCAACATCATTGTCAAATCATGTCTCAAACCAGTTTTGTGTTTAGCAGAACAAATTGCATTCCTTCAGATCTCAATGCCCTACAGATATCATGCAAAAGGAGTATTTACTGTTAACATTTGTATCAATAAAACATGGATGTGCTTGCCAACCACTACAATTTTACATCAAGCACCCAAAATTTGCCTTGACACTCCTGCACTTGAAGTTAGGTACAGTTTCCTTTCAACATTAGTGGGATTTGTCCTGAAGATGAAGAATTCCCAGGCAAGCTCTGCTATCTCTTCCCACACATCTTCTAATGCAACTACCTGCATTCAAATGTCAAATCCCTCATTACTGTGCTTTGCAAACTGTGGCAGATATGAGAAACTCCACACCAGTCAAGAAAAATATTACTAAATGCCTTGTCAGCAATGAAAGCAAAGCCTGATGAATTCAAATTCCTTTACAAAGGCTAGATTCATGTATAAGTCAAACTGAGCAACAATAGATTTTTCACATCTATCTGTATTACATACACATCTTCCAGAAATTACACTACTCCAAATATATTTGTCACAGTTATTTCTGGCATATGCAGGACTTTTATATCAGTAACAACATCAGAGTAGCATCAGACTATCTCAAAGACTGGAGCAGCATATGACCCCCAGCACAGACAGGAAAAGCCCCAGAATAAGGCAGCTGAATCAGCTTGCTCTGTCCCCATACAAGCCATCAGGAAGCTAAGCCAACCCCCGCTCAAGCCAACTCACCTTTTGGGCAGCTCAGTGTGTGGGCAGGATCTCCCGCTGGGCTGACAGGTACTATGGAGCCATGCACTTGTGCTCAGTTACCTGGTTCTGTTAAAAAACAGTTTAGTACAAAGCAGATTCTTAGCATGTTTTCAGCCTAGCAGGTTTTAGCCTGGTTTTCTACCAGGAAAAAAAACCAGCAGGTTTTCCGCTGGAGTGCAAGGAACTAGTCAAAGATAAGGATGGCCTAACTGCACGTTTAAGGGAAAATGATTTCTCAGGTTGCCAACCCACTTGGGTTCTCTAGATCAGCCAGACTGCCCTGAAAACACCTTCCTGGGGTGAGGTCAGCCCTAGCTGGTGGTACAAAGGGCAGGGCCTCCTCTCTTGGTCCGGTTTGAAATCATTAACTCACACAGCACAGGCAAAGAGGCACTCAGGTACCCAGACCCTTCCATCTCTATGCCATGGCCTTACATCTCCCTTGCAGTCCATGGGCAGGCTCAGGCACCATTCCTGTTCCCTGTCATAAACTGCTCACATGCTGCCTACAAAACTTCAGGAGCAGCAACCCCAAGCCCGCCCCTAGTCTGGGCAGCCCCTGCCACCCTGCAGTCCCCAAGACTATGCCATGTGGTATGGCTATGTCCTCCTCTTTGCTGCTTGAGTAACAACTGCATGGCTCAGAAACCCACATTTCCATTGACTAAGATGACAGAGGGCAGGTGTGTGTGGGGGGGCATTTCTTATTAGAAAACACTTAATCAAATGGCAAAAGCTCACTTCTTACACTTCTAGGACTGTTCAAAGCTGCAGCAGTTGCATATACAACTATCCCCTTATCAAACGTTGTTTGCCTTGATCCCTTGGCAAATAGGAATTGTTCTGTGCTAGTAGGAGGTAAGAATGGCCAAGCCCCAGAAGGTAGGTCAGCATCATGGGCTAATCAGCTCAGGTTTTCTAAAATGGCCAGGCTGGCAGAGATGAAATGTCACCCTTGCAGGCTATCCCACGCTCCACGGCTCTCAAGACATTTTCAGTAGCTCTGTGGATAGTACTGTAGCCATAGGGATGATGGATGACATAAATTTTTAGAAATCTATTGCTAATACCCTGAGACTGCACCAGAGATCCTTCTGGAATGCAGAACAAATCATCACCTGCATTACCTCTGAAACTCAAATTTAAATTCTGCAGCTTCCATCAAGCTGTATTTCTTCTCCCATGGCAGGGAATATTGGCTTTCATGCCCATTGGGCCTACCCTTCCAAATCACAAACAGGTTCAGCATTGCATTTGAACCTCATCTGTGTGCATGCAGCTCCCACCTCGCACCCTGTCCTTACTGAAGTGGGCAGCAAATGAAAACAACACATCGGAAAGGAAAAAGAACATATTTCTGGAGCCATTGTCTCATTGCAGTCAAGTCTGGCATTGCTGTACCGACTCCCCCAGGCCCACCTGGGGTCTGCAGGAGCTCTGTCAATGACACTGCTCCTGCCTCTAATTACAAATGGCTTCCATAGCTATTAATAAAGTGGAGAAAAAAGAAGCTGCAGGTTCCTTAATAAAGTTTATTTATTCATAACTATGCTTAGGAAAATACACTTGTAAAGGTTAATATAATGCAATTTAGTTTAACTTTATACTACATTTTGAACAAAAGACTTCTTATACATGATTTAGGTAAAAACAGGAAGTATGATCTGGCTCGTTTTACATCTATTACAAACGTAGAAAAGACTGTCATGCACTACAGTAGAGAGCATGAAAAAAATTACCTTTGGTTTAATTCAGAGAATACAAGTATTGCACTGTAAAAGCATCAAACATGGTGCAACTAAACATCATAAACATGTTTCCATGCCAGCTTACAAAAGTTTGTTAGCTAGTGTAATTTTAGAGGGGGGAAAAATATATGTACACATAAAACAATTTAATTAGCTATTTGGATTCTGTTAATATCATATGCACGCCACATATCTACACAACTGACGTTCAAGACAACTCTTAAATTTAATACCTTTCAGCTACATTAAATCTGTTTAAATCAATGACATTACTGTATCTTAACTGGCCTGTCAGCTGTTAAACATTTTTCTTTAAATGACTAAAATTCCAGCCTAGATCATCAAAATCCAGAAACAGCAATTGCAATACCACGGATTTTAAGTGCCTAGCTACCCATTTCTTGACCATTTCTCAGGGCAGTTAGTTTGAGTGTATATATTCATACAGCAAAAGCCCAAAACACATGACTCAACCAAGGGCTGGCAGTGTAGGGGTGTATCAGCATGCTAATCCTTCCAACCACGTTTTGGAGGTTAAACACAAATACAGATATTATTGCCAAAAACCACACGAATGCTAGCACTGGCAAAATCAACACAAAATAATTTAACAATATTGAAAAAGACAAAAAAAAAAAGAAAAAGGCATTGTTTTAAAGGGAGATACAGCAATTTAAGACCACCACAGATGGTGGCCTACGTGACTTGCACTCCTCCTCAAATACTAAGTATTAGCAGTGCCTAACATTTGAGATAAACATAATGCATTACATCCTTGCCTTTTTGCTGTAACATAATCCCAAATCTTGCAGAAAATTCCAACACAGTTCTGCACCAAGATTAGCTATTTCAGGACTTGATGATGGGTCTCAGATAGAAAAAATTAACTTTTCTTCTTAAAATGTTCATAATTTATTTTCAGTTTCTCCTCTTTGGTGGTTTCCTACCACAAGATGAGCTGACTGTTGTCTTCAAAGAGTTCTTGTCAGATCAAGCATTGAAACCTTGACCACTTCACAGAAATGTGCAGTACAGTATTTCAGAGAACCACCTTTGCTTTTATCACACAGAGAGAAATTTAAAGTCAGTCAACAGCATCATTTTCATGTTAAAACAAACAGGAAAAAAATATCAGGCCAGTCCACGAGTTTACTTGAACATAGCTGAAGTCCTTGAAGTCTCTCACAAAATGGCAAAGGCTCTTTGCAAGGATAGGAAGGGAACTTTAAACCTCTACACAGTACTGGAATTCCCAGCATCTGCTCACATCACTCACAATTGTGGCAACATTTATATATAAAGAAACACTATTATGAAGAAAAAAAAATACATCTAAAACTATTACAACTGGTAGTTTAGGACAACAATTCAACTAGGTTTGTTTTCTTAATGTTTAACATAAATATAGTTGCAACTTGATCTTGAGTTGACAATGATTGTCGCAGCCAAGGTAAGGATTGAACACTATCTATGCAAACAAAAATTCATTATACATTATACAACTAATTTCTGCCATGAGGGATGCCTTCCCTCTCAAATCTTTGGCCTCCTATTACCAATCTCTCCCAAAAGCAGAAGCAATGTAGCATTGTTGCTCTCTATTCATTCACAGCAGTGGGTTTGTTTGGAGGGGAAGATGCTGTGGGGACACACAGTGAAGAACAGTTCATTCCAGAGCTTACACAGAGAGATACTTGCAATAAAGTGCTCTGACAAATGCTGCCTGAGCTCTTCAACTCCACTCTCCAAATGACACCTGCCTCCAAATTTGCTTCTTTGGAGCTGCCCCCAACTGCTCCCACTGGAAAGGCAGCTAATGACAGTTGGAAGAGTGCACAGATGGGACATGGAGGGTTTTGCTTCTCCACTGCTGGTTTGCATTTTGTTTACGTTTTGCCACTGTTTGGCTACAAGCAGTTAGGTATGCAATCTCTCTTGCATTCTTGTGTGCTAGAAATGAAATCTGTTTAGAATTAAAAACTCCTGGTGTAACATGCAGACCTGAGATGACAATCTGATCACTTTTATATTTCTTTCTGCATGGAAGCAGGATGGTTTTATTAAATGCAATTTGAATTAATAAGGAAGAAGAAATTCCTGCAGTTTTTTATGCCAGGTTTGTTGCTTACCAGTTATCTTTGTTTGCTGGAGCTTTTTGT
The DNA here is from genome assembly GCA_013400915.1 of Pardalotus punctatus. Taxonomy (NCBI): domain Eukaryota; kingdom Metazoa; phylum Chordata; class Aves; order Passeriformes; family Pardalotidae; genus Pardalotus; species Pardalotus punctatus. The sequence goes on from VZTX01011451.1 coordinate 524,511, forward strand.
GTACAAGATGTTAGATTATATCACTGCTACTACTTGTTTTAAAGCTCATGAAGTTTGACTGCTGTCCACCACAAAAATGAAAATGGAAGGGGAAAAAAAAATAATCATCCAGACTTGCAGAATCTGCAGACTGTTTCCACTGAGAGTGATTGTTTTCCTGTCTGGTGATCCCAAATTATAAATCAGAATTTATTACTCTGCATGCGTATTCAAAGTATCAGAACTGGCATTTCCATGACAGAATAAATCACGTAAAGGAGTGTTCTGGAACTGCATTGGTATCCTTTTGCTCAAGGACCGTACAATTCTAAAGCCAGTTAAAAATATACAGCCAAGCAGTTCATAATTTCAGCAACTTCATGCACAGCTAATCCCACCCCAGGAAAACAGAAAAAATCTGCAGTAAGGAGCATCACAGAAAACTGTCCCATGGTAAGCAACAAGTCTGAACATTTCCAAATATTAAAAAAACTTACACATAGAAAACCAAACATGCATATATAAAGTGTACATGTACTGCACAAGCACTATTCCTAAAAGATTAAACTGCATAGGTAAAAATCAAAAACAAGTGCAACATTTTAAGCCCTTAAAGCACAATCAAAAAAAAAAAAAAAAGGCAGAAATTAAACTTGCACCCCCACAACANAAAGAAAAAGAAAAAAAAAAAAAAAAAGAGCAAACTTTTAACCCCTAAAAGAAAAAAAAAAAAAAAAAAAAAAAGGCAGAAATTAAACTTGCACCCCCACAACAAAGCAAATTACATATCAGCGATTAAGATATTAATCAAGACAGAGGTTCTCCAATCAAAAGTTGGAAGGACTACTCTCAAATTTTGGCTCATCATTCATACTTAGGGGATCTGAAATGTACGTTCATAATTGTAATTAGCTTAAACAGTTATGTTCATCACTAGCCAACTCTGATTTCTTTTACAAAGTGCTCTTTATGTAATAGAAGCTATCTTCCTGGTAGAAAAACCATAAAGTAGTTTAACACTTTGAACATCAAGATACATTGAAAAGAACTAAAATTTTTTTTAAAAAAACAAAAAATGGGAAAGGGAAAAGGGAAAAGGGAGAGAAAGAGCTGGCTGCTAGAAGGAAAAGCAACTTATACCAGTAGCTCTATAAACATCCAACTGTATATTGTTAGCTCCAGTCTTGTTCCTAAAACTCAGTTTATAAAAGAACTGCATAAGCTAATAGACTAGAAGCTTACAGTGACTTTACAGGACAACCTCATACACCCTACCTGCTTTCTCTAATTAAGAGATCCAATAGTTAATGAGTTCACCATTACACATAAAGTTGTCAAAAATATTTTCAACTTAAAAAAAACCAAAAACCTAAACTGAAAAAGAAACCAATGCAGACACTAAAGCAAACCATGCTTAAAAATAATCTACAATATTTTTACATAAGCTGTGTAAGATCTTACAAAAGAAGATTCCCCAAACCACAGCTATTTCTACTCTTGCCCTTTTGCTGCCTTCTCAAGATAATACACATTAACTAAGTGCCTGTTGAGGTGCTTGCTGTATTCACCTTCCTTTTTAAATGAGCGGTCACAAAAAATGCACACATAGTTCTCCCTGGCCACTGTGGTGTCTGGAGCTCCTTGTGACATCTTTGGATTTCTTTCCTCTTGTACAGAGCGAGCACCATTTAACCCCGAGTCATCACTTCCTTCTGATATGTTGTCACTGATGTCGCTGCCTTCATGGCTGTGGATGCCCTCATCCTCATCCATTTCCTGAGATTCATTCACGGTTGTGTTATCCCGAGATAAGGCCAGAGCCACTTTAGGGCTTTGTGTGCACCCTTTGCCGGGCACAGGTGCTGGCACAGCATCTCCTGTTGGCTCTGTCGCTGGCAGGCACGTCTTGGTCAGGTCCATCAGGTCTGAGTTATTCTCAGTTTCTGCCACAGTTTCCTCTGGCTCCTTCTCAGGTGCCAGATTGGGTACCACATCCATGAGCACGTCCAAGCTTTTTTCGGAAGACACTGCATGGGAAGATTCCTCAGAACAAGTGGCTTCCCCTCTGTCTGCCGGTCTCTCCTCGTCTTTTGCATTACCAGTGTCTTCACTCTCTCCTGATGCAGCAGGCATTTCTTGGTCCTCTACCTCAGCTTCTGTGTTTGTATCCTGAGCTGGCAGACAAATCTGCCCTGGACCCTGGATGCAGTTTCCTTTGGGATCAGGGCTCTCCCCACTAAGAGCATGACCACCATTGTTGTTTAACACCACTGTGTCAGTGGGATCTTGTTCCTTCTGGTCACTGCCCTCAGTGTCCAGCTTCACACAGCCATCTTCTTCTGTGACAGGATACTCATCTGCCATCTCCTCTTCCTCCATCTTCTCTTGATCGAGTTTACTGCTCTTTTTACTGTGCTTAATTTTCAGAGCTTTCTTTTTTCTGTTTTTCTTGATGCAAAAATTTTGCTTTTTAGGCTCTTCCTCTGGTGCAACATCACTTTTTTGAGCTTCCTGGCAGTCTCTGGGTTTAGCTTCCACTTTCTTTTTCTTTTTTGTTACTACTGAGGTATCGTTTGCAGACTCTTGCTTTGAGGAAGTTGCCTCAGTCTCTGCCTTTCTTTTGACCTTTTTAGTTTTACATGTTTTCTCAGTACTTTTCTCAGTTTTAATGTCTACCTCCTTGTTTTCTGAAGCCAATTTTCGACTTCTGGTTGTCACCTGGCCTGCAGAAACATTGCTTGTTGACTTCTTTTCCTTTGCCGAATTATCTTTTTTCTCCACCTTCACAATCTTCTCAGTTTTCTTTGCAGCTGAATCCCCTTTTGTTGGTTCCTTCTCCACTTTGTCATTACTGCTCTCAGAAAAGTCAGCTTCACTCTTTTTAGTCCGTAGCTTCACCTTGGAGACATCCATAGTGATGTCAGAACAATCGGGATGCCTGGACTTGATGTGATACTGCAGGTTACATTTTTTAGATGCTGCATAATCACAAACAGGGCAGAGAAACTGGCGTGGGTTGACATGGAGCTCCACGTGCTTTTTGAAATTGCTGCGGTCAGCGGTTTTGTAGTTACAGTGAGGGCAGATCAGAGGCTTCGGCCCGTTGTGAACTTGCCTCGCATGACGAGTCACTTCATGCTGGTTTGAGGCCACGTAGCTGCACTGGTCACATTTGAATGGCTTCTCACCTAAGGAAGGAAGGATGGAAGGGAATGATGGTGATTATTAAGCATGGGTGTTGCAGGGCAATCACTTCCACTAATACAGATACGAAAATATGAAACTTGAAAAGGATAAAAAAAATTATCCATGCGCCTTAAAATTAAGTAAAGTCAACATAAGAAATCCACAAGTCACAAACACATTCACAAGACACTAAGAACAAAATACAAAAAAAAGAGAGAAGGGGTGAGGGTTGGGAGGAAGGGGATCCAAAACCAAACAAGCAGTAACAACGTCACAGGTTCTGGCTAGGCATACATACCGGCAGAGATCTCTCTACAGTAATATTAGCAAATGGAATCCATACCCAACTGGTCCATTGAATGCATTGTAGAAAAATGGAAATGTAACATTTGATGAATAGCAGTTTCACACAAACATTTCAAAAAAGTCCAACTTTACACAGATTTAGCATACTTCATGTTTGCATTGAAAACAAAATAGGGAAAAGAAGTTAGCAAAAACCTAAGAACATGAAAGAGGTGCCCAGATGATCTTTACCTCTGAAAAAATTCAGTTCACTGTTTTGGTGTCTCAAACACATGATGCACTGGCTGCAGGCTACTCTTGGCAACCCAACCAAATGCAGTCTAAAGTCATCACGTTACTACTAAAATCTGCATTTACATTAGTGCAATGACTCCTGTAGAAGTGTTCCTGAAATGCTCTGCTTAGTGCATGCACTGCAGCAGAAGTAGCTTTCTCCTTACATATCAAAGCAAATAGAAAAAACGCTTCTAGGGCAACAACTCAAGTCCAGAAATACTTTGGGAGCATCTCTGCATGTGCAGATTTAGCTGAGGAATTTGGGATGCTCCCAAGCTCTGAACCAGCATCTCAAAACTGATCTGCAGAACTAATGCATGCTTATTTCTTCAGTACGTTGGAAATCCCCTCCAGTCCCTTCTGCTCGTGATACAATAGTGCTTCTCCCACGCCTGCAACCCCCTGCCCATACTCAAGCATGCTCTGTAGCATGACTTGAGAGACCAGCGAGCCTGCAGTAAAGATGTGATGCCTGTTTGTGTGATAACCACATGATCTGCAACACCCTCACAAACTCTAGAAAAGGCTGTGCTGCCTCTCTGGCAGGAAGAAGGGGGATACTTGTTTAAGAGTTGAGATCATCCCATGTCTTCCTGCAACATCTATTTATTATTTAAAGAGCTACTTTCATTCCCTCCCTCTCCACTTTACCTCCTTCCTTTTTCCTCCCACTTCCTGCTGACATTTTCTACAAGTTTAAGCTTGATGTGCTTATTGCTCATCCTTCCTCCAAGCGTAGAGCCTTTATCACCTACACTTCAAAGAACAGTTCTGCATTACACAGAGGGAGGGCAAGAACAGCCTCTCCTACATACACATGAACAAGCTGTTCTAAGTGCACAGAGTGCTCAGAAGCAGCAGCAACAGGGTAACTCAAAGACAGTATGTGAAGAGTTTGTGTCCATTGCCTCTACTAAATCCAAGGGTTTCATTGCACAAATGAAAAGGATATGTACCAAGATGGCTAAAAAAACAGCTGCTAGTCAGGCTCTTCAATCACTGTCATTTGCTGCCTGACATGGGAAGAAAGCTACAGCACCCATGGGCCTTAAAAGGCCAGCCTGTGAACTGCATGAGTCTAGAAATTCCCATAGAAAAGGTGCAGCTGCCTGGGCAATACAACAAAAACCAGAATTCAGGAAAGTTATTAATACAACCCCTCTGACAGCGGAAGTCATGCCTTCCTTCAGAGACCTTTGAGGGAAGGGCCACAGGGAGATCTCACTCCTTACCTCCTTCGGATTTGAGACTTCCTTGAACAGAACAAGGGCAGAGTAATATGTTCATGAAATGGTGTCCAGGTTCGGTATTGGCCAAACCATTTGCAAATTTGGTGGTTCATTTGCAAGCCAGAGGTTCAACCAAACATTATTTTTGTTTCTAAAAGCAGAATACTACATTCACAAAGTTCTCAAACCAAAATAGTGACGTGTCATTTTAAAGCTGGCTATTTTTAATGGGCCCAGGGCCTCCTCCACTACAGTTAAAATTGCTTGCCTCCCGGTTTCAATTAAAAGCCTCATCTACTGAAATTGAGACAAGTACTGTTCAGGAGACTTCAACTCCTGCTTGCCAGCATTAAGGAATTCACCTAGGGCTGGTCAATTCAGATTTTCCAATAACAAATCAAAAGCGCAGGCTCAGGTCTACCTGAACTCCTGTATGAGAGTCATAAAGGACAACTATGCTTGTGTCTATGGTGTTACAACTCCCAAAAATGCCGTTAATTCATTCAAAAAGAGGTTTGCAAGAGTGCGAGAGCAGATATTTGTTACACCACAGCTCATGACCAGTAATGGGAAATAAAGGCTAGTGAAAATTGCTAAATTGGCTTTTAGTGCAACAAGACTGAGTCACTTGTGAACATCCTCTGATTTACTTTTCCTCCTGTGTCTCCCTGCCATAAGCAGACACTAATTTACATCACTGTGTCACATTAAACAAAAGCTAAGGGTTCCCTCAGAACCCCTGGATGAGATTCAGTCCCAGACATCACAGAGGAGACTCTCAGCTACTCAAAATTTTCCCATCACTGACTTGAATTCAGCTATGACAGCAGATAGAGTACAAAAATTTGTTCCTATATAATCACCATGTTGTATTTATTACCAGATTACTAGGACTACTAGAGCAGCCCTATGAATATCAGAATAGATCTTGAAAAGTAAAAAGAAAAATATATATTCCCATTAACAGTTTTATTCATGACCCTTAACATTCCTTAGCAAGACAACCTTCCTCATTAAAAAAGGAGCTAAAGCTCAGGTCATACTGGCTGAGATGGCATCTCACACAGAAGTGGGCAGACTGCTTTAGGTGGCCCTTTTGGAGCCAGGGTCTGGCCAAGATGACCTCCAGAGGTCCCTTCCAACTTCACCCATGCTGTGCTACTCTGACCCACCCCCTTTTCCTCAGCCAAGCTGCCATCACTCCATACCAACCTGAGTGGGTGCGCATGTGCCTGGTTAAATGGGTCTTCTGAGAGCTGGAATAAGGACACATCGCACATTGATACGGTCGCTCCCCTGCAAAAACAAACAAAAAATTAGTTACTGAAACACAGCAGATTCCCAAACTCAGTTACCAAGCCACAGAGGGTAGGCTGTCACAGATCCTTACACTGTATTTGAGGGCATGTTATCTCTCAGCAAAGGGACAGTTGAGAAACACATGCCCGAGCTAGACCAGTGCAGTATGTCACGCCTTATGACATATGAATAAGGGAAGTAAAACAGCAGGATATGACAGAGGCACATCCTAATGTCCACCTGGGGTCAACAGTAACCTCAGCCAAAAGGTGATGAGGACAGACACCTTTAGAAAGCCACCTGACCTGATTTTCCTGCAGCATTTTCTCCCAACACTCAGAAAATGTACAAAAGATCCTGTAAGAAACCAGGCATGTTCTTGTTTTGCATAACACCTTACCTGAAACCTCCATGTTTAATTTGGATTAAGATAAGGCATGACTATTCATTCCACATGCACTTGTATTTACCAGAACACAAGTGCAGACAGACTAGGTCTTTACTTCCAAAGTTTTACAGGCAGAGTGAAATTAGCTTGCAGCATGGAAAAGCATGATGCCCTGCTCAGTGAAACTATGCTGCTAGCAAAAGCTTAAGTGTAGCATAAACATTTATTTTGAAGACTCAAAGTCCCACACCTGAAGAGTTACTGGTTCTGGAGAACTAATGGAAACCAACCTGTCATAAATTGTATCTCCACTGAGGACAGTCAGCTTGTAATTGTAGCTAAAAATTGTATCAGTACAACGATATTTGAAAATCTTTTTCAAGTAAAGACAAGCTCCAAACAAAGGCAGACAGTTTTATAATCAACATGTTAGGCAGGTCCAGATAAGCACCAGGGGTGTTTGCCCCAAACTGCCAGCACACTGTCTCCGCTACAAACACTTTTTAGTCTCGGGTGGACACCTCCAGCATAGGAGAGGAGCAAAGCTGAAAAGGGAAAAAGAAGTTTATTGGCTGTAATATTTATTCAAATCTTAGCCAGAGTTATGCTACATATGATAAAATTGCTACGTATGAAACACACAACCAAAGTGATCTCCAAATCACAGAGACCTGGACACCAGCAAAAGCCCTGCACGTGGGCTATGTGTTCACTTCCAGAGGCACAGCTCTATCTGCAGCAGCAAAGACCTGCATCTGCCAGTGTGTGATGTGAGGCTCCACTACTAGCCTGCGCCAAAACAGCAGTAGAAGCAGCCTTTGTAATGCAGATTAATTCCACATTTCTTCCTTCCATCAAACATTTAGACTATCGTTCTTGATTAGACGAGCAGTTTAAAGGTAAATTCACCCTAACAACCACAACACCCCTCCCTTTCCAATTAAAACAGGGTAGGAGATAGGCGCAATACACACAATAAGATTAAGTAATGTACAAGGGAGGGGTAGTCCTTCTGTTATAAAGAAAACGTTTTGGTTTTAAATGACTCCTTACAATTAAAAAATACGTGGCCAAAGGTTCTGCAATATTCAGTCATGTCTTCTTCCCATTACCTGAAATTTCATATCTGTGAAGGTACCTACAACATTGGGAATGTGAAATAGGCTTTCTTTCATGCCCTTTTTTACACAGGGCACAGCCACAAAACATACTAGATTTAAGTTTAATGAACACAACTAATTTAAAATGTGTTATTGCCACTTGAGAATTAAATGCATTGCACAGGCTGTTTTATAAAATACTATTCCCCAAAGGATTTGTATTGTAATCTTACAAGCTCATTCATTGTATGCAAACAAGCTATCAAAAAAAAAAAAACCTCTCCAGAAGACACTTACAGAATAAGCCCCAATCTAGCAAAAGCTTAAGCAGGCACTTAACTCTATGCAAATGAACAGGCAGACTGACATCGGTATACAAGTTTAAGATCATCTTGTTAAAGAAAGTTCCCAGTCTGACCATTCAGGAGACTCTCAAGAATCACACTCCCAACGTCAGACTGCTGGGACTGAAGCCCCTTCAGGGCAGGCAGCTCCCGTGATCCACCAGCTGCCCCACTTGACTCCTTGCCCACCCCACTCACACACAGTCAGACCAGGTTTCCTTACCAGGTCCGAACCCAGGTTTCCCATAGCAGATGTCTCGTTCCATGAAACCACTTACTCATGGCACAGTAACACAGAAACACCTGGAGCTGGTGCCTCCAAAGAGGAGCCCCAACAAAGGAACCTCTGGGCTTTTATACCCTCACAATCTACCCGCACACAAGTCTCGATCTTCCTCCCCAGTCTTCTGCTCCTGCTGCTGAGCCTCTCCATGTCCATCTACCTCGCTGGCATCAGCAGTCTTCATCTGCTTTGTTATCCAAAAGGTTGACAGTTCAAGGCTCCTGCTGTGTCTCCCCGTGTCCATTCGCCTGGTTGGCACCACCAGTACACAGGGCTGGTAATTCATGGCCTCTCTGCACTCTCACCCTGAGCAAAACCTGCATCTCGAACCGCAGCTTGCACACTGAGCTACCTGCACCAAAGGTATTCCTCAACAATCTCTTGACAAAGCCTTTTTTAATAATGTCATTAGAAGTTCTGTCTGCTTGAAACAAATCTGCTTCCATCAAACTCCCAACAGAGTGGCAAGCAAGAAAGATCCCCTATCACAACCAAAATCTAAAGAAACCAAAAACAACAACAAACCGAAAAGAAACAAACCCACAAAACAGAACTAGTCCAAAACTAGACACAGAACATTGTGACTGCCTGAAGCAGATGTTATATAGCCCTTTAGATTATTTTCAATGAAGTTTTCTAGAAATTTCTTTTAACAAGCAAAACAGGCAAAAGAGAACAACACTGCACTGTCTTGTATGTAGTATAGCTCCAGGATCAGCAAGTAAATCAAGTCAAAACTTGGTTTAAAAGGTCTAACGAGCACAAACGAGCCCAGGTAGATCTGTCCCTGACACAAAGAGTCCTTTCTCCCCAAGCAGCAGAGGAAGGGATTGCCCTGAACACCTCCAGCCATGTACTCCTGGGCAGCAGACAGGCTCTTCCAGATGTAGCTTTCCCAGGTGACAAGCCTATGACCACGTGTAGGGTCCTTGAAACACCCAAGGTCCAAGGGGCCCAAGGTCCCCCCAAAACAAAAGCAGCCTGCCACACAAGCACTGTCACAAGCAGCAAGGTATCTTCAGTACAGGGCAGGTTCTGGGACACCTGCTTTTCAACACAGATGCAAGCAACAGGCAGGCAGACAACCTGTGTCTGCCTTCCCGTGGTCCCCAAACATGCAGAGGATAGGTATTTCTCCCCGTCATGCAAGGTACTAACATGCAGCTCCCTTCCCTGCTCTTGGCCATGTGCTCTGGTATTTGCATGTGCCGTTCGTAAGGTAACTAAGTTCACTAACCAGCAAAGAACCAACCTGGGGAAGAGGAAGGGAGCATTTTACTGCCATTTTAGTGAGCTGAATCAACTAGTCCCAGGATACAGGTAGAAAACTGAAACTGTTTTTCTCTAGCAGGAGCAGTAGCAGCAGCACTTTTATCCCATGAAATTCCACTCTGTACAGTCAGTGTTTCGGAAAACTGTATGGGTCTAACACAGCAGAATCAAATTACCTGCAAAGAGGCATTTTCCCCCCCAAAAAAACCCCAAAACAAAACAGAACAAAACAAAACAAAAAAACCACAAACAAAAAAAAAAAAAACCTCTGGTGAAGAAAAAAAAAAGGAGAGAATGTTTGTTATCTATCCAAAATTATTTAACCTATTAGCAATCAGAAAACCAACGAAACAAACAATTCCAACTTTCTTCTTTAATATTTTGAACCTATAAAACAGGAAGGAAATGATGGATGGATGTATCCCATTAATTTTTCCCAACAAATATGTTTAAGTTTTAAATGAAAACTACAATCCAAAGCTATTTTCGTATCATTCAGACAGTTTTTACTAAATTCAATACTTTTATGTAAACAGTCTGCAAATACTTTTGACCATAAAATATCCATGGGTGTTTTCTTAGGTTTTTTTTGGGGGTGGGGGTTGTTCAGATTTTTTGGTGGGTGTTTTTTTTTGTTTGTTTGTTTCTTTGTGTTTTGGGGTTTTTGTTGTTGTTGTTATTTGGTGGGTTTTCTTGGTTTTGGGTTGGTTTTCTTTGGGGTTGTTTGGGGGGGTTTTTTGTGTGCTCTGGTTTTGTTTATGATTTTAAGGCAACTTATTACACATTAATATTGGCAGAGACTTCTAACCTGGTGTATAAAATGTACCTGCCAGGAGATTATTCATTCTTCTAATACTCTCTCCTTAGCTTTAACAATCTCCTCCACAAAATCAATGTTACTGGAAACAAGGCACATTCCTAAATCATTCTACTAATGTTAATGTATTTTAAAGTTTTTTATTAAGCAAGAATTGCCTGAAAGATCTTAACTATGTAGTTATGAAGTAGCAAAGAAACACCTACAGGGGTAGACAAAAACATGCTGAAATCATAATCACTCATTTCAGCTTAATTACAAAAATGAAAATAATCAGAAAACCCTGGCCGCGCCACTGTTTTAAAAGGAAAAAAAGAGGATCTGGATATACTTGATTTTTTTTCAAAAAAAAAGTTCATTGGTAAATTGGTCAAACGCAGTGATAACAGAGTGCTTTCTCAGCAAACATGCTTTCATGGTTAGTTCCTGTAAAACTCAACAAGCACTTTCAGAAATCAGAAAGGGGGACTTAATGTCATCTACAAACACAAGCAGGGATGAATTTAAAGTTGAGACAAATGTAAACTAGACAGGAATCAAAGCACTAGAGCTCACATTTGGCCACGAGTTCCCCACATGATTAATTTAGGTTTTTTCCTACTGTTTTGCCATTTTTACCCGGTCTCTTTTCCTGTTATCTCCTACAAAACACAGAAAGAAAATGAACTGGAGGATAAACCACACCATTTCCTAACACCTCTCACAATAAACTTTGTTTACCTGTTTAGGAAAAGGAATATTCAGACAAGACTGATTTTGAAACTGATTATATCCTCTGAACAATATGTCTTAATGTACTAAAATTCCCAGCACACCCTCCTAGCCCCAACAAAGCAGATACTAAAATGAGCTGATGAACACAAACTCCTGCATACTTAAGCTCAAGTCTAGCCCTGAGGCCTCCGGAGTGCCCACCCCTTCCAGACAGCTGCAGACAACTGAAATGAAACCTCCAAACCATTCACGCCACTGTTGTGAAAAAAACATTACTTTAAAGGAGAAATTCCCCAGTGCTTCTCTCAGCCAACACAGTCTCCAGTAAAGGGGAACCAAGTCAGGTGAGCATGCTAGAAGATGGTTAGCAAGTCAGCCCTCTCCACAGAAAAGCCCTGACACGGCAGAAATAAAAGCTTCTAAGAAACTGCAAGAAAGGTCTGAACTGCCCTCTCACTTCTACAGAAGGAATTAGGAGGCAAAGTAACTCTACCTCAAGGCCCAAAGAGGTGAGATGGCTATGATATCCCCTTGTCAAAAGGAGTTTCGGTTCGTCAGAACTCCCCATGTGAAAGGCTGGCGAGACTCTCTGATAAAAAGCAAGGTACTTCCTAAGTCACCAGCAGTCCCAGCGCACAGGACGGCGGCAACACTGAAGGTTCTCTGATTCCACTTGGTATACACCAGGGAGAAAAGGGGCCTCACACTGTCCCTTCTAATTACAAACCGGAATTAGAAGAAGCCAGGAAATCAGACCAGACTCCCTTGAAGGTTTCCTATAGGGCAGGAGAAGTATGTGTCTATTTCTGTGATGCAGGCCCCTAGAAAAAATGAAGCCTCTATGCATTAAAAGGCATTAATTCACTGTTCAGCTCTTATTCTGACTTTATGGATGCTGCAGGACTCCTCTGCATGCATGTATCAGCTCTTTCTTCTCTGTAATTATGTCTTAGTCAAGTTTCAGCTCAGTCTGATGGTACCATTTTCAAAACTACCTATGGGATTCAGGCACCTTTTGTCAACCTGCTTCTTTTGGTTTTAGAGTACATCAGGTTTTGGTGCTGTAGACCCTGACAATTATCACAGGCACACTTTGTCACACCCTCTTCGAAAAATTGGCTTAAAATTACTAAACAGAATACTCTTCATCTCCTCTTGGGCACCTGACATTTCCTCAGTCTTCTAGCACAAGGCTATAACCTGGTAGCACATGAGAAGAGAGCACAAAGCTTTATCAGGTTAGAACAAATTTTGCAAAAAGAAGACTCTGCTTGTTTCATTCATCACAGATTGTCAGTAGCCTTACTGCACTTCAGTCAAAAAAAGATGAAAAACTTACCTGTGTGAGTTCGAATATGTTGAATATAATTGTTCTTCCTGTCTGAAAAATAGGAGCACTCTGAGCAGGTATACACTTTCCTGGGAAAATGATTTCTTAGGTGTTTTTTCCAGTGATATTCACTGACAGTAGTGTAAGTGCATATGGTACACTTGTAGACTCTCTCATTTTCCCCTGCTTTGTTGTGGTGCTTCAAGTGAGCCAGATAGTGATCATATCTGTTAGTGTTATAGCCACAGCGATCACAACGGATTGGGCCCTTGGAGAAATCCACCTCTTCTGCAGTGCAAGAATCAGACTCCTTCACCTGTGCTTGCTTTTCTGCATTTTCTTCCACAAAGAATTTCTTAGCACTGTGAACCCTGATATGATGCACAAACTCCTCTTCAGACTCTGCCTCATACTGGCAAGGCTTACAACGAAATGGTTTGCTCTTCAAGCTCCTACATTTGTCCTCTGTGCTTTCTGGAGTACCTGGTGCATCCAGTGAGACATCTTTGTCCACACTGGGAGTCTTAGGAGGGGAACAAGCAGCTGGACCTTGAGTTTCCACACTAGGAACCTCGAGGGAGCTTAATTCCACATTTTCAGGTGCCTCACGGTCACTCTCCGCAGCCTGGGTATCTTCCATACCCTCTCCATCACTATCTGAGAAGTTGCTGTCCCCCACCGTTGTCAGTTCTGCCATTTGTCTCTCTTCTCCAACCAGGTAATCACAGCAGTTGCCATTAACTTCTCCCGTCAAGGCCACATTTGCCAACATAATAAGCTGAGGAGCTGCCAGCTCAGCTTTAGAAAGGTCTTGCAAGTCATACATGTCATTGGACAACGCCATGCCAATATTAGAACTGCCAGGAAAGAGGCTGCTCCCACCAGACTGTCCCAGCACTTGAGTTGCCATGGCAGTAATTCTGTTAGAAGAGAAAAGGAACACCTGTAAGCACCCGAGTGTGGAAAAGCCTCCTCTGCTGTGTACTATCGAAGCAGCACCCCAGGGAACACCAGAAAACTAAAGCTCTTTGCTGAGGTGCTGGAGCAGCGGGAAGCAGAGCCCGGACCTGGGGGGTCTTGTTCCTCACCCAAAGGGGCTGTTGGGCTCTTCCCTACGTGTGGTGCAGGATCCCACTGTGTGGAGGACGGGTGCGGGGCGCTGCCAAGGGGGTCCCAGGGCCCAGGCGGGGCTCCGGGCACGCGAGTGCCCCCGGGCCGGGCCTCGCAGCTCCCGCCACGCCAGACACCTG